>CM076577.1:238641667-239241667 GCA_034641835.2 Pinus albicaulis
GACAACTACTTCATTGTTGCTTGTGGATCAATTATGAATATTATTTTTCATGAGAGAATACATTCCTCCATTTTGGTTCCTTTATTTTTGTGAATTAAATGGACCTTGTTTCTTCTCAGAATCATTGTGAGAGTCAACTAAATGACCCTGCTTGGGTTGGTTCACGATTTTCTTAGGATCTTCAAGGGAGTTTCTATTGGATGCAACGGATGTTTGATTGAACTTATTGGGTTGATATTAATTTAATTTTCTTGGGAGAACTTTTTTCTAGTATTTCTTGAAACATCCATCATAACCAAGAATTATTTTAATGAGGGGATACCCTTGAATCCTAAGAATGTGATATATAGATTCAGTCCCATTAAGAAGATTTAGGTTGTGCTTGAGATACTCCAATTATTATTTCAAGATTATAACTTCTTCCTTCTAATATTTCACAAATTTGTTCCTTCACATGTATTTGTTCTAACAAAACTTCCTTTATCCTTTTATATTCATCTAGCTAAATTGTAAGAGCAATAATAGTTTCCCCTTTCAATTGTTTGTCTTGGATTTCCTCATTAATTGTACTTCCATTTTTTAAGCTCCTTAATTTCCTTAAAGACACTTTTATTTTCTCCTTCATTATTTATTTTTTCTTTTATTTCTTTTGTTCCATTACAAACTATTTCAACTCTTTCATCATTGGTTACACTTTCATTCCTTTCATAATCACTTTCATCCTTTGACTATAAATTCTTGTTGTTATTGGATTGTTTCATCATTTCACTCTTAGTATTTAATTTTTTATCATCATCGCTAACATTAATTTTATCATAAGGACATATAAAGGCATAATTTACCATACTTCCACAATAAGATCACTTAAAAATGAGGTTACCTTTGAAATTTTCAGTTTCTCTTTTTAGCCCTAAAACAAAGTTGGCTTCATCTTCACCAACATTAGAGTCTTCATGATTTCTCTCTTGTTTGGTTTCTTGAAATGTTTCTTCCTTAATTCATGATTTATCCTACTTTATCCTTAGATCATAGGGTGAGAATGTTCCATGAAGTACATCTATATTGATTTCTTCTACATTTATCAATTATTCAAGGGATAATACTTTCAGATTAAATCTTGATGTAAGATATATCAATACTTTTCGAACAACAATATTATCCTTGAATTCTTCATAGATAACAACAATGGAGTTGAAAATATTGTCTTCTTGAAGAAAATATGAAGTAATATCCTCATCCTATTATCCTATTACATCTTTAAACTTTCGAATTGGGCCCTTGCAGATTGTAGCCTAGCTTTTTTTACCTTTGTATCCCCTTCATGATAAATTTTGAGCTTATTCTATACCTCATGGGTTGACTTAGATTACATTTCTTTGAAAATTATAAATTTATTAAACCACTTTAAATAATATGCTTAGCTTGATCATTATATGTCTAAAGTTCATCATTAGTTACATCTATTGGAATAGAATTGGAAAATTTATTTTCAATTTCTACAATTTCCCAAATCTCAACTCACAATTAGATGAGATATAAATCAATCCTTGTCCTCGAAATAAAATAGTTGGATCCATTAAATAATGGGGGATTCCCTACTGCTCTGATCATAATCATGCTTTCTTCATATCAACCTTCTGGTAGTTAACTAGTCTGTAAGGAAACCTACTTTGAAACCACATTTTTTACCAAAGAACACACTGAGGGTGAGATGAATCAGTCTAGTAGCAATTTTACCATTCCACAAACATTTTTGAATAAATTTTTTTGAAGCAATGTATCATTTCTATTGTATGCATAGCAATAAATAGAAAAGTGCATCAGGAATCAATTATCATATCAATAATACATTGAGAATCCACCACATCAACACAAGGAGACATAAGCTTTTATGTCAAAAAGCATATGGAAGAAACCCACAAAATTTTCTTCTTCTTCTTCTTCTTAAATTAATTACATGGATTTGTAGGAACCAAATTTATTAAGGAACCCAACCCCAAGATATACAAGAAACTACTTGTGTGTAGGTTATTTTATCACTCCCTTTTTTCCCCAAAGCTAAGAATGGAGACTAAAGGAGGTAACCTCAAACCAATCCTTAGGTCTGGTAGCTAGCCCTACAAAACCAGAGAGGGCTTTGTCGATTTCACTATTATAGTCAATGAGGTAACTGTAGATGTAATTTTCTTAGGCTAGATACAAGCTCAATGAATTAAGGTTGTTTTTTTTTCATTTTTGTTGGATAGGAATGATGACAATCAAGTAACAAGGTTTAGGTTTTAGGTATGATTTCAAATGTATAGTTGCAGAGATGAAGATGAGGCCAAGTAGGTATAGTTAGAAACATACTTAATTTCTAATTGTGTATAGGGTTTTAAAAGAGATATAGAGAGACAAAATGAGCATGTTACATGAATTTATTCATCGGAAGAGGTAAAACAAATTTATGAAATTGTTATAAAAAGAGCATAAAAAGCAATATTTTTGTTCATAGAATCATAAGATCATCATATTGAAGCATACATGTGATGGAAATAAATCATAAAAATTCATATTTATGGTGATTACTGATAAAAGACAATGCTAATAAGCATACCACTGGTGTCCTAGTTGAAACATGTCTTTGATTTCACTGAAAAAGTTTGTACATAAGATCCACACTGCAAATAACAACTATCCAACCTCTAAAATGACTTGAGTTGGACTACATATAGAAAATAGAAGAGATTTCACCTCATTATGTCCAAACTAGATCTAAAATACATCATAAATGTACCCTATGAGTCATTACCTAGAATGTAGGGAAGTTAGAAATAGTCCCCCCAAATTTAGCTAATAACTATGATTGTATGTCTCCTTGATTAATTACATGATTCCTAAACAATGAGAGTAAAAAATTAACTCTCTTATCCAAAATACACCTCATAGGATAGCTGCAACCTCCCAAATTGGAAAATTCTCGCTTGCCACTAGTCCAGAAATAATCCAAGAAAGAAGCATCACGTCAGTTAGCGGAAGCGTCATGCCAGTTAGCAGAAGCGTTGCGCCACTTTGAGGGTGATTTGGGCTAACCTTAATGCATCCTCCTACAAATATAAAGATTGGGATAGGTAGCCCTATCTGGTTTTGATCTGTCCCAACCTTGAAACTGAGAAAAAACCTCCTCGAAGGCCTTCAAAAATCCATTTTCCCAAGCTTACTCGAGAATTGCGCACACCCAGAAATAGTGGCAGAAGCATGAAAAAGAGGGTGTTTTTTGGTGTTTTCTCAAAAACTGGGGGTGTCATGAAAACCTAAGACAATATCCTGAAATAAAATTTCAATAAAAATCCAACCATGTGGAAAAATCCTCATTTGGACGATATGAGGAAAAGCGTCGCACCACTGTGCTACGCTTCTATACAACCGAAATTGCCAAAATTTCTAAAACCCAAAATTTTCCAAAATAATTCTACATTAATAGGGCTTAAATATGGATTAATATATGTCTAACCATAAAATTTTTCACAGAATATAGAGAGGTGTTTGTTCTTCATTATGTTATCAACCAAAACCTCCCCTAGTTTTCAAAACTACTTTCCCGTTTTTTTAGAATCCAAGTTTGAAGTTGATAACTAAACATTTGCAGAAGTGTAGCGTGCCCTCAACAGAAGCGTAGCACGGTATTTGATGTATTTTTGGGGTGAACGTGGTATTCTTAGAAATATTAGGATGTATTCTACACAATCAAGTCATCACGCACTACAAACTCATGATCCAAACCCCTTAAATATTGAATTGAAGACAACCTGTCCAAAAGTGTAAAAAATGACGTGGAGCAACTGTATTTTGGTAATTTCTGTCAAATAATAACACCTGTGCATAAACGGAAGGAGGTTTTTGTTATTTTTTTTATGTTTGAAAAAATCTTCTTACACTTTTGTTAAATTCATCTTGATTACTTCATAAAGGAAATTTAAAGTAGGATTGTTTGTGTGTGAAATGTAAACACTAGCCTGATCACAAAACTATGAAAATGATGCCACGGGTCTGAGTTGGATAAAAAATAGAATGATTACATCCCTTATTATACTTTCTCTTCTCAGCTTCGATGATATTTGTCAAAAAAAAAAAAAAACCCTACCTTGATATGAAGGAAAGGAAGAGTGAAAACTAGGAAAATAGGGGAAATGGGGCAATAAGTTTAGGGAGGGAAATGGAGACGATAGGAGTAAGTGAAAAATATGAAAAAAATAGGGGAGATAAGAGAATGTGTTAGGAACACATTATAGGTGGAATTTTTGTAAATATATAAGGGAAAGACTGCAAAAGGCCGAAAGACAGAGTTGACCTAGTATCTCTGCAAAAGTGTAGTGAGAACTAGGGTTTGAGTGAAATGATAGTTATGAGAGGTATGAGTGATATATAATGATTTGGTAAGGTATATAAGTGATTTGTGACGTTTTTTATGTGATTAAAGTAGCGTTTTTCTTGTTGAAGCAATCTAAACATCAATTAAACAAAAAATGTAGTTGAAAACCATAGAAGAGGGAATCAACCCTTTGTCGAAGAAATTGAGCTGAATGAAAGGTGAGGGATGATCACTTACTAACTTGGAAGCCTCTGAAACTTGAGAAATGATGAAATTACCCTTCTTATGGTTTCTTAGAGCTTTATTTTCTATTTTTATAACTCCCCATGAAGGTGATTTGAACATTGAAAGTGATTGTTATTTGCCTTCTTCACATGACATGATTGGCATTATGATGGAGAAACAAAATAAGCCCTAGACCATGAACTAGATGATGGTATGTTGACTGATTTATGACTCTATATTGATGATGAATGGCATGAAATTAAATTTTATGATGACCATGAGTGAATGGAGGGAGAAACGTTGACTTAGGCAACAAACAATGATGATATTTTATTTGAAAACTTTTTTGAAACTATAAAATTTGTCCTGACAACCTATCAACTAATATTTAAATAGTACATTTGATCACTCGTGACTGAAAGACACTAACATCAGCTCTAGCTGGGGATGGTAACTCCTTTAGGAGGTGTCAATAACATCCTAGACTAGGTAGCCTCATCCATTGGGTAATGGAGTCAAAAATAATATACTAGACACTCAAATGACTAACAGAAACAAAAACTAACTTTGACTCAAAAACATGACTACTGACTAAAATTACTTATGGCAGCAGACCATCGGGATCTTAGGGACTTTGCCTCAGGCTTCATATCCTGATGATAATCACCCACCTACTAAAGATATATATACAATCATGCAATATGATCCCTCTAGTGTAACCAATCCAACAAATGACTACTTACTTGAATCCTGCTCACACTTGCCTTGAGCAAGCAGAAGAAACAAAAGATAGGCAACTCAAAGAACCCATTGAGCATGTGCTCATGATTCATAAATATGAGAAGATTCATCTTCCCAGATGGCTACAACATACTAACCAAAGGATCATTAATAAAATGCAACATGAGCCTTTCTAGATGATTTAAAATAGGGAAAAAAAACTCCTTCCAAAATGTTATTTTGTGTATGTGTTGAAACTAATCACCTTCATCAATGAATGTTTCAAAATTGACCTTCATTAATGGTTGTAACAAATTGGCATTAGGGTCTTCAAAATCATGTGAAATGCCTTTAAAATTTTCACCCATAACGTCATGATCATTATCAAAATGAATGAGTGCAGCTTGGTTAACTAAATATTCCTTCATATCATTTCCAAAACAAGACTCTAAATGTTCATGAAAGTTTTCAATAGGAGAAATAATATCATTATGCACAAACATATATTTTTGATCATTCAAATCTATAGTGAGACATTTTGGGACAACAATTGTGTAACAAAAAGTTGTTTTTTCATTCTTTGTAAGCACATCCTCATGCCAACCTTCAATTATAATAGCCATATCATGTATATTAGGATGATCAAACAATTCTACTATAGTCTCACTAGTTTTTTAAGAATATAGTCTTGCTTTTTATGATGGAAAACAATCTCTGACACCTTATCCTCTTGTAACTATGGAATATTATCTACATGAATTAGTTCACTACTTGCACCTTGATCACAACAAAACTAAGAAAGTGGCTGCAAATTTTCACTTATCTCTGGAGAAAGGACATGGATATCTACATCGAGTTCTTAATTGATTTCATATTCAACTAAAAGAGAATTTTTATGGTTGTAAGTTTTATACATGTTGTATATCCTTTTGATCATCATGACAACTAACCTGAGAAGAGAATTCATAAAGTTCCTCTAACATATCCTCGTCATCCATAAAATTTAGATCCTCATCAATACTTTGAAGATACTGAATGAAACCCTCAAAATGATCACAAAGTTTTGTACCAACAAAAAAGATGGATAATAATCTTTATAAGTTTCAAATAAAACTGAATGAAAATCCTTTAAAGAACAAATACTAGCTGGTTTGAACCATTCATGCCATGTGCTTTCTTTGTCTTCTAGAGTAGCCATAAAATTTTCATTAAGCAATCCTCAGGAAAATTAACTTTAATTTTATCTACATTCATATGAAACTTGATCAAGTGCAAGGCATCATCATATTTATTTTCATCTTTGAACATGGGCAGATAAGATAACCAATCAACATGCGGCATAGGATTTGGAAATCCAGGGATATGGTACTGATCCATAGGAGCATACCTAGCATTCATTATTACATTTGAATCCATCTTGAGAACAGTGAAGTGACCAAAAATTTCCTGAAGCTACCGGTTTTTGAACAATGGAATCACCATGATAACTCTAAAGTTTTGGATCCTTCGACACTAGAGTCACCAGGTGAAAGATGCACAACCTTCTTGTGACTAACAACTGTTCACCATCAGAAATTTGAGCTAAGTTTTGGTGTTCTTTCCTGGGAAAGATTTAACCTTCGAGTCCCCGAAAATGACACCAAAATTTTTATCATTCCCTCTGTTTCCCAAGGCTGAGAATGGAGACTGAAGGAGGTAACCTCAAACAAATATTTAGGTCTGGTAGCTAGCCCTGCCAAACCAGAGAGTTATCTCTTGATGTAACTTTTACATTCAATGAGGTAATTGTAGATGTAATGATCTTAGGCTAGATATAAGCTTAGTGAATTAGGGTCTTTTGTTTTGAATTTTTTTTGGATAAGAATGACAGTCAGGGAACTAGGTCTAGGTTTTCGGTATGATTTCAAAGGTACAACTACAGAGATGAAGATGAGTCCAGGTAGGTTTACTTAGAAACATACTTAATGTGTCGTTGTGTATAGGTTTTGAAAAGAGATAGAGAGAGTCAAAATGAACATGTTACATGAATTCATTCATTAGAAGAGGTAAAACACACTCATGGAAATATTATAAAACAGAGCATAAAAAACATGATTTTTGTTCATAGACTCATAAGATCATCATAAAGAAATATACATGTGATTGAAATAAATCATAAAAATTCAACTTGATGGTGATTACTGAGAAAAAACAATGCTAATAAGCATACCACTAGAGTCCCAAGATTATAGCTGCAACATGTCATTAATTTCACTGAAAAAGTTTGTACATAAGTCCACACTACAAATAACAACTATCCAGCCTCTAAAATGAATTGATTTGGAATAAATATATAAATTAGAAGAGATTCCACCTCATCGGGTCGAAACCTAATCCAAAATACATCATAAATGCACCTTATGAGTCATTACCTAGATTGTATGGAATTTAGAAACAATCCCCCCAAATTTAGATAATTATTAGGAGTGTATGTCTCCTTGAGTAATTACATGATTCCTCAACAATGAGAGGCAAAAAAAAAACTCTCTTATCCAAAATACACCTCATAGGATAGCTGCAAACTCAAAATTTGGACCATTTTGGTTGGAAACCTGTCCAGAAAGAATAAAAGACAGAAGCATCACGCCTGTTAGCAGAAGCGTCGTGGCAGTTAGCAGAAGCATCACGCCACTTTGATGGTGATTTCGTTGACCTTAAGGCATCCTACTAAAAATTTGAAGATTGGGCTAGGTAGCCCCGTGTGTCCTCTATCCATCACAACCTTTAAACTCATGAGAAAAAACCTCCTGGAAGGCTTTCAAAATTCTATTTTCCCAAGCCTAGTCAAGAACTGCCGCCCGTGGGCAAAAACAGTAGCAGAAGCATGAAAAAGATGGTGATTTTTGGGTTTTTCTCCAAAACTAGGGGGTGTCATGAAAACATAAGGCCATATATTGAAAGTAGATTCCAATAGAAATATAACCATGTAGAAAAATCCTCATTTGGAGGCAGTTAGGAAAAGTGTCTTGCCACTTTGCAACGCTTCTGCATAACCGAAATTGCCAAAATTGCCAAAAATCCAAACATTTCAAAAACTTTTTCTACAACAATAGGGCTTAAATATGGATCAATATCTATCTAACCATAACATTGTTTGCAAAATGGAGAGATTTTTTTTTATTTTGTATTTTATGAACGAAAACCACCTCTAGTTTTCAAAAATACTTTCCCATTTGTTGAGAATCAAAGTTTGAATTTCGTCACTAAAAATTGTAAAAGTGTAGCGTAACAAGGAAAACAGGGTAACAACTAAACCATGCTTAGCCTTGTAGCTAGCCCTACAAGGAGAGGAGAGGGCTCTCTCCGTGAAAGGATATTCAATAAAACACAATAATGGACTGATATTAGGCTACGTAAAATGATGGGAAAAAGGTTTTTAATTAAATGAATGAATTTTCAGGGATGTGTGGAGTAAAATGGACAGTTGAAACCTGGGAATTAAATCAGGATGTAGGGTATTTCATGGGGCAAGATAGGCAATATATTTAGCAATCAAGTTAAAATAAGATGGAATGGAAAGACTGGTGAGGAGCTGAAAAGGGCACAATGAATGGATCATTTTCAAACAGAGGAAAAACACAAAGTATGAATGATTTCCCAAGGAAGAGCATATAAATGGATTCTACCTTTCTATCTTGAAAGCATTCAAAAGGAAATTTTTATGGAGGAGAGGTGAAACATAACAATTTACATATGAAACAAAAGAAAGAAACAAATGCTAAATCTCATACCACATGGATCCCACAAATCAGAGCTGCATCTCTTATTAATTCCCTGTCAAACTGTACAATGGAGTGCAGAGCATTCTTTCCACACTATTCCCCTACTGCTGAATTACAGACTAATTTACAAATGATTTACAATTACATTAAATAAGCTGAAATGTGGGAACATAGATCCACGAAAAGAGGGAGTTGTTTAACAACTCAGAACTAAAATCTGAATATGGAAAAGAGAACCAACGTTTTGCCTCTTAAAACAAGGAACAACAATACATTTTGCCCCTTTGAAAATTCGTTGTTATACTGAATGAAGGAAAAATAGGAAATCCGGAAACAAATTTCCTACTTTGTTGCTGCAGTAACAATCTCTGTTTTAAATAAGCTTTCTCGGCCTTTAATTGTTGCTTTACATATTCCATTTGAAGAAAACTGACTTTTATAAAATGTTTTGAAATAATTCAAAATGAATTTATGCCTTTGTGAAGGGAAAAATTAATTTTGAATGGGAAAAGGGAAGGGAAGGAGGTGGAGTCCACATTATAATCACAATCGGAATGGATGGAGCAAAGGGATATAATATAATAAAACACTTGCAATTCATGTTTGCAATGGTATCATCGCAATCGGGATTGGGGTCGGGAAATATACAATATAAACATTGTAATATGTTATGAGACAGTGCCATCGCCAATTGGCAATTGGGGAGGGTGTTATTTGAAACAAGAACCAAAACTTCCGATGTGATTGGGGGAAAGCCTTTGTATTATGAAATAAACACAATTTTAATTTTAACAAAGGAAAATGGGCTTTTATATGAATGGCAGAAGTATTATTTGGTGGGACCCGTAAATCAATCGGCATCGGGGATCGAAGGGTGGGGAAGAACATAACACAACTCTTCTGATGCGATGAGGGCATGGTGATTGTGGGCCGTCGGATAAGGTTGGGTGATCGACGGTTGTGGAATGATCGGAGGGTGTCGATTGGGGGTTTGAAATCGAAAAGGGGTTCATTGGAAGCGCCGATGAGGATGTTCCGATGGGCTGGGAGTCGTCAGATGACAGATCAAATCGACGATCGGGACATACATCGGGGGAGGGTTCCATCGAAAGGGATTCGAAACAATCGCATCGGAGTTTTTTGGTAAGGGTCAATCGGGGCGCACATTTTAATATCTACAATGCGATGGAAAGGGGAAGGGACTTTGGGTCGGCGGGGTTTATATGGTATAACCCTTTGATTTATATTATAATGTTTCAAGTATGGTGGGGAAGTGGTTTGGGATGGCGGAGGGGGGTTTTATAATATGAGACTTTGATTTTATTATAAAGTCTATAGGGTATGAGGGGAAGTGGTTGATAATTAAATAGCATGTTTATTTAAAAGATTTAATAACACAATTTTGTAATTGGAGGGGGGAAAAAGGGATTTATAAAAATTAAAAAAACATAAAACTTTAATAAAATATAATTTTGTGGAAAGGTGGGAAAAGGGATTTTTTTAAGGCATAAGGGACTTTTACTTCATAGGCCTAAATTAAAATCCCAGGAGTCGGTTTTGAGAATGTAGTATACCGTTGGAAAGTAGGATTGGAGGCCTTACGATGGATCTACTTGGACATTGGAAGATGATTTGGGGCTGAACATGTTGTGGAAAACTTCTGCGGAAAGGCGAGAGGTAATGACTTTGTGGAGATGGCGGCACAGCTTACGAATTGTGACTTATTACATATGCGACATAAAATTACATAATGAATGATAATAAAGGAAAAATATCATGTTTTCACCTCAAAACATGGTTTTGAGGTGAAAATTACATCAAGATGAATAAAATATTTCTTTGATCTTCCAGGTGCTGTTATCTTTGAGTTTATTGACTTCCCTCATGACCTTGCTAATATTTATTGACATTTGACTCATTAATTTGACCATGGTGAGATCCTAGAACCTAATGAGACCCATCCTATGACCTAATGACATGATTTTTGAAAGTGAAAGTGACTCATGACCAAATACCATAGAAAGGAGAATCAAAAAGTACCTCATGAGGGAAAACTGATGAAAAATTACTACCATCAATGAATCCATGACCTAGCGGAATTGTGAAATTTATTTGGTATGAGACTCCTAATATGAAAATGCAAAAGAGTAGTTTTGATCACTAATGGCAGTATGACTAGACTGACACTAACATTGGCTCCAACGGGGATGGTAGCTCCTTAGAGGTGCCAAGAACACCGTAGACTAGGTAGCCTTATCCATTAGGCATGGATTCAAAACACTAAAAACTGACACGATGCAGATTGACTCTGACTCAAAAATAAGACTGAAAACTAAAATAAAACCTAACCATACACATGTCATCCAAGTTTTATATCCTTCACCTCGGGCCCCAAACTTCAATGACTGTGTACTTGAACTCTGATAAAAAATAACATGGCATATATAATGATGATGACATAGATTCTGATCCTTTGTCTTCAACAATGGTAGTGCTTCAAAAGCCTACCATTTACTGCTCCTCCAGGGCAATCTTGGCCATCCATCTCTGAAATCAAGAAGGCATTCTTTCCCTTGTATGCTGAAATCCTGTATGGTCCTTTCGAAAGGTTGTCAAACTTACCGTGCTTCCCTTTGTCTTCATTCCTTGCATCCGATTTAAACACCACATCATCCAACTGAAACCTTTCTACTTTAGTCTTTCAGTCATAGATCTTTTTAATCTTTTCGTGCAACTGAATTGCATTCTGTGACACTTCTTCTCTTGTTTGCTGAAGGTGGATCATCTGATTGATCCTTCACTGATTTTCATCGTCCTCGCCACCAACTTCTTGCAATAATCTCATAACTGGGACTGTAAGAGATGTAGGAAAAACAACATCAGTTCCATAAACTAGTTCAAAGGTGAAATACCTATTGATTTTTACTGCTAACTCTATCTTCCCATAGTGCGTTGATGAGCTTGCAGTGCCAATTTATTTTGTTTGCCTCCAACATTTTATTAATTATATTTATCAGCGATTTATTTGACGAGTCTGCCAGGCCGTTGCCTTGTGGATAATACATCGTTGAATGGCCCAGAATGATGTTGTATTTATCACAAAAGTCGACCATCTTCTTAGATCTGAACGCTGCTGCGTTGTCTATCACAATTTTATGAGGGCAACCAAAACGAGATAAAATATTCGATTGCAGGAATTGAATAATTCTTGTCGATTCTTGCCTCGTTGGGCGTCTCGATCCCATTTCGTAAGTACTCGTCCCTATCAATATCCATCGGTGATGTGCGAGGACGCGGGATGGATTTCTCCTCTGGTGAGTCCCCAATAACTGAAAGGGAGCGTTCTGACTGATTGAACAGGAAAGAGCGACAATTTCTCATTCCCTTGGAGAGAATTTGACATTCATGACAATTCATCACGATTTTATATAAATACGAAAATAATGTCGGCCAATAGTATCACGCTCTCAATACACACGGTCACCTTTATGAAAATACGTGCATTAACTTGCTCCTCACTTGACCAGACAATTTAGCAGAACGCCTCCTGGATCTTTCCAATACATAGCATTGTTTAAAATACAATATTTATTAGATTTAAGTTTCAAAGATCTACCTTTACTCTTAGACATGCCTGTAGGAGGTGAAAGATGCTGAAGGACATAAACAATATTAGAATACCACGGGGACTGCAGAAAAATATCTGAAATTGGAACCAAAAAACCTTCATCTTCATCTTCTGCTACTGCTGTTATGAGGTTTATATCCAGGGCATGCAGATTTGATTGGGCCATCAATTTCGCCAAGCCTTGGCCTTTGATCAACTTCGTGGGTTTTATCTCCAAGTCATACTCCAACATAGCTGCTATCCATTTACCTCTTCGACCTTCTAGATCAGTTTGCATCAAGACATCCTTCACTACTGCATTAGGGACATATGCTATAGTATGTGAATGTAGAATATAGACCCTAAAATCCCTTAATTCCTTGATCAGAGCCAATGCCTATTTTTCAATGATATTATACCTTAAAGCAACATCTCTAATAGTCCTACTAAAAAATGCAATTGGCTTTTCTACTTCCTCTCTCTTTTGCATTAAAACAACAGCCATAGTATGCTCAGATGCAAACGAAAATATGATGAAATCTTGAGTATAGTCGGGACTAATCAAAACGGGGTCATTGGAAAAAGAAAACTTTACCAAATTGAATGACTTGATAGCCTCCTCACTCCATTTAACAATGTTTTCCTTCTTCAACATATTGGTCATTTTTCTCAAATGCTCAGCCAAGTTAGGTATAAATTTGTGCAAAAAATTCATCTTACGATTGAAGGCTTGAATCTATTTCTTGTTTCGTGGAAGATCTATGAGCTGAATTTCCTCCACTCTAGCTGGATCAATGCGGATGCAATATTTGGAGATGATATGCCCCATAAATTTGCCTTCATCCATGGCAAAGAGACTCTTTTTGGGATTGAGAGAAATCCCAAACTTTCTGCAACGGTGAAAAAAAACTCTCAAATAGTGCAAATGCTCATCATATGATCCTGAAAACACTGTCATATCATCCAAATAAACAACAAGAAAAACATCTTTTTTCATTTGAAAAAGCAATGTCCATTGCACACTGGAAAGTAGCTCCAGCGTTTTTCAGTCTGAATGGCATTTTAGCATACTGAAAGGTTCCCCAGGGTGTTGTGAAGAAAGTTTTATCTTGGTCCATCTCATGCACCAAGATTTGGTTGTATCCTGAGTAGCCATCAAGTAGTGACATCCTAGATGCTCCAACTACTCTCTGTAGAATATGGTCCATTTTTGGAAGTGGATAATTATCCTTTAAGGATGCCTTATTCAAGTTCTGAAAATCTATACACAATCTTATATCTCCTATCTTCTTACACACTGGGACCAAATTTGAAATCTAGTCAGAAAATCTAATGGTAACGATGGTACCTGCTTTGTACAACCTGTTTACCTCTTTTTCGATGGATGGCAACAACTTCAGATTGATTCTTCTCAGCTTCTGTTTGAATGGCTTTTGATCCGGCTTGATAGAAATAGTATGCCGGATTATGTTTTTATCATACACTTTCAAATTTGAATAATCCCATGCAAACACATCAGAAAATTCAGAAAGAAACTTAACATACTTCTCCTTTACCTCAGGGGATAATGTCTTTGATAGCTTCACAAACTTGGGCTTGTCAGGTGTTCCGAGATTCAAATCTTCAACTCCTTTCTCGGTGGGCACCAAGCTTGGCTTCTTTGCAACATCATCCTGGTCAAAAAGCTCCTCTAGAGGTATCAGACCTCTAGGAATTACATTATCCTTTAGCTGCAATAAATTTATTTGGTTTGCTTCCAACTCCTGATCATCAACCTCATACTCACCTTCTATTGGAGTGTCTTTGAATTTTCCATCACTCTGCAAAAATGCATTAATCTCATTATCATCCCAAAATACTTGCCAATACCTTAAATTTTCCAGAACAACAGGCCTATGCTTGACATAGATCTCAAACTTATTGCTGGAGTTCATCAGAATCTTCAAGTTGCTTACAGTAGTGGCAAGAGAATCAGCAATAAGATTCTGCATCCTGGGCACTACTATCAGAGTGTACTTTGGGAATGTCTTCAAAATGTCCAAGACTGCATTTCTGTATGCCCTCAATCTTGGATGTTTATCTTGGTATTCTCTTTTCACTTGTTTGATTATTAGCTCGGAGTCCCCATACACAGAAATCCTCTTTGCATTCAGCTTCTTCAAAATTTTGAGACTTGCAATCAAAGCCTCATATTCTGCTTCATTGTTAGAGCAGTCAAAAGCCAACTTATAAGAACAAAATATAACATTGCTGGGAACCTTTTCAGGCTGGAAAACAGGGCTCCTAATCCATATTCCAATAGCAGCTCCATCCTTACCAACAGCTCCATCAAAATCCACGCTTCACAAGCCTTCTTCTTCTTCTTGTAGATGCTGGAATTTTGTTTCTTTCTATTCTTTACCTTGGCTGATTTCTGGCTGTTCACTATCTTTTTACTGCTGGCAGGCAGGAGACTCAGAAGTGCTTGCTGCTTTGTCTTTTTCCTGTTTGAGGACTTCTTTGAAATTTTCTGAAATCTCAGGTATTTCATCTACTTGTACCAACTGAACATTCTCATCATTTAAACCACCATCAGAATACAAGACAAAGGATTCTAAATATGTATGGACAACATTAATAGGATTGTTTACTGGCTTCTCTTTGCTAGTAATCATATATTTCATTTTTTTTTCCATACATAACTTTCTCAACTGGCCAAATATAGGGATAGTGGGATAAGAGAAGTCAAGTGGCATAGTTCCCTTGAGTTTTGCACCCCAAGACCTAGATAGAAGTATTCCAAACCTTGGTGGGAAATCAGCAACAACTACATCCATCAAGACATTCTTTGCTGGAATTTGATCTAAAGACACTATCAAGTCTTTGATAAGACCAATACAATAGACCCTACTTGAGTAAAAGGAATACAAATCATGGTATTTTCAAGTAATATCAATGCCCAGCTTCTCCATGACAGCTTTGGGCATCAAATTATGTGAGGCTCCAAAGTCCAACATAGCATTATGCAAGATGAACTCATGTACTCTAAGACTCAGGTAAAAGGGAGGGACTTCATTTTCTTCAGATTCTTTTGTGGCTGGTCCAAAAATAAGTTCAAGGTAGTCATATTCTACATTAACCATATTAGAGACAGAGTCTATTTGCAAGACTTTAGACACCTGACATTTATATGCACTATTCTTCACCAACTCTGTGAGGGGCATAGACACTTTCAGCTTAGAAATTTAATTTTCTAAATTAAAAGAAGGAGATTTTTCTACCTCTTTAATGGGAGGGTCTTTCTTCTCTTTTTGCTCCTTTGCTATGTTCTGCAGGTTCTTTTGATTTGTTGTATTAGTAGCTGCTGGTGCTTTGCTGGAAGAAGGATCAGATGGCTCTTTTCCTTTCTTCTGTGCATCATTCTTCATTTGGAGCTCTTTTCTTTTCTGAATGGGATTGATCGTAACATCCCTGTTCCTTAGAGAGTACTGCCTTTGCTGAGCTAACAGAGCATTCATGTACCCTCTCTGGTAGTCATCGGACTCTTCTTCCAACACTATGTCATTGGCCAAAATGAAATTTTGGTCTTTTTGAATGTCTGGAGTCACCACTGTGTATTCTTCGTCTTTTGTGAGGAAAATTGGCGTACCATCAGCAGTAAAAAAATGATTGGCCTCAATCACAAGATCATCGTCATCTGATTCTGTCCCTTGCATGTAGTTCTGCTACAATGGTGTTTTAATCTGCTGCTGTGGTGGCACTGCTTGGTCCTGTGTTCTTTGTTCTCTCTGTTTAATTCTAAATTGTGGCTGCTGCCCTATGAAATTTAGATTTCTTATTTGAGGCTTAGGTCTATCTGTAATGGTTAATCTATCAACCATTTTTTCCACTGTCTGAATCAGAGTGTCCATTTTGTTGTTTGAAGGAGAGGCCTCCTCTTTTACTGTGACTTTTTTCTTAGCTCTGGCTCATGCTCTTTTAGCCAGTAGATTAGCTTCAACGCTTACTTCTATCTTCTACATATCTTCAAGTGAAGATGGGTCTCTTTCACGTAGCTGATATGCCATATCGACATCAAAACCATCTAGAAATTTCAGCAATGCTAATCCCACAGGAGGTTTCAAGTTAGTTGGAATAGCGTTATATACAACATTGAATCTTAAATAGTAGTCCTACACATTTTCACCCACATTTGTTTTAATATTCTCATATTCAGACAGAATTTTGAGTGGGTTCTTTTTTACCTCCCACCGGTCCAAGAACTGAGTGTGAAACTCCTGTAAAGTGTGAATTGAGCCTGCTTGTAGGGCTATAAACCATTTCCTAAATTCACCTCTGAAGCTCTGAACAAACAACCTGGTAGTTACATTCTCTACTTCCACCTCATGTAGGTCAAAAAAGTCATTCATTTTATCAACATGCTGCTAGGTTGTGATGCTTTGAGTAGCATCGAAGATAGGAATTTTACTTTGATAATCAGCAAGCATGTCATTGAGAACCTGAGGTAGAACGAGGGGTGCATACATGGCAGCCATAACTCTGGGTGGATTTACAAAAGTGTTTGTATTATTGGGATTTAAGGGAGGTGTTGATGGAGGAGATGATAACTGAGAGTTGACTGAAGGGGATGATGATGAATTAGGAGGAGGCAATGCTGCTCCTAATGATTTCGAGGGCTCAGGAATATTAGTTACAGTGATGGACTGAGGAGAATTCAAAATGTAATCGTCAATGGAGGAATTTGCTTTTTGGACTTCAATATCTACAAGGAATTAAGGATCTAAAATTGTATCATCAATGTTAGTTTCAGACTTGCTTCTAAATAAAAAAAGCTCAAAATTCTCGTCAAAGGAAAGATCTTCTACAAAAAACCACTCACTGGGCCAAGTATAGGATCTGAAGACAGGTCTGGGACTTAATGATCCTTCTTGTCTTCTGACAATTCTTGGGATAAGATTTGGATTTTCAAACACAGGGGGAGGATTTGGATCTGGATTAGCCCTGGTGTATCTTCTTGAAGCCAGTGTGTGTAAATTTCTACTGTACAAATTTATTTCAGTTTAATAGACTCTGAAAATCATTACAAGAAAAGATTTGCTGGGGTAATCTGACCTTTATGCTCTGATAGCAGAAATATATGACTGGAATAAGTGGTTGTAGTTATATTATTTTTCTAACAGTGCTTTAACAATGCTCACCTTCTCAAAAAAAAATGTGATACGCTTCAAAAAAAATATTTGAGTGACTTTACCTAGTCGTAATATCAAAACTTTATAACAATAGCGCGATCCTTTTAAATATTTTGAACTTTTATGCTTTTTAATCAACGTGAATTTTATTCAAAAGGGGCCCACGCATCTGTATCCCGCTTTTTATGAATAAAATAAACATATAATAACATAAAAGCACTGAGTAGAACCTTGATTTATCGCCCGTGCTTTTAAGCGTGCGATCGCCATTAGATCGAAGGTGCTTCAAACCGAATGGTTCTCGTGGACTTCATGTTTTTTCAAAGGCCAAAGTTTAACAACTGAGAGCCGCGCAAAATGGGCGGTTTTAGGGAGATGACGTGTCTTAATCTCACCAGATCACGTTTTTTGGAAGTAGTTTTGGTCTGGGGCAAAAGCGGCACGAAATGGGTGGTTTTGTTTTCCAAAACCTGCCAGTGGTAAGTCAAACCGAGATTTGACTTCAGGTTTTGACTGTGGTTAAGTGATTTAACTCCACGCGTTAACTTACTGCTGGGTCCCACTATATTGTTCCTCCGTCAGCAAATAAACCAAGCTTTCACTTCAATCATAGAGATTTATTTTAAAAGCGTCTCGTTCAATGTAACGAAGGTTTTTAACCTTAGGCAGAGTTTCTTAATACTCTTCTTTACACAGAGCCTAACTATGATTTTCTCTTCTACAGGCCTTTGTTCAAAATTTCTTCAGAGAAGAATAAAAACATTTCAGTGCCGATAATACAAGTTTCACAGACAGTTAGATCGAAAACACTTCCACAGTAGAGTCGCCAGAGATGTTAGCACCCGAATTGGACCCCAGGCTGAAAAGGGAAAAACAGGGTAACAACTAAACCATGCTCAGCCTTGTAGCTAGCCCTACAAGGAAAGGAGAGGGCTCTCTCTGTGAAAGGATATTCAATAAAACACAATAGTGGACTGATATTAGGCTAGATAAAATGATAGGAAAAGGTTTTAATAAAATGAATGATTTCCAGGGATGTGTGGGATAAAATGGGACAGTTGAAACCGGGGAATTAAATCAGGACACAGGGTATTTCATGGGGCAAGATAGGCAGGATATTTAGCAATTAAATTTTAATAAAGGTGGGATGGAAATACTAGTGAGTAGCTAAAAAGGGCACAATAAATGGATCCTTTTCAAACATAAGAAAAAACATAGAGTATGAATGATTTCCTAAGGTAGGGCATGAAAATGGATACTACCTTTCTATCTTGAAAACATTCAAAAGGAAATGTTTATGGATGAGAGGTGAAACATAACAATTTCCATATGAAACAAAGGAGAAAAACAAATGCTAAATCTCATACCACATGGATCCCACAAATTAGAGCTGCATCATCTTATTAATTCCCTGTCAAACTATACAATGGAGCTCAAAGATTTTCTTCCACACTATTCTCCTACTGCTGATTTACAGACTTTAGACTCCTTAACAAATGATTTACAATTACATTAAATACACTGAAATGTGGGAACATAGATCCACAGAAAAAGGTAGTTTTTAACAACTCGGAACTGAAATACGAATATGGCAAGAGAACCAACATTTTGCCTCGAAAACAAGGAACGACAATACATTTTGACCCTTTGAAAATTCGTTGTTATCTTTTTAATCAGGAAAAAATAGGCAATCAGGAAACATATTTCCTACTTTCTTCTTTATTTAGCAACAATCTCTATTTTAAATAAGCTTTCTCGGCCTTTATTTGTTTACTTTCCATATTTCGTTTGAAGAAAACCAACTTTTATAAAATGTTTTGAAATAATTCAAAATGAATTTATGCCTTTGTGAAGGAAAATTTATTTTTGAATGGGAAAGGAAGGGAAGGAGGTGAGTCCACATTATAATCGCAATCGGAATGGACGGAGCGAGAGGATATAATATAATAAAACACTTGAAATTCATGTTTGAAATGGTATCATCGCAATCGGGATCGGGGTTGGGAAATATACAATATAAACATTGTAATATGTTATGAGACAGTGCCATCGCCAATCGGCGATCGGGGAGGGTGTTATTTGAAACGAGAATCAAAACTTCCGATGCGATTGGGGGAAATCATTTGTATTATGAAATAAACACAATTTTAATTTTAACAAAGGCAAATGGGCTTTTATATGAATGGTGGAAGTATTATGTGGTGGGACCCGTAAATCAATTGGCATCGGGGATCGTAGGGTGGGGCAGAACATAACACAACTCTTCTGATGCAATGAGGGCGCGGTGACTATGGGCCGTCGGATGGGGTTGGGCGATCGACGGTTGTGGAATGATCAGAGGGTGTCGATCGGGGATTTGAAATCGAGAAGGGCTTCATTGGAAGCACCAATGAGGATGTTCCGATGGGCTGGGAGCCATCGGATGACGGATCAAATCGACGGTCGGGACATACATCGGGGGAGGGTTCCATCGGAAGGGATTCGAAACAATCGCATCGGAGTTTTTTGGTAAGGGTCAATCGGGACACACATTTCAATATCTACGATGCGATGGAAAGGGGAAGGGACTGCGGGTCGGCGGGGTTTATATGATATAACCCTTTGATTTATATTATAATGTTTCGGGTATGGTGGGGAAGTGGTTTGGGAAAGTGGAGGGGGGTTTTATAATATGAGACTTTGATTTTATTATAAAGTCTCAAGGAGTTGAGGGGAAATGGTTGATAATTAAATCACATGTTTATTTAAAATATTTAATAACGTGACTTTTTAATCGCAGGGGGAAAAAGGGATTTATAAAAA
Source organism: Pinus albicaulis (assembly GCA_034641835.2). Taxonomy (NCBI): domain Eukaryota; kingdom Viridiplantae; phylum Streptophyta; class Pinopsida; order Pinales; family Pinaceae; genus Pinus; species Pinus albicaulis. Next base: position 238,662,302 of record CM076577.1, read on the forward strand.
AAACATAAAACTTTAATAAATAAAATTTTGGGGAAAGGTGGGAAAAGGGATTTTTTAATGGTATAGGGGACTTTTTACTTCACTTGGGCATAAATTTCAATCCGAAGTCGATTTTGAGAGTGTACTATACCGTTGGAAAGCTCTTTCAGGAGCTCTTTACGATGGATCTACTTGGAAGATGATTTTGTTGGCATGTGTTGCCCTTGATGGCAACCTACATGACAAAATAAGACTGTTGGCGATATGATGCAATGTGTTGTCCTTGATGGCAACCTATTTGATGAAGTTGTTCTTGATGGAAACGTATTGTACTTGATGGAAACATACTTGATGAAGTTTTCCTTGATGGAAACCTACTTGATGAATTAAGGGGGAGATTGTTGGAAATGTGATACAATGTGTTGACTTTGATGGAACCTTCTTGATGAAGCTGTCCTTGATGGAAACTTACTTGATGAGTTGTTAATGATGTAACTTTGATGTATCTACAGATCAGTTCAGAAGCAGTAGAAGAAAGGAATTCAAAAAGTGCCAGAATAATGTTGAACAAAGTATGTCACAATGCATACGCGGGTTTGATGAGGATAAGTAGCGTATGTACGTGGAAAAGTATGTGCCAAGTCGCGTATGCCCTATTGCGCTCTAAATTTATAAAAGCAGGGGAATTGACCATGGTATTGACCCATTGTATTGAGCGCTGGATTATCTAATTGATCCCGTCCAAGAATACCATCAGATGTTGAGTGGTTTTGACTCATGGTATTGATAAAGGCTAAACCTATAAAAGGAGAAGAGAATAATAGTGCAAGATTGCAAGTGTCTAGGTTTTAATGAATACTTCACTCTAAAGTATATCTGCATGGATGAACTCTGTTCTTTATTGATAGATCTGAATTAGTGATGCACCTATGAAGAAAACGATGAAGAGGGATCTCTAGATTTGAAATGTATATGGATTTCCTAGATCTGTTCATGGAATGTTTAGATCTGAGATGAGGCGAAATACTTTCTGAAGTGAAAGATGAAATCTGAGTTGTTTATCTGATCTAAAGATCTGCATAGTCCTGAAAAGTTATAGATGTATATGCAGGTTCTCTTCAGTAAAATCACGTGTATACGCGGGTCTGCTTAAGGAAAAGCGCGTATGGGCAGTTAAGGTTTTCTGAAGAATGCACAGAATTATACGCAAGTTGGTTTTTGAGAAAGTGCGTATATACGCAGGTTCAGTGTAGTAAAAGCGCGTATGGAATCTAGGGTATGTGGTATGAAATGTCTGATCTGTTGTTCTGTTTTAACTGCTATCTATCAATGATGTATTCATACAGAACTAGGTTGTTTGAATGATGAATATGATGTTGATTATGTTAATTGAAGATCAAGTTGTTGGTTGATTGGTTGATGATTCAATGAATGAATTGATGGGGTTGTAAGTTTCGAGTTTGATGTATGATGAGCTTAAATGTGTGGAGTGGGTCCGGTGCGAAAATCGATGAAAAGTGGCCTACGAGATATGTTGTATGGAATACGGTAGGATCCGGTATGAAAATTGATGAAACGTGGTCCGCAGTAGTCGAGGGTCGAAGCCTTCGGTGAGGGGTTGTAGCTTCTTCCACGTTAGTATGGTAAACGAGAGTAGAGGGTTGTATCTCCCTTCCAGGTGAGGCTGGTAAACGATAGCAGGGGGTCGTAGCTCCCTTCCAGGAGAGGGTGGTAAACGAGAGCAGGGGGTTGTAGCTCCCTTCCAGGAGAGGCTGGTAAACGAGAGAAGGTTGTAGCCTTCTGCAGGTGGGTGCCTGCGTGCTGGTATGAGTCTGCGCCAGTACATGGTTGTACGATGTTTTCTTTATAATAAAATATTGAATACTGAGACGACGGCAGCGGTGGTTTTCTCCCGAATTTGGTTTCCACCTTAAATCCTGGTGTTCATGTGTGTTGCTTATGTGTGATGATTTATTCTGTTCTTACTGCACATGTTTACTGTTTACTAAACATCTAATGAATGAATGATGCAATGATCTAAGCAAAGAATTATCAGCATAATGAGATCTCTATTAATACGCGAGTTTTACTAAGGATATCTGTGTGTATATGCGAGTTGGCTTCAGTAAAGTAGCGTACGGGTTTTAGAGAAAGGAAAAGTAAAAAAATTTCAGTCTTCACTAAATACTGATTCACCCCCCCCCCCCTCAGTATTTTTCCCAACAGATTTGGCGTTGAACATGTTGTGGAAAACTTCTATGAAGGCAGGGTAATGACTTTGTGGAGATGCCAGCTTCTGAATTGTGACTTATTACATATGCTGACATAAAATTACATAATGAATGATAACAAAGGAAAATATCGTGTTTTTACCTCAAAACATGGTTTTGAGGTGAAAATTACATCAAGTTAAATAAAATATTTCTTTGATCTTCCAGGTGCTATGACTTTGAGTTTATTGACTTCCTCATGACCTTGCTGATATTTATTGACACTTGACTCATTAGTTTGACCATGGTGAGATCCTAGAACCTAATGAGACCCATCCTATGACCTAATGACATGATTTTTGAAAGTGAAAGTGACTCATGACCAAAGACCATAGAAAGGAGAGTCAGCAAATACCTCATGAGGGAAAACTGATGAAAAATTACTACCATCAATGAATCCATGACCTAGCGGAATGGTGAAATTTATTTGGTATGAGACTCCTAATATGAAAATGAAAAAGAGCAGTTTTGATCACTGATGGTAGTATGACTAGACTAACACTAACACTGCCATTACAAAGGGTTTTCCACCAAAGAAGGAAAGGAACAGAGAAACATCGGCAGAGTTTTTCTGAAACAGTTTTCTACCACTACTCTCAGAACCAACACATTTCTACAAGGCACCAGGCAGCATTCAAGGAACAGCCACATGCCATTTTCACTATTGTTTACACTTTTTATGGAGTTGGTTGCACCAAAATAGAAGAGGATTCTTCCCATAAACTGCCACATCATACAAACCACTTAGAATTGTTATCCATGATGTTGTTATTTTCATTATTTCATAGCACTTTGTATTAAAGTTTTAGGATAAGCCTCATCTCTTGCACGAGATCATAATAACTTTTGGGAACAAGTTTACTCCTTTCATGGAGATGATAGTTTATTATTTTTGTATATATGTAATAAACTGTTATGTAAAAAGTGTTGGTTGGTGGTTATATAATTTTGACTTATATGAACTGCAATTTTTTTTGTGTGAATGAAATGGAATAATACTATTGAGGAATTACTACCAATTTGTTGTGTGTATTGTCTACTTTACTTGTGTTTCCATATCTCCTTTCTTCCAGTTCCAGTTTGCAAATCATCATACTATTATGTGTTTTGATTAGTCTCTTAAGCTTGCTATGTGTTTTATTGGTTTTGTTAGTCTCACACAATGAGAATTCCTGATAAAATATATATTATAACAGTGGAAGAGCATCACTCATGATAGTTAATATTCATGATATTTCAGTGAGAATCTTGTCAGACTAGAAATAGCTTTCTCTCAATGGAATATTGTCAAACTGCTACTTTTGTGAATTTATACTAAATCAGTTGATTTATGTTTTACAAACCTACTGATTCTTCTCTCATCTTATAGTTTCCTCTCCTAATAGACTACGATTTTTCACCTTGCTACCAGATCAAGTTACAATACCCTCATTAGTAGAACTGTGGATTTGACTGAAATCTCTTTTCAATGAATCAAAGTTTGTACCACCTACCAAACTCACAAAACAAATTATTAAACTGCTGTATAGTTTAAGATGTGTCTGGTCAGGTGCTTGCTGCAGTCCAAGTGTTGATTTCCCAACGGATTTGCCAACATCTTTTGGTGCATTTGTCGGGATTAGAACGGCCTTGTGATGAAGTATTCCCCCAAGTCTATTGTTATGAATTTCTAATAATCAGTTCTTGATGGTGAACAAGAATTGGTGACCTGAAGAAGACTACAAATTTGTTCACCTAGCGACTCCACAAAGAGGAAGAGGGGTTTCAAGACCTCCTTATACAAGGAGGAATCAGAAATCACCTACTGTGACTCTAGTTGTTGACCCAGAGAAGATCAGATTTAGTTTTTGACAGTGAAAAAAGACTAGACACTAAAGAAGATTGTGATCTTTCACCTGGTGACTCCATGACAAAGAATCCAGAGGTGACTCCATTGTTTTCAAATCAAGCACTCTAATGGAATTGATCCTTGCTAAAATATATTCCTTCTGCAATTTTTCAAAGATAGATGGTTTTCCTAATCCTTTTCCAGATAGAAGTGAATTGGAATTTTCTCTTCCAAAGTTTAGTGGACATGATTGGGAAGTACCAACTAATTTTTTATGAGATTTTCATGACTAGATTCATAGGCTGCATTTTGTTCATGAAGACGCAAATATTAATTTGTTTATATATTCTTTGGAGGGTGCAGCCCTTGATTGGTGTAGAAATATTCCTAAAAATAGCATCACTTGTTTGTAAGAGTTTCATGATGCTTTTAATTCCTTTTATAAAGATAGTTATTCGGTCGAATGTTTCGCTCCAGAATGTTGCTATCAATTTGATAAGAAAGTTGAAAGTGATGGTGAAAAACATAAATGTAAAGAAAACATGGTTATACAGGAAGGTATTCAACAACCCTTTTTTTCTCATCATTTTCTTCAATCTCCTGTCATTCAAGAAGAGGGTAAACAAAAGATTATTGAGCAGCATGATGAGATATTAGGTGAACATAGTGAAAACTTCATAAATCAACCTTTGTTTGATAATTATCCTAATGATGAAGAGAAGGTTTTTATTTCACCTTGTTTTAAAGTTTACAGTGATGATCCAATCTATGATAGTTATGAATCTAAATACGGGGAAGAAGATGATGCTCAGCTCATACAAATTGTCGAGGAATTATCACCTTTGCTAAGAATTGATGATAAGAAAAACATTTATGAGCCTATGTTTGAAATGTATAAATCTAAGTTGCAGGGATACAGTGTCGAAGAAAAAATTTGTAAAAAAAATGAAGGACAACCTCTTCATCAAGGCATTATTCTATCAGAGGAAAGTATGTGTCAGCCTATCCTTGAACTCAAAGCTGTTTTGAGTAAGTCTCCTTGTCGATTTTCTGATCCTATTGCTGATTATATGGAGTTTAGTTTTATGAAAGTCTATCTTTTTATTAGTCTTGGAGTGCTTCTTGTCCATAGCAGAAAGTATGAGCCACATTTAGAAATTATGCTTCATACTTTTCAACATTTCAGCAGTGAATGTGAAGACATGTCAGGAAATCAGTTGTTAAAAAATTCTTTTGGAAGTTTTTATATACTTGATCAAGTGAATTTCAGCTGATTAGAAGTAGGAAGATAAATAAGCTCGCCACTCGATCATTTCTTTTCAGTTTTAGATTGTATTTTAGTCATGTTGAAATAAGTTGCAGAAGATTGAAATCTAGCTTATGACTCCATTACCCAATGGCTAGGCATATTGGTATTTTGAGTTAATGAGCAAGATCGTTGGTTGGAGAAATAAGAGTTGGATAAGGCACTGAAACTACAGTTCTTGATACCCCGCAGAGGGCATATCATCCCCAATTAGAGCCAGTGTTAGCACTGGTTTTGATTCCTTTCAAAGCTGCCCTCTCCGTCATTTTTTCTTGGCCTCTAGCTCCTTATGATTCAATTATTTCGCATCCTTTTCACCTTTTTCGCCATTTCTCTTCGATCCTTTCCTCATTTTCCCAAAAACCCAAATTCCAACATTTCATTTCTTCCAAAACCCCTTTTTAACTAATAAAATCTAATTTTTATAGTTAAAAAGCAGCTTTGCACACCCTCTAGCAGCCATATCATATTTCCTTTTAAACTTACCATATATTTCTTTTATCGCATATTTTACCCATGCCACAAAAAACCTTAGTAATATCATATATTATATGATATAACTTACCGCACTCAATAAACATTGTGGACCCCTTACCTTTCATTGCAATTGGCTCTTCGCAGTTTCAACTTCTATTCACGTACAATTTCCATCACCTACAAAACCCCCGAAATGCAATTTGCGGTATGGTATGGGACCCATATTTCCCTTTTATACGCCTCAAATTCGTTATAAACCCTTTTATTATCATTCTGACATATTTTTATCATAATACCATATCTTAACAAAGTTTTCGCTTTCCGCTTTGAAAAGTCGTTTAAAGGGCCCCACCTACCTTTTCGCATTGCATTTTCGCAAATTTCACTCACTACATTCACTTCCGCTCCCTCAAAAATTTTGATGTGCGATTTGTGGGTGACCCCAATATTTTTTAAGCCATGTCACCCTCCACTCTCATCGCACATCACACTTCGCCAGTTTCAACGTTTAACTTTCGTGTCTCATATCAAAACTTGTGATGTCTGATTTGCGGTATTGTCTGGGCCCCACCTTCTCTCTCATCGCACATCGCACTTCGCCAGTTCCAAAATTTAACTCCTGTGTTTCATAATAAAACTTCTGAAATGCGATCTGCGATCAGCCCTACTTCCTTGCCATGTCATCACCCCATCGCAAATCGCATTTCTTTCCGCTTGTGTATTAAGTTTAAAATGTTCTGACCCTAATCTGCAATTGCGATATGTGTCTAAAGGGTTTTCTCCTCCCGCTTATCATTCATTTAATAATCCCTCCCACTAATTCCGCTCCACCTTTCCCCTATCAATTAAACCTTTTTGAAAGGGCTTCTTTGTAATTTCTCATAAAATGAACCTCTACCATTCTATCCAAAAAGTTTCGGGTTTTCTGCCATTATAATGGGTTTTCCAAAAAAGAAGGAAAGGAACAGCTAAACATCGGCAAAGTTTCTCTGAAACAATTTTCTACCACTACTTTCAGCACCAGCAAATTTCCACAAGGCACCAGGAAGCATTCAAGGAACAACCACATGCCATTTTCACTGTTGTTTACACTTTTTATGGAGTTGGTTGCACCAGAACAGAAGAGGAGTCTTCCCATAAACTGTCACATCATACAAAACACTTCGAATTGTTAGCCTTGATGCTGTTATTTTCAATATGTCATAGCACTTTGTATTAAAGTTTTAGGATAAGCCTCATCTCTTGCATGAGATCATAATAACTTTTGGGAACAGGTTTACTCCTTTTGTGGAGATGACAGTTTATTATTTTTGTATATATGTGATAAACTGCTATGTCAAAAGGGTTCGTTGGTGGTTATAAAATTTTGACTTATATGAACTATAATATTTTTTGTGAATGAAATGGAATAATACTACTGAGGACTTATTAAGAATTTTTTGTGTGTATTGTCTACTTTACTTGTGTTTCCAAATCTCCTTTCTTCCAGTTCCAGTTTGCAAATCATCATACTGTTATGTGTTTTTATTAGTCTCTTAATCTTGTTATGTGTTTTATCATTTTTTGTTAGCCTCACATAGTGATAATTCTTGATAAAATATATATTATAACAGTGGAAGAGAATCACTCATGATAGTTAATCTTCATGATATTTCAGTGAGAATCTTGTCAGACTATAAATAGCTTTCTCTCAATGGAATATTGTCAAACTGCTACTTTTGTGAATTTATACTAAATCAGTAGATTTTTGTTTTACAAACATATTGTTTCTTCTCTCATCTTACAGTTTCCTCTCCTCATAGACTACAAACTTTCACCTTGCTACCACATCAAGTTACAATACACTCATTAGTAGAACTTTGGATTTGACTGAAATCTCTTTTAAGTGAAGCAAAGTTTGTACCACCTACGAATCTCACAAAACAAATCATTAAATTTCTTTATAGTTTAAGATGTGTCTGGTCAGGTGCTTGTTTTAGTCCAAGTGTTGATTCCAGTGTCAACAATACTATTACCTCTCTCTTAGAGGCTCACTTTTCGCCCCTCTTAGCAGACACTCACCAGGAAAACCTTATTTATTTTCAAAGGCACCATTGCATCCCTCTCTCTTGTTGATAGTTAGAGCCAAGGAAAATATTTATGAACTTGGACACTGGTAATTTATTCCAGATGGGACTCCTACACCAAAGGGTGTGAGATCTAATTAGGACTTCATATCGGGGAGATCCCCTGAATGTTGGTGGGTCTATCACTATCAACATTTCTACTGCTAGAAGGAGGGTGTGTGACTAGAGTTTTATGGATGATAACCTCACCAACCCAAATTATACCTTATCTGGTCAAGGCAATAATATTCCCAACACTTATCTTGTGCACACTCCTGAATCTAGTGGTCCCTCTGAGCTAAGGACTGCACAGCCTTACGAACTCACAAAATGAATAGATCCGGGCACTCCGCCCCATCACTCACAAGTTTGTGAAAGCTATTAGACTGATACTCACAGTACACACTCTTCTGTATTTTATGAGGAAGAACCCAACTACGCCTACCGGCGTAGTAGTTTTGACAATTGAAGATATTTCTATCGCCACACTTGAAGAGTTACCAGACCCTAAGGAAGATGAAGAAAATCTGAAACAACCTCCAACTTTGAACGATGGTGATGGTGATAATTTGGTACACTCAAACGATACTTTATGTCGATTAGGTGTCGAAGAGGAGGAAGAAGATCCATTAGATTCTGAGAAAGAGGAAGAAGATGGTGATGAAGACATGGCATACTATGATCTGGATCACATGAATCAAGGCCCACTTGCACTACCGAGTTTTTTACACAAGATGCCAAGTCATCCAAAAAAGCTTCTAATGAAGTATGACCCTAACAAAATAGTGAAGGAGAAGGACCACTTGGACAAATTATACCTACATCTAAAAAAAATTGAGGTACGTTATGATTGTGTTGCATGTATAATTTTTCTGTGTACCTGTAATATTCCAAATTTTCCATCATCTAATTGGAATATTAGAGTTCTTACTTTTCTTATTTAGTTAAGTAAATAAAAGGGTGTAGGGACCCATAAACCCAGTAGATGAATAAAATCCACTTCTATAGTGTGAATGTGGGTTAGTTGAGTAGTGGAGTAGCATTATGGAGTAGTGGAGCAGCATAATAATGAAAAAAGAGTGGAGGTCATGGAGAAATAATGAGGAATATGATGGAGATAATGGAAAAATAATGATGAAGTGATGGAGGAAGTGGTGCATTAAATGCACACATGATGGAGGGAGTGGAGAGTAATTGCAGAGATGATGGAGATCATGGAGGACAATGCAGTCTTTATACAGGCTAGTGGCCACATGTGCAGTGCAGTTATGAGGTGGGTCAAAGCTAGGGAAGGCTCACAACCATAAAAGGAATATGAGGGCAGTAAAGGAAGGGTTGTCTGGATTTTTATTGTTGAGTGTCGTAAGACATTTCTTTGCACGCTTAAGCTATTTAGATAAGTATGTTATGTTGTTTAGCACTGGGTGTCTTTGAGTGGAGATCCCACCCTTACCCATGGGGGACTTCAAGTGCTTACTCTAGGAAGGTTTCCTTGGGAAAAATTCATCATCCGGTAATCGATGACACTTTCAGCCACTCTCATTTGCACTTCCAGCTACAGGAATTATGCATTCCTACACCAGGGTTTTAGAGGTGGAAGGTAGTTCTCAGTATTTCAGTTGAGAAACCTATGGAGGGATTAGACCTTCACACTGTGGATCCATTGTAGTCTTCCAGTAGTTTCGTTGACATATCCGGAATCAGGCCATCCATCTATTCTCCTTTGCGGCAACATTTCTTGCAGGAATTGCGTAATTCTACAGTGAGAGTTTGAGGAGAAGAGGAAGTTCCAAGAAACTCGGCTTGGAATCCTATGAGGGATTAATCCTTCACTCCAAGTATCACTGCAGCAGCCTGTGATCAACATTGTATTATATAGCAATAGGCTACATCATCATCCCTCCTACACAGTGCAGTATTTCCCAGCAGTTGTGCATGCAGCAGTTGCATATTCAGTGGAGGAGCTAGATCTTAAGTTTCTCAGCTTGGGATCGGGAGAAGGGACCAGCCCTTTAGTTATTGAGATGGGTTCATGATATTGCAACAGATATATCATTATTTTAGCCCCATATCATCATTTGTATCTAGTTAGTGCATAACTCAGCCAGCAGGGGTGCAGTGTGCAACCCAAAAAGGGACGAAATTCCAAACTCAAAATTTGGCCAAACCATTTCTGGGTTTTTCTGAGTTTTTTGAGTAGAGTCCGTGGTTAAAATCCAAGATATTTCTGAGCACTCATGAAACCTCTTGCACATATATCTTCTTCCCAGTAGCAGTAGCAGCAGTCTTTACTCTCCAGTGCTAGTTTTCAGTAGATTTGTTTCAACCATATTTAGATGGCTTGACTGCATCCCTTTTTAGAGCACTGTGTATATTCATTTTTTGTTGATACATAATGATATGGCTCAGATTTTTCCACTCATATGTATGATGTTTTGATGTATTCTAACATTTTTCCAGTTTTATATGTTTTATTCTTATTTGGAATTGTGCATATTTTCTATATTCCCGTCTTTCCAATTTTGGGATATTAGTGGTAGCGAGCATGATATTTGGCTCAAATTTTGAGAATTTCATGACATAGGAGGAATGAGAAGAAAGAAGCGAGAAAAAGAAAGAATACTTCAATAGCAGAAGAAGAGTTGAGTTTTCCACAATTCTCTTTATATCTATGTAGGATCTCACAATGGAATCAAAGAAATGAGAAGGAAAGGAAAAAAGAAACCTCGAGAGGGTTTAAGAATGGAGTCGAAGAACTTCCTGTCGACGGTATAAACGACGGACGAGTGCGAAGAAGTTCCACAACCTTTCTGCCCACTTTCATTGGGGAATGAGAGAAATGAATGGCATGGGGATGGAGGATATATGGAGCATTAGACCCTGAGTAATTATCTTGCAGAGTACATAACTCAATCTATAGCATTCAAAGATAATTTGAATTTCCAACAGTTTTTTCAGGTTAAAGAGAACCGAAGACCTCGCAGCAACAATATAAGAAGAAGGCATGTGCAAAATAGATTTTTTCTGCCTACATTCTATGGGTCATACAAAAGCATGAAAAAGGCTTGGATGGATAATTTAGATTATTTCTTCCATCTACACCCAATAGCGGAATCATAGGCTATTCAGATTGCAGCGCTACACCTTGAGGTTGAAGAAAATGACTAGTGGTCCGGCAGATTGAAACATGAAGAGTGACTACATATGCAGAGTTCACTCAAATATTGGTAAAGAGGTTTGACAGAAGAAAACCGAAGGCACTTTCCATTGATACATTTTCTAACTTTGATGAGGAAGTATATGAGGAGAAAAAAGAAGATGTAATATGCTATATAAAGGAGAAAAGAAAGCTACACGGCTACGGTGCATCAGTGGGAGGATCACTTGCATATTTGCAAGATGGTCCTAAGAATTCGACATTTAGAGTCCCAAGCATGATTCAGGATTTGCGTGAGGAAGAGGAAGAAAATACCAGCGCCGGTGCAGCAGTAGAAGAGCAACAATCACCATCACCAATAGTTGGAGAATAAATTGCACCAGTTGGAGGAACTCTTGTAGCTTTGCAAGATGTTCCCAAGCATCAGCTGACCCAAGGTATGCAAACATTTCTACCCCATATTATTTCATCACATCAGATTGATATTTGTGGGGTCATTCCATCAGGGAAATTACATGACCAAGGGTTAGAGCACGTTGCTGATTTGGAGCAGCAGACTATCACTACGCAAAGGACCCTTGACTAGTTCAAGGAGAAGATGTATAGTTATCCCAGTTTGACATTGTTGACCTGCACACAACACTTTGTGTTGGAGTGTCGAGTTTCTGAGGATGGGATTAGCATAGTCCTAATGCAGGGAAGCTATACAATAGCTTTCGAGAAACGGAATTTACTGTCACATGAGCTATCATATTCTACTTACGATAAAGAGATATTTCCCATTAAGCATGTTTTAGTCAAATTCTGACAGTTTTTTATTAGCAGTAGATTTCAGATGAAGACCAACCACCATAGTCTCCGACATCTTTTTGAGGAGGAGCAGCAGCTATAGAAGAGGCAACAACGTTGGATCAGTATAATGCAGGACTATGAGTTCAACATTGTGTATGGAGAGGGCCATGAGACAACAAATGCACTATCATGGAGATCAACAGCGCTGTCACTGAGGAACAGTGATTATTTGAGGGCCCAGTTATTATTTGAGAATTCCGATGACCACTTCACTTATGAAGCATCAGGTGGGAAGATGGTAGATGGTAGACATAATGTAATGGATAACATATTCCATTATCAGGACAAAGCCTTATTGATGAGCACCTCACAGCTCAAAGAGAAGTTTCTGCATGTAGCATATTCAAAACCTCATGGGTTCTAGCTAGCCATCGGAGAGAGGTTCTCTTGGAGAGACCTCGAGGAGGATGCACTTCGACATATCATGGAGTGCAAATATTGTCATCAAATTGTGGAGAATGGTATTGTCGACAATGATCCGCTGTCGAGGTATGTAAATTGCTTCGACATTTTTACATAGTACATCTCTTCACCCATGAACATATTATCTTTCTGGGATGTCTTCATGCTTCATGGTCTTCCCAAGGCCATAGATAGTGATGGGGAAATTATTGTATGAGTATTTTTTTGCGGGAGCTTCTTCATTGGGTGGATACCGAGCTGGTGCATGATATGAGTCATCACCCACAGTTGGATGGATGGATGCAGATGATTAGAAAGTGGTTGAAAGCTACTTGTGGATCTATGACACAGGGCAGCAGAAAGCATGTTGCGTTGGCTATTCTTGGATGAGTATGGTTACCACCCGACATTTCAAATTGGTATGTTCCATGCCTTGCACTGTACTGAGGTGATGTAGCAATAGGATGCATGGCTACATTTGCTACTCTTGGGATATTATGGCCAAGACATAGCATTTTATATGTCCATTGGTATATCATTGTTTCCTACCTTGCACTGATGAGTTGCAACAGTATGAGGCATAGTTGCGCTAGTTACTTTTGAGAGATTTTGGCCATCACATGACATATCACATGTAAATAGGTATGTTATTGTTTGGTACTTTGCATGATACTCATATGATGTGGAAACAAGTGTCATTGTTGCACTGGTTACTCTTAGGAGAATATGGATTGACATTCTCCCATACCTTGCATAATGATGATGTGGTATGGAAACAAGAAGCCTTGCTGCGTTAGCTTCTGTTATGAGAGTATGGCCATCATACTTGGTATGATGATGAGGTGGTGTGTGACGAAGGAGGCATTTTTATGGTGGTGGCTAATTGCTGGGAGAGTATGGTTCGAAATTTCATATTAAGTCCACTGAATATATTTCCTACTTTGCATTGTTGATATGATGCTTCGTGCATTAAGGCCACCGGAACCCAGTTGGGCATGGAGAAACACAACCTACTCCATGTAGCATGGGTTGGAGAGATATTTTATGAGTTGGGACTTTCCACTTGGGGAAGGAACCACTACACTTCACATATCTCATGCAGAGAAGAGGCTCTTGGACAACAGATGGTTGCCACTTGGGGACTCATTGATGAGGAGAGGCATCTAGCTACACAGCTGGAGGCCATTCTAGACATTCTAGAGAGGCAGCTATGGAGATGGGCATTCATAACACATTGGAGCAGATGAGGAAACCTTCCATATTAGGATGCCACTTGGGAGGGAGATGGATTTCTGCAGCATCCACTTTTGCAGTTGCTTGAGGACAAGCAACATTTTGGCGGGGGGGATTGTAATATTCCAAATTTTCCATCAGCTAATTGGAATACTAGAGTTCTTTCTTTTCTTATTTAGTTAAGTAAATAAAAGGGTGGAGGGACCCATAAACCCAGTCGATGAATAAAATCCACTTCTATAGTGTGAGTGTGGGTTAAGTGATTAGTGGAGTAGCATTATGGAGTAGTGGAGCAGCATAATAATGAATAAAGAGTGGAGGTCATAGAGAATTAATGAGGAAGATGATAGAGATAGTGGAGGAATAAATGCAAGATGATGGAGGAAGTCATGCATTAAATGCACACATGATGGAGGAGGAAGTAATTGGGGAGATCATGGAATTATGAAGGACAACACGATATTGTAGAGGCTAGTGGCCACATGTACAGCGCTGTTATGAGGTGGGCCAACGCTAGGGAAGGCTCACAACCATAAAAGGAAGATGAGGGCAGCAAAGGAAGGTGTGTCTGGGATTTTATTGTTGAGTGTCATAAGACATTTCTTTGCACGCTTCAGTTGTTTAGCTAACTCTGTTGTGTTGTTTAGCACCGAGTGTTCCCGAGCGGGAATCCCACCCTTACCCACGGGAGACTTCGAGTGCCTACTCTGGGAAGGTTTTCTTGGGCAACATTCATCATCCGGCAATTAGTGCCACTTTCAGCCACTCTCATTTGCACTCCCAACTATAGGAATTACACATTCTTGAACCAAGGTTTGAGAGTTGGAAGGTTGTTCTCAGTATTTCAGCTAAGAAACCAGTGGAGGGATCAACCCTTCACACTGTGGATCCATTGCATTCTTCCGAGAGTTCATTGTCATATCCGGCATCAGGACATCCATTGCATCGCAGCAACATTTCCTGCAGAAATTGCGTAATTCTGCAGTGAGGGTTTGAGGGGAAGAGGAAGTTCCAAGCAACTTAGCTTGGAATCCTGTGAGGGATTAAACCTTCACTCCAGGGATCACTTTAGCAGCCTAGGATCAGCATTGTAGTATCTATCAACGAAGCTACATCACTTGACCCTCTATACGACGTTGTATTTCCTAAACGATTGTGCATGCGGCAGTGCATATTTAGTGGAGGATCTAAATCTTAAGTTTCTCTAGATCTTAAGTTTCTCGGCTTGGGATCGGGAGAAGGACCAACCCTTTAGTTGTTGAGTTGAGTGGGTGCTATTTCAGTGAATGAGTCATTCTTTCAGCCCTATATCGATATTTTTCTCGGTGTGCTCGACGTGAGGTGTAGTGTGCGATACAAAGAGCCCGAAATTCCCGAACTCAAAAATACGTAAACCATTTACGGGTTTCTATTGTGAATTTTTAGTGGTCTGTGGTTAAAATTCGGGATCTTTAAAACGCTCCAAAAGCATCTCAACAGACAATTCTTCCCGATAGCGATGGAGCCATGTTTCCAACAACAACGGCAATCTTTACTTTCCAGTTCTAGTTTTCAATAGATTTGTTTCAACCGTATTTGGATGGCTTGAGTGCATCCCTTTTTGGAGAACTGTGTATATTCATTTTTTGTTGATACATAATGATATGGCTCAGCTTTTTCTGCTCATATGTATGATGTTTTGGTGTATTCTGACATTTTTCCAGTTTTATATGTTTTATTCTTATT
The DNA here is from genome assembly GCA_034641835.2 of Pinus albicaulis. Classification (NCBI taxonomy): domain Eukaryota; kingdom Viridiplantae; phylum Streptophyta; class Pinopsida; order Pinales; family Pinaceae; genus Pinus; species Pinus albicaulis. The sequence goes on from CM076577.1 coordinate 238,677,636, forward strand.
TGGAATTGTGCATGTGTTCTATATTCCCGTCTCTCCCATTTGGGCTTGTACGGTACCTTAGATGGTAGTGCGATTGTGGTATCACATTCTTATAAGCATCCATCGAGGTGGAGGAGGTGTTATAGGCCATTTTGTACGAATACATTTGGCCTACAAGCTAGATCAGGTCAAGATCTTTTGACCCCTTGACATCATCATAGCACAAATCCCCAGTGCATGATACTATAATGTCCCCAGTTCTCTTTAAAAAACACCTTGTTGGTCATTTTAAGGAAAAAACGCCTCGCTGGCCTCTGTTGAAATCATTAACACCTATAGGTTTGCTCCATTGTGACTGGGTTGATACTTTTTACATGTTGCTCCATTGTGGCTTGTGTTGATCACCTACTAGTTGCTCCACTATGAACCAGCGTTGGTTCTAGAAATTTGGGAAAAAGAGAGAAATTTTGGAAGCCTCTTTTTCCAGAAGCTTCCAGAATTTGTTACAACCATCTACCTTAGATAAAACATTCGGATCATGTCCTATCCTACCTTGGAGTTTCTGTCCCTTATCCTTTGATCCCATCCTCCCATCAAGAGTGTATCTCAAGCCCTTGATTAGTAGTTGGATAAGAACTCACAACTTACTCCCTTCGCCTATATATTTGTGGATATCCACAAGTTAGCGGTTGGCTTTTGGAGATAGAATTATACCCTCATGTTGATGTTTAGATTTAACACTCCATGCATTAGGGTGATTAGAGGTGCACTTTGTGACAAATAAGGAACAAGCTAGCTTAGAGGAGCTCTTCTACAAGATCGACTTCTATTTCTAGTTGTAACTCTTTCCATTTATATTAATGCAAAGAGTTCTTTGTTTTCCTATATGTGATGTTATGATTTCATGTATTTCAATTCCATGTTGATCCATTGAATGAAGTATTTAGATGATGTTACTTATATTTCGTGAATCCATTGGCTTGTTTTGTGTACGATTGGCAGGTTCTAATTTGGGTGAAGGGAGCTACAATTGGATCATTTAAGCCAAGAGAGAAAGAAAAAACATATGATGGATTATGGTGGCTTCGACCCATAGTCCATTTACTTTTAAAAATAAGCTATTTTCGTATTGTGTAATATTCCAAATTTAGCATGCAACTAATTGGAATATTGATTTTTGCTGATTTCACTTAGGAGATGAATAAATGGGTAAGAAGGCCCATGCATAATAAAAATATGAATAAAATCCATCATAATGTTAAAAGGGATCATCATAGGATCTATATTTCACACCCTCATGTGTGAAAGAGGACATTTTCATGTGGACAAGGTCAAGTTTGACCAAGTCAATAGCGATGGGATAGGAGGTGGAGATCATCTTGGGAGACAACGAAAAGATAGTGGGAGGAATATTCCTTGGTGGAGGAAACCCTAATGGGTGGGACCCATGGAGAGAGAGCTTCCATTTGTATAAAATGAGGTCAAGGTAGCCATATGAACTTATGTTATGTATTATTGATTTTATGGTCTGGAAGATTATTTGGCATTCTCTTGTTGTTTGGTAGAGTTGTTGTGCTACTTAGCACAAGGCATTCCTATTTATAAATTCCTTCTCCTTTCAAGAGAGGCCTCTTGAGGGGGCTTGCTCTTCATTTCTCCACATCTAGAACGAGGAACTACGTCCTCCTTGTTCTAGCATTGTTACGGCGGTATAACGTTGTGTTGCACGGTGTTGAACAGAGTTTCCCAAGTACACTTCCTAACTTATTTTCGAGAGGAGAAAATTCCTTCCTTTCGTCGATCAGTTAGGAAGCCCTTGAAATATTTAGGATCTTCGCACTTGCTTCGCTTTATTTTCTTGCACCTACAGTGCACTATCCCTCAGTTACTGCGCTACTTTAATTGAGTATTTGCAGTGAGGGTTTGCAATGATTGTTGGAGGGTAAGATCTTTAGTGTTAGGATCAACCTTTCACTTGGAAGGTCCATTGGAGGAGGTCTATTTATCTGATGCAACATCTTCATCCATCTCCATCTAGTTCTTGAGTTGCAGCTGCTATTTAGTCTTGAGACTACAACTTCAGCATTTTTTCCATTTTGCATATTTCAGCCAATTCTTCCAGGATTGTCTTGAAATTGTGTTTGGGAGTTTAGATCTTCACTCCCAATATTGTATGAGCCATCTCTTTGCAGATTTATGTTATGTTACATTCCCATGTAGTAGTGTATCATCTATGACTGCGATGTACATGTTCATGAGAATTCTGCAATATAGAAGCATTTCACTTTTGTCATATATATTCATGGGAGGCTTGTTTGCCTTGATTATTTGAGTTGTATTGCACTTATTTGTTGCTGATTTACATAATAAAATGGCTAAATGGTTTCCATACATTTTGGTATGATGTTATTCGCTGCTATTTCCAGTTTTTTGTTCATGTATTGTTGCATCCCCATTTTGGGATATTATAGTGGTATCGAAGCATAATCTTGGCTCAGCCTATGGAATCTCAGCCAATATGCTATCAAGAAGACAAGAAGAAGAAAATATGAGCAGAAAATACAAAAAGAAGACTTCATCCTTTGCAGGAAGGAAAAAGGAGAGACTTCCAAAGTTTCTTTCTCAAACTTTGCACAGCAATCATGAATATCTCAAGAAGATGAGAAGGGAGATGTGTATAGAATCTCTAAGAGAGTTTGGATCTGAATCAAACTCTAGATTTTCATATGATGACTGTGAGCATGCAGCCACACACTATGATCCACATCGCAGTATTAGGCCCAGATTTTCTATGCGAGAAAGGGAAGAAGAAGGAATGAATAGGAGGGAAACTCTTAGTGATTTTCTGCAAGAGTAGGAATCTCAAACTCAGAATTTTAGAGATCATATTACTTTTCCAGAGTTTTGCAAGATCAAGGTGAAGAGAAGCAAGCAGCATGATAGGGGTAGATTCCTTCTATCTACTTTTGATGGTTCATGTTGGGCCTCAAAATAGTCCCTATTCTCACTCCATTATTCACCAATACCTTCACATTACTTCCATATTACCTTCATGTCACCTTCATTCCACCTCCAAATCATTACATTTACCTCATCATTGGGTTATAACTATGCTTTTCCAAAGTTTATTAATTCTTAACATTTTTAAGTGGATTTGTGGTTAAAATTTAGAAAATAATATGCTTATACTTATACCTAAAAATTATAATGAGTTTTTTGACATGTGTAGGTAAAAAAGAAGCTTCCTAGGCACCCTTATGTGGCACTCTATGTTCAAATTCGAATTTGAGGAGATCATGGACCTCATGGAGAAGATCATGGAGGATAGGGTTATGTGTCACCATTGGTTGAGAAATATGTGGGTCAAAGGAGGGAATAGTGGATTTACATTTATGAGTTTGTTATCGTAGCTTTTGTATAAATAGGAGTGTTATCTCCTTCATTAGTAGTCTTAACCTTGATTTGTAATCTTAGTATCTTATAGGTTGGTAGTGAGAAGTTGGATTGGAGAATCAATGTAATGGTTGCAATTGCAATTTGCAATTGATGATAAATAAGATGGAGCTTCTTTGATCCTCTACATTTGACTTTTCTTTTGGTGTGCTTGTGAATCCTTGGAAGGATCCCCATTGCCTAGCAAGTACACTTTTATTTTAGTAGGCTTTTTATTTTATGTTTGTTTGTGAATTTCATTAGATATTAGGTTCATATGTTTGGAATATTAACGAATGACCTTTCGTAAGAAAGTAATAATGTTTCCTTCAATTAATCTGATTTGTTATTTAATGTTTGATTTCATTAGTTTAAGTTTATGATTTATATGCTTGAGATATAAATGAATAGTCTCTTGTAAGAGAGCTTTAACATTTCATGCAATCAATCAGAATTAGTTTTAAGTGCTTTAATTTCATTAGTTTAAATAGTTTTTTGATTAAGATGATTAGAAATATTAATGAACAGTTTCCTGTAAGGGAGCCTTAATATTTCTTACACTTATCACAATGTCTTTAGATTTCATTTTGTTAAATGACTAAATAGGTGTTGGAGATCCAAACGAAAGACCTCCTGTAAGGGAGCTTTGGCATTTCTTCGCCTAGCTTAGTTTAGTTTGTTTCTAAGTCCATATATATTGGATGATCCTCGAAGTTTACTTACCCGGATTGATAGTAAATGAAACTCTAATTTGCATCCGCATTTTAGACCAAAAAATTTGGCGCCATTGCCAGGGAGGATGATTTAGAGATATACTTAGGAAGTCATTTTTATTGCAATTTCTTTTTATGGACTAACTTGTGAAACCTAGTGACAGCAAGATCTTCATAAAGAAGTTCAAGTCGAGCTTTTTTATTTTTCTTTTTATACTTAGTTAGTTTCAAATTCATTTTTTAAACCCCCCATTTCTTACTAATTCATGTACGGATGAGAAATTTGAATATGTTAAACAGGTACTTTTTGGAGAATTTAAAAGAATAATCTTGAAGACTGGTTCCAAAAGAACCTTGTGCAAACTCCAAAAATAAGACAGGTTACTCACATTCTTGAAAATCATAAGGTAAAAATTTTAAATCTTGATGTGAGCATTTTCAAATTCTTAGTCCGTAGGTGGCTTCATTGGAAGCATTATTTTACCTAGGAAATAAAAAAATGTTTCAAGCAAGTTAGATAGAATAAATTAGGAAAATAAAACGAGCTCGTTAGAAGTTTTTAGTCTTATTTTCAAAAATAAAAAATAATAAATCATCATGAATAAATGAATAAATTCAATCGCACAATAAAGAGCTGCTTCATCATCGCATTTCTATATCTTGTTTTTGTATCACAAGTGAGCCAAAAGCTTTATTATCAGAAAGCATTGTCTTCTGAGAGTCTAAACACCCCCGCGACATTGCAGAAAGAGTATAGACAATGCGAGATTTTGTCGCAAATATTGATTGTGTTTATTATCCATCCACGCTAACCTGTAGAAATAAAATTAATTCAAGAAATTAGTATGCTCTCTTCCTGCGCTTCGAGCGATCAGGAAGATCAGAAAATCTATTGAATTATTTAAAAAAATAATAAAATAAAAAATCTCGCTAGAAATTTAATTGCAGATCTGCTTGACGATCATTTGAGTCATAATAAAAAAATCTCCTCTTGTAGAAATTTGTTCTTCGTTCACAGTGGCTGTCATCAAATCTCTCACTGCACTCCAAGAATATTCCTCATCTCTCACCATATTTCAAATACATAAAATTATGATCAAACTCTTTTACTTCCATTGAAAAAAAATTTACTCCTATTGAAAAAATTTCTAACCACACTTGAGGGTAACAAAATCTCGCGCCAATAAATGATCTAAAATTTCATGGCTAGATGTTAATAGAATAGATTGGAAAGCGACATTTTTACAACATTCCAAAATCTGTTTTGAATTCAAGCAAGGGGTATGCTTGAAACAAAACTCATTAGCTCGGAACCTACTAATGATATCCACTATCAAAAAAAAAAAAACCTTCCGAGGCATGCTAGTTTTCATCTGTCCCAAATGGCATAGAGCTTTCTGCGTTCCACTTAATCTAGAACATGACTGTGCAGCCCCCAGAGTTATAGCGAAGTATAAATAGATGGTACACAGGAATTTTAAAATTGCAAGCATGATTAAAAGAAACTGGTGCCTCCTGAACAAAGCAGTCCAACTATCCAATTCATCATGAGGTTGGAATTGTCTTCGCAGTGAAGTAGACAAAGGAGAAACAGGATTTTGCGCCCTCCTATGAGGGGAGGAAATACTTTCATGGCCCATTGTACCCAACTTCACAATAACAGGACCGCAGCACGCTTTAAATGAACAGAATAGATTCCACAAGCAAAACGTCGCCAACGAAAAACTAAATTCGAGCAAAGTTTACAGATCTGAGCGCTGCCAAGTGCCACTTCAAGCCCAAAACCTACTTCAAGTGGAGCAACTGGTCATGGGCAATGGCACCTTCGTCCACCACATCCACTCTTTTTGGGACGGCCATTTTTGGCTGAATGCGAACGTTTGTCATGTTGTTTGCCCGTAGCGCCTACGACATGATTCTTTGCACCTACTGGCCCAGGTTTCACGTGGAGTTCCTGTCCAGACTTTGGAGAGTTGGGGATTTTTTTTAGAATGCACCAAATCCCTGCTCATGGATGCAACTCTCAAAAGCTCTCACTACTCTTTGGTCAGGAACCCATCATTGGAAGCCATAGTAGTGCAAGGCAACAAATCAATAGAATTAAATCTTAAGGAGAACTCTAGATATCTACTTCCTGGCTCTGGTAAGGAATAAGAACTTCCTGAAAATGGTAGGGTTCTAGTTTACAGTTAAGATATTTACAGAAACTGATCTGGAGGCAGATCTTGATCGAGGCTCAGTGAAATTATTTGTATTTTGCTCCAGAATCCAGCTCTGACCAAGCAGTAATTGGGGGATTCGATCTCCTGATCTGTCGACAGCGAGGGTGATGGAGATGGAAAAACAAAAAATATAGTCTCAGAGGAAGCCTTGTTACGCACGCAGGAATGAAACGTGTAGTGCAAGTGCAAAATAATTTCAATGAAGGGATTAGCAGCATCTACACGGATATTCGAAGGAGAGACTGGAGGTAACGAGCCTCCCGATGCGCCCTTACGGCTTCTAGACATTCGACTGGGCAATGTAGATAAGCCACCGCCCTGGTCGCTCTTACGGACTGTCACAGCCTTCACACGGGCTTGACCTTCACGCACACAACGCCCAAATTCGTTCACTCCATATGCCTCAACGAAAAACCCTCCATATGGCTTCAATTCCGCTATTTCACATGTTTTGAGTTTTCTTTTGTGTTTTCTTTTGCATTTGTTTTGCATTTTTAGTTTTAATTTGTTTTGATTTGTATTTATTTTTGTATTTAGTAATATATTTTTAGTTCTAATTTCTTATTATAGTTAATGTTTGTTATGTTGTTATAATTATATTAATATAATTGTAATTTGTTATTATTTGTTATATTTTTAATTGTAATTTGTTGTATATGATTGTTATTTAATGTTTGTTATGATATTTAATTGTTATTTAATGTTTGTTATGTTGTTAGGATATATATTAATATATAATTGTATTAATATCTTAATATATTGTTTTATAATGTTAGGTTATGATTGTTATTGTTATGTTATGATTGTTATCATTTTTTTTTTTAAATATATAATAAAAATATAAAAAATTTGTTATGTGTTTTGTGACAGTTATTGTTTTGAAGGATTTAAAGGGTGAATATTGGCATAATAAATTATGTGAAGGATATTGGCAAGAGTTGGTACAGGTGAAAAATAAAATAAAATAAAAAACACTTTGCACAGAATTCACGTAGCGCAAATGAAATTTATTTAGTTGGATGGTAATTTGCATGGCAACTTCATATTTTTGTATGCTTTATAACATACTAATCTGTAGGACACAACAAATCTATAATGCCGAGCTCTTTGCCATGCACATGTGTTATCTGACACAAACAGGGAGTAAATTTACTTTTCATGGTTATTTCTTTAAGAATTAATTGATACTAATATCATGAATTGAGTTAATTTCAACACTTTGATTGTCCTTAATCTGTTTTATTTGGTACGAAATTTTTTGCGTAAGAATCATGAAGGAAATGGCCATTTCTTCTTGAACACACTTATGTTTTCTTTCTTCCAAGTTTTTTTTCGCAAGTTACAGGATAATCAAGTGATCATTAAGGAGATTACATTGTGAAGAAAATTGGTCTTCCAAAGACAAATTTCATGAGAAAATCGAAAGAACCAGTCCATGATCATAACCAAAATTTCCAGAAAATTACAAGTCCTTGCAACTTCCTGTAATAGCTTAATGGTTTGACATGTTGCATGACAGATTAGCAAAATTCAAAGAGCTGGGGTTTGTTCCTAATGTACAAGGATGGTGAAATACCTATCCACACTTGAATTCGACATCTACAGGTGGCTGGTCAACGCTGGTCAAACTGAGCTATTTTAGCAAGCAGTCCATAATTAAAGAGCATATTTTCTATATTTGAGAAATTGAAGCCATAATTTTTTCTTTTTTTTTTCTTTTCCAACAAGAGTCATTATCCATTTTCCATTACCACATACACTTCATTACATTTTCTTCAATCCTAACCCACCAATAAAACCAACAAAGCTTATCTACAAGCTTTTTGGTCCACTTTACATATTCATTGTCAATTTCCTTTTTCCTCCACTTGCAAATAAAACCTTGCTTCCATACACCATTAAGTCCATAGTCCTTGAGTCTAAATATTTTTCTAAAAACACCTTGAAACTTGCATGCCTTAAGGGCAAGCTATCGTGCCAATAAACAAAGGGAATACATCAATGTCCCTTGTTCATCGGATCATCTGAGTATTCGACAACAAAAAAATCATTCATACTTAGAAAGATGGGTTCGAGGCATCTTGACTCTCATCCACATTAAAAATGGGAGCTCTCGTGTTAACTAGTGCCATCCATCAATGGCCACTAAGTTAAAAATTTCTTGTTATGTTCAACACCGAAACATTTATTCACATGACAAGAATTGTGCCAATGAGCGTTGAAGACTTGAAGACCAATCATTTTGTAGCAGAGGACGCAGAATTACTTTCATTACTTTCCAGTTTTTGATGTAAATTACTTGAGGACAAGTCAATAAATAAGGTTGGGGGGGGAGTGTAAATTCTGAATTTTGTATACCTTCCAAGCCTTATACATTTTCAGCCGCATTTAGCAGCAGATTCCGAACATTCAGCAGAAGATCTAGCAGCAGATTTAGCAGCAGATGCAGCAACAATAAAAGATTCACTTTTTCGATTTCATCCACCATTTTCACAACCAAGTAAAGAAGACTATGAAAAGAATTTTGCAGCCACACGTGCACAACTCTCATCCATTTTTGAAAGGGTAAGTTAAGGTATGATATTTTCTAACTTTTAACCATTTAATTCCTTGAAAAGTTACAATGATAATTTTTGGAAAAACTTCACTTCATTTCGTCATTTTGTCAAAATTTCCAAAACCATCAGTTGAGGGGGGAAATACATTCACATTCATATGTTGCCACATAACATTCAAAACATTCATATCACATTCAAAACCCACATACTTTCCAAATATATTTTCTATTACATCAGCATGAGCATATAAATGGCTTTGTAAAAAGTAGTTAAAAGTTAATTGGATGCCAACACAATCATGGTTGTTACACAAGAACCAACCATGATGCATTCCAACAAAAATACTCTGCAATAAAAATCACATTATCAATATGCAAAGATCATACATTAAAATTGAATGCAACAAAAAAAATATGGTTGAAACACAAGAACCAACCAAGTTGCAGTTCATCAAAAACACTTTGCAAAAGTTAAGTAAATGATATCATGCAGAGTTTAAGCCAAAGCTCAAGTATCAAAAAGTAATGTAATAGATTGCATGAGGACATGCAATACCTTTAGTTTGGGGGTATGTTGGGCCTCAAAATAGTCCCTATTCTCACTCCATTATTCACCAATACCTTCACATTACTTCCATATTACCTTCATGTCACCTTCATTCCACCTCCACATCATTACATTTACCTCATCATTGGGTTATAACTATTATTTTCCAAAGTTTATTAATTGTTAACATTTTTAAGTGGATTTGTGGTTAAACTTTAGAAAATAATATGTTTATACTTATATCTAACAATTAGAATGAGTTTGTTGACATGTGTAGGTACAAAAGAAGCTTCCTAGGCACCATTATGTGGCACTCTATGTTCAAATTCGAATTTGAGGAGATCATGGACCTCATGGAGGAGATCATGGACCTCATGGAGAAGATCATGGAGGATAGGGTTATGTGTCACCATTGGTTGAGAAATATATGGGTCAAAGGAGGGAATAGCGGATTTACATTTATGAGTTTGTTATCATAGCTTTTGTATAAATAGGAGTGTTATCTCCTTCATTAGTAGTCTTAATCTTGATTTGTAATCTTAGTATCTTATAGGTTGGTAGTGAGAAGTTAGATTGGAGAATCAATGTAATGGTTGCAATTGAAATTTGCAATTGATGATAAATAAGATGGAGCTTCTTTGATCCTCTACATTTGACTTTTATTTTGGTGTGCTTGTGAATCCTTGGAAGGATCCCCATTGCCTAGCAAGTACACTTTTATTTTAGTAGGCTTTTTATTTTATGTTTGTTTGTGAATTTCATTAGATTAAATTATTAGGTTCATATGTTTGGAATATTAACAAATGACCTTTCGTAAGAAAGTAATAATGTTTCCTTCAATGAATCTAATTTGTTATTTAATGTTTGATTTCATTAGTTTAAGTTTCTGATTTATATGCTTTAGATATAAATGAATAGTCTCTTTTAATAGAGCTTTAACATTTCATGCAATCAATCAGAATTAGGTTTAAGTGCTTTAATTTCATTAGTTTAAATAGTTTTTTGATTAATATGATTAGAAATATTAATGAACAGTCTCATGTAAGGGAGCCTTAATATTTCTTACACTTATCACAATGTCTTTAGATTTCATTTTGTTAAATGACTAAATAGGTGTTGGAGATCCTAACGAAAGACCTCCTGTAAGGGAACTTTGGCATTTCTTCACCTAGATTAGTTTAGTTTGTCTCTAAGTCCATATATATTGGATGATCCTCGAATTTTACTTACCCATATTGATAGTAAATGAAACTCTAATTTGCATCCGCATTTTAGACCAAACAATTCACCTACATGTTCAGCTAGAGCTTGGGTGGAAGAGCTAGACTCCTATTTGCAGCAACATCACATTTCTGAAGATGAGGCCATCAAATTTGTAGCGCTACATTTTGGAGGTAAGGCCTATGCATGGTGGATCTTTGAGTCTTTTTCTTTGAAAAATGCAAATACTTCTTCTTATGCAAGCTTCACTAAGACGTTAGTGGAAATATTTGACAAGAAAATTCTAATACACATATGGTGGAGCTAAACAAACTTAAACAAACAAATACCTTGCATGTGTTGGAGGAACCTATGAACTCAACTCCACTTCATAAAAACATTAAGGAGGCTGATATCTTACATTATACCTTGCTAGAGGCAAGACCTCTATCTTATATTCTTAAGCAAGAGGGTGTGGAGATCCCCTTTTCAAAAGAGGATCCAGTCATTGGGAGGTTTCCCATACATATTGATAAGGATGAGGGCAATAGCATTTTCATGTCTAGAGTTTATCTAGCCCCTCATGTAGAGGAAGGAGGAGATCTTGCTCCAACAAGAGGGATTCTTGTATCATTGCAAGGAAGTCCCCAGGATATCATATGTGGAGATCAAGGCACAACCCATGATTATCATGTGCCATTGTTGGTAGAGTGTGAAACCATGGAGATAAAAGGAGGAGGTAGGGAGGATGACCAAGATCATGTGATGTGGAGCACACACCCCTATCCATTTCAAAGGGTCGATACACAGAAGAGGGAGACTGGATTGCGCATTAAGGGCAGGGACAAGTCTATACATTCATGTATGCAGTCTACTCTTGATGATGATGTCTCATTACATGGAGGCATTTCACCGAGGATACCACTAGATCAGTAGATGATGAGGGATGTTTCACATTTTGAGGCATTACTCATTGATTTTAGAGGAGTGGAGACCTTGGGAGAGCTTGGTACAGCACTGAGAGTCTTGGGTAGACTCAAGGAGAGGAGAGGCATTCTCTCAACATTATCATTACCCACTCTCATTTCATATTTTGCGTTGTGGCAAGAGCAGCAGGAGAAGGATAACAACCTTACAACTTGCATCTTTGGCATGAGAGATGTCAAAGAGGAGGACAACCATATGACAGATGTTCTTCATGATAGTTCATCAGCGCTGTCACTATGGAGGATAGATCCATATTGGAATTCCCAGATATTGGTGGAGTATTCCAAGGATCTTTTTACTTGTATGATATTGGATGACCAGTTGCATGAGGAGGGATATTCAGTCAGAGATGGGGTCATCTACTATCATGGTAGGATCTTCTTATCTAGAGCTTCCAAGCTCAAGGATAAGTTACTACAAGCAGCTCATGAGGATTTACTTTTCAGCCACACTTATTCTATGAGAGCATACCACACCATCATGGAGGGGTATTTTTGGGAAGGCTTTGAGGAGGAGATATATCAGCATATGAGGAGATGCATAGATCATGTGGAGATGGAGGAGACAAATAAATCTTGGGAAGAGTTAATACAGCCACCTCTTTTCTCTTTGAGGATGAGAGGGGATTCATCTATGAGCCACTCCATTTGCATGAGAAAAAAATATGTTAAAATTACTGTTTGGTTGCATAATGATTTGTATAAAGTATATATGCATCCCTTAACCATATATGTGCAGGATATTTCTCCAAGGAGGAGCATTCTTTATTCTAGACCTCATGGTCTACTTGAGGCCATGAGTAGTATTGATGGCCACTCCCTAGGAGGACTTGGGGAGGAGATATTTTATGGAGAACATGCTTACTATGCACCATACATCATACACTTTCTCCAAACATTTGAGGAGATTGGGGCAGCAAGCAAGTGGTTGAGAAGCCACACATTATGTCATTCCCTATTGTAGTTGAGAGTCAAACTGTGTTGGCTGCATTTGAGGGACCATTGTCCTTCTCCCTTGCTACATATGGTAGCAAGTATGTTTCTCATTATGGTTCCTTATGTTGTTGTTGTTCTTATTGTTATTGGGAGTGTGATTGGGGGAGAGACACATTGGATGGATGTGTCCTTTGGGGAAGAGGATTCCCACTCTTTTTTCATTACATGTTCTAATGGGAGTATGATAGGTGATATGGCCACCACATCAACACACTTGTTGCTTTATGAGGTGGGCCATGAGATTGATTGGAGCACTTGGGCCATGACTCTCATAAATCATTGGGAGAAAATTTTCTATGAGTTTCCATGTCATGTTGTGCAACAGCACTTAGGAAAATTGCGCTGTGACCATTTGGGAAATTGTTGGTACCTTTCAGCTCTACATGAAACCTTCAGTATTCCCCTCACTTGGATGCCATATGATGGTGATTTCACAACGTTGGAGGGAAGATCTTTGGAGATCCATTTTTCTTCTTGCCACTTGGAGGCGACACTTTTGCAGCCCAAGAGAAGCAAATACTCTACACTTATCATAAGTGGAGAGGAGGACAACGTGGGGTAGGCTATTTTGTCTACCATGATCAGATTTTCATCCCACCTACATTGCAGAAGCTCAAGGTGGAAGAGGATCTTCAGGAGTTTCCATGTTGGGAGGTAACCCACTTTATATGGATGATTGCTTGGGGATGGAGGACCCACATGGGAATGATGATTCCCAATGCATTTCAGATCCCATGCCTCAAGGGGACCTCTGGACAACACCTTATTGCCTTCTTGAGTACTCTACTTGTTCATGATGATAGCTATTTAGCTAACTTGCATGCTTGGGAGGGGAAATATGGAGATTTATTGATGAGACAGCATCTCATTCTTTGGAGGATCATATCATATGTGGATGCTACAGCAGGAGGAGGGGATACTTCTTAGTTCTATCCTTGCAGTTTCTTGAGGACAAGCAACATTTGGGAGGGGAGGACTGTAATATTCCAAAATTAGCATGCAGCTAATTGGAATATTGATTTTTGTTGATTTCACTTAGAGATGAATAAATGGGTAAGGAGGCCCATACATTTCAGAAATATGAATAAATCCCTCATAGTGTGAAAATGAATCATCATAAGAGATAGATTTCACACCCTCATGTGTGAAAGAGGACATTTTCATGTGGACAAGGTCAAGTTTGACCAAGTTGACAGCGCTAGGATAGGAGGTGGATATCATCTTAAGAGACAGCGCAGAGATAGTGGGAGGAAGATTCCTTGGTGGAGGAAACCCTAATGAGTGGGACCCAAGGAGAGAGGGCTTCCATTTGTATAAAATGAGGGTAAGGCATCCATATGAACTCATGTTATTGATTATTGATTTTATGGTCTGTAAGACTATTTTGCATTCTCTTACTGTTTAGCAGAGTTGTTGTGCTTCTTAGCACAAGGCATTCATGTTTAGGAATTCCTTCTCCTTTCAAGAGAGGCCTCTTGAAGGATCTTGTACTTCATTTCTCCACATCCAAGCTTGAGTCCAAGCATCCTCCTTCAGCTACATCGTTATTTCTGCAGTAGTATAATGTTGTGTTGCAGGGTGTTGCAGTGGAGGTTTCTCAACACCACTTCCTAAGCTTATTTTCAGAGGAGGAATCTTCCTTCCTTTGGGAGATCAGTTAGGAAGCCCTTGGAGCATATTTAAGATCTTGGCACTTGTCCAACCTATTTTCTTTCACCTAGAGCGCAGTATCCCTCAATGACTGCGTTATTTTCAGTGAGTATTTGCTGTTAGGGTTTGTAGTAATCGTTGGAGGGTGAGATCTTCAGTGTTAGGATCAGCCTTTCACTTGGAAGATCCATTGGAGGAGGTTTGTTCAACTTGTGCATCATCTTCAGCCATATCCATCCAATTCTTGAGTTGCAGCTTCTACTCAGTCCGAGGACTGCAACTCCGGCATTTTTTCCATTGATCCTGAAAAAATACAGGCAATTGTTGAATTTCCTGCAACTTCTTCACTAGTTCAACTTCAAAGACTTCAAGGGAAGATAACTTCCTGCGACGGTTCGTTCCTAATTATTCTTATTTGACTAAAGGATTCGCTCGCCTGGTTAAGAAAGGGGTCCCTTCCATTGGGAAAACGCAGCTGAGAAAGCGTTTGATGCCCTGAAATATGTACTAGTTGGAGCATCTCTATTGTACCCCCCAGATTACCAGCATGACTATTTCCATTACCTCGCTACTTCCATTTCTACTACAACAATGGTATTGGTCCAAGAAAACCATATTGGGACATAGCACCCCATATTTTACTTAAGTCATAATCTTAATGATACCAATATCAAGTATACGCATGTGGATAAGTTGGCTTTGGTAATCATTCAAGCCGTCCAAAGGTTTCACCATTACATCATGCTCCGAAAAACTACGATTGTTTTAGATTGCAACCCTATGACATACATTTTTTCACGTCAATTTCTTGTAGGAAAATACTCTAAATGGATCGTTATCCTGCAAGAGTTTGACCTGGAATTCATCAAATCCAAGTCAAATAAATCCTTGGCTTTCATTGATATTATGTGTGACCGTCCTTCCCCTAACTAAAAATGGACATATGAGGATTCTATCCCTGATGAGTCATTGTTTCTGATTTCTCCATCTCACACGTGGTATGTAGACATTCTGATTTATCTCCAAACCCAAACATTCCAGTCTAATACCTCTCGCTCCGAGAAGTGACGTATTTGATACCAAGCCAAATATTACGTTATCATTGATGACACTCTTATCGACGTGATATTGATAATATTTTACGTAGGTGCCTCACACATGAGGATTTTGGTAAAGTACTTAATGAATGTCATTCAAGAGTGTGTGGCGGTCATTTATCTAGCTACACTACCGCACAAATGATATTACGTGCTAGTTACTTCAGGCCTACTATCTTTCAATATTGTATTATCGTCATCCAGAAGTGTCATGCATGATAAATTTATGATCGTAAGACCCGTTCTCCTCCTGCTCCATTGCATCCCGTTTTCATTGTTGGACCATTTGCGAAAAGGGTTATCAACTTTATGACATGTAACCCTCACTCGACCGGGGGGCATGGTTATATCATTTTCACAGTAGATTATTTTACCAAATGGGTCGATGTGATGCCCACATATAACAAAATGGAAAAACAACTGCATATTTCTTTTTAAATCATGTCATCGCACGGTTTGGTGTTCCACAACCCATAGTTACAAATCATGGAAATAATTTTCAGAATCATATGATGACCGAGCCGAACGCCAAGTTGGGAATTTCCTAAGAAATTTCCACTCCTTACTATCCTCAGGCTAATTATGGACAGGTTGAAGCTATCAATAAATTTCTTAAAACTATGCTTCAACGTATGATAGGGTTCCACCAATCGGACTGGCATTTGCTTATCTACGTTGCCTTGTGGGCATACTGAACCTCAGTGAGGACTGCTACCAGATTCACACCCTTTCAATTGACACAGCATGATTCCGCTATAGCTAATGAAACTCGTAAAATATGTGTCAAGGTGAAATTCAAAAAAAGTGTCAAGTCTCATATCTTCTCATAAGGAGACCTTATTATTTTGTATGACCAATAGGCTGACAAGTTAGTTTCAGAAAAGTTCCAACCAATGTTTTTAGGCTTGTATATTTTCAAATGTGTCCTTGAAAAAGGAGCCTATGAGTTAGTTGACTTCGATGAAGTCCCTTTGACACAGACTAGGAATGAGATGTACCTCAAAAAATATCATGCTTGATCTCATGCGTAGTTCACTGTGTACATACTATTTATAGGTGTGTTGAGTGTGTTTGCAGTGTGTCTCCTTAGACTTTCCTACGGTTTCTATTGATCCTTTTACATTTGGTTTGCAGATATCGACATTCCTTGAACCATACATCAGTTATGACAATGGTTCTAGTTGTAGTACACATAATATATCCTCTGCAGCATGGGATATGTTTAATCCAAATGGAAAGTTAGCGAGTCTGCAAGGGATTTGCATTGGTCTCTCTACCAACAACATCATTGAGTATATCGCAGTGGTTGAGCTATTTTTTGATGCTATCACACATGGTATCCTCCATTTAGTCATCAGACTTGACTCACAACTTGTGGTACTACAATTATCCAATTTCTATTTATTCAAAAGTCCCACCATCTTTCACATGTTTCTAAGGGCTATACTTCTAGAAATACATTTCAATATCATATGATACAAACATATTTCTAAAAATATAAATACACTAGCGGATGCGCTAGCTAATCATGTTTTAGATAGACATTTGCAATGAATGTAAATAATTTTCAATACACATCACATCAATTGAAAAAAACAATAGAAACATGGAAACACTAAAGGTAGATAAATATATATATAAAGTTTTGGTTTTACAAAATTTGTGTCAGATACACAGTTTTCCACATTGCCTACATAAAAAATTATATACAAATAGAATATGAACCTCAACAAGCTAATAGTTCTCATGATAATGTGTTATTACATGAGCCATCTTGCACAGTAGCCAAAAAATACAACTAGGCACTCCGATAGTATATCACTGAAGTCGCATAGGGATTTTACCAACCATGGTCTCATCAATCCCGTGGGTTTGCCCCTCCAAGTGGCATTCCACCTCTGCAAGGGTCTCTGATACCTCAAGATCCTGCAGTGCATCCCGTCGTACTGTGACTGCCTGTGCTGGTACTGCAACATCATGTGGCTCTCCTACACGACAGAGATATGAAGGTCCTATAGGTAGAATAGGTCCAACATTTTCATGAAACAAATCCATAGTTTATTCTCGGAAACTTTAAAAAAAATAAAAAAAAAAATTGTAAAAATTCTTTTAAAAATTTTAAAAATGGTTAAAATGTCTTACCCATAGCACCCCATTTCTCTCCCTCGAGAATTACAAGCTCAGGGTCATCATGGAAATCTTCTTCTACATATGTATAATCCTCAATCATGATCAACTATCTACGCAATCATCTAAATAAGGCTAGTGTGAAACTAACCGTCGATGGACTAACATGTCGTGCCATAAGGTCTATCCACCTCCTCATCTATGGAACCCACATATCAATAGGCTTGAGTGTGATCTACTGAGGTTATAACAATGGAATCTTCTCAAGGGAAAAATAAATAAAAATTGAACCATATCCAAATTTTTTCATTTTTCCTTCCTTTGCTTTGGTCAATTGTTCCTTCATGTTAGCCAATACCCCCTCGCTTGAGTTGAAGAATGTTGGCTCAAGAAACTCTATTCCATACTGCATGTATGATCTCTCGAGTTACCGACCAATCAGATGGGTCACATATCTGATGTTGATCTTCCCATCCCTGTTCGGTTGTGCTCAAGGTCTAAAATGAGTGAAAATGTAATCCTTTACTGACTCTCCTTCACTTCTCCCTCCCAGGAGAGAGATGGGAGAACCCCTCATAGAAAAACTTGTCAGAAACTATATGTCCTCCATTTGGTCTCAAGCAGATGTTCCCCTAACCTGAATGAATGCACCTATACATCCCATGAATGAACTAGGAACTTGAGTAATTCCATGTGTTGCCTCCTTCTAGGTAACTAGAAAAATTTTAGTAAACCACGGGTCATAAGTGCCTCAATGGTAGCAGGATTTTTTGCTGCATTCAATTCATGCTCTTCATGTTCTCTTTCTCTCCAAAAAAAGGCTATTTTGTGCTAATGAGTACCTGAAACATCAATAAGACACTCATTAGGATCCTTTTTCATGCAAAAAAATAGACAAATTTTGAGAAAAAATGGCAATTTTAGCTGCAGAATTGGACCCAATGTTGCCCCAGAAGGGATGATAGATCTTTGCACCCTTGTCTGCAGTGAATTTCTTCCTAGGTGCAACACACTTTTTGACAAACTGGGCATGTGTTGGTCCTAGGGAGAGTTTTTGGAAACCCAGGGCTCTCAAAAATCCATAAAACTTGCATGAAATCATGAAAAGGAAACAAATATTGAAAGAGAAGGGTCTTAGCTCCTACCGGGAACTGACAAAACAGAACATGATCCACTGGATTGACCGCAATCAATTACAGAATACTGAGGTTAAAAATGGCTCATGACTCTCGTTGTTGAAGGTAAATGTAAAATGGTAAAAATGAATAGTCATTTTCGTTATTTACAATTGTTCTTCCATTATTTTATAATATTTAATGCTTTGACCTAGTAATTGTTCGTTTTTACCATGAAACAAGTATGTTTAATCCTTCTTGTGATGTTTTGAGAAAGTTAACAGTTTTTTTAAAGGATGTTGTCGTGTTTTCACAGATAATTTTGACCAAGGAGGACACTTTTATCACTTTTTAGAACTGCATAAACACATGTAAATCGGAACCCCCTAGAGTCCTCTTTCAGGTCTTTTCAGACTCTCAAAACATGAAAAGATTGCCGAGCACTTGTATTTTCAAACTCGTAAAAGTAAATTAAAAGGCGTATACTCAGTATAATTTTGACCCTCTTCTGGACTGAGATAAACTATTTACGAAAAAGGAATACCTTAGTCTAAAATGGCTCTTAGGTTCTCTTGAGTATTTTTTTTTTGTCTTTTCGGACTCGAGGGACTCTTTACGAAAATGAACATGTGGAGTTTTTTTTTTGCCTCTTTTTCAAACTCTCTAAACATGAAAAATATGTTGAGTTTTACCTTCACTAGACTTATTAAAACATCAAACAATGACGAACTTGTCGAACATGACAAGGCCAAACCATGCCTCAGGATTTGTTAAACACAATCATAGGAATTCATCTGAACGATGAACTTACAGATCAAGCATGTGTTGTCCTCCTCAATCTTGTTAAAAAATAAAGAGGTACTGACCAATATGGTTGGGAGAATTGGGAAAACATGGAAAAAAAAATCACAATGTATGATGGCTATGGTCATACATACAGTCATCCAGTCATGGGTCCACCATTTTTCATCATTCGACGTGTATTTTGATTATTGTACATGTAATTTTAGCGTATGTGCTAAGTATGGGTATGCCTCCCTCAAAAAATATATCATGAAGTAAGTGTATTGTAATAGAAGATGATCTCACTGGTTGTTCTTGTTCCTGACTTATCACGAGGTAAATCACTTCAGTCATTAGTCATCTTTCCTAACTTTGTGCTTGAGGGGGGCATTTTTTATAGGCCATTTTGTCACATCTCGTTAGTCGACCAACAAACTATATCAATAAATATACTTTGAACCCTTGACATCATCATAGCACAAAGCCCTATGCATGACACTCCAATATCCCTGATTTTATGCCTGAAAATACCTTGTTTTAGTCATTTTAAGGACCAACGCTCCCTGGCCTCCTACTAGACAACATTCACCTACATGTTTCTCCACTGTGGCATGCATTGATCACCTACAGGTTGCTCTCCTTTGCACCTGTGTTGGTTATAGAAATTTAGGAAAAACAGAGAAATTTTAGAAGCCTCCTTGTCCAGAAGTTTCCAGAATTTTTTACAACCGTTTACCTCAAATAAAACATTCGGATCCCATCACATCCTTCCTTGGATTTTCCATCCCTTATCCTTTTATCCCATCCTCCCATCAAGAGTCTATCTAAAACCTTAGATTGGTAATTGGATAAGAACTCCCAACTTACTCCCCTCACCTATATATATGTGGCCATCCACAATCTAGGGGTTAACTTTTGGAGATAGAATTACACGCTTATGTTGTTGTTGTGGAGAGGTAAATTTCCATGTATTCGGGTGATTAGAGGTGCACTTTGTGACAAAGAAGGAGCAAGTCATCCTGGAGGAGCTCTTCTACAAGATCAACATTTATTTATGTTTGTAACTCATTCCATTTATATTAATGCAAATAGTTCTTTGTTTCCCTATATGTGATGTTATGATTTCATGCATTTCGATGCCATGTTGATCCATTGAATGAAGTATTTAGAAGATGCTACATGGATTTTGTACATCGTTGACTTGTGTTGTCTGATTTTGTAGGTTCTAGAATTGGAGCATTCAAGCCAAGAGAGAGTGAAGCATATGATGAATTATAGGTAGGATTTGACCCATCATCCATTTAATTTAAGGAAAAAAAAAGCTACTTTTCCCTTTTGTTGTTCTAGACTTAGCCACCTATTCTAGGGAAAACACTTTTTTCCTCTGTCCTACATTCCGTATAACAGGGGTTTTAAGAAAATATTCCTTGAAAAATTTGTTGATGATAAGATCCCCATCATGTTATTGAAATAATTTGGTAATATTAATATGGAGAAAAAGGGGAAAGTGAAATATTTCAATCATAGGTTTAACCATCTCTTCAATAAATTCCCATAAAACATGAAACCTCATGACTCCATCACCATAGATTACTACACTTATGCCTTGCCATCAAGCATTGCACAGTTTTCGAAGCAAAATGTGAAACAAACACTTATGGAAAATTATGAACACGTGATCATGGTTTAAAAGGACTTGCACGTGAATGGGGTCATCATAGATGATAAAATAGTCAAAGACTCCAAATACATGGGTAAAAGGTATTAGGCCTTTGTAAGCAACGCCAAAGAGAATTGACGAATTGATGAAGGGCCGACCACTGAAGCAGAATTCACAAAGCATAAACTCAAAGAAAATTTGTTAAGAAAACTTAGTACACTCTTCAGTTCAACACAGAACACTCAAAGAAGTCTGCGAAAGCTGTCTCAACAAAAATTACTTCCAAAAATAGTAATAAAAATACCATATCTCTGGAAGTCACAAACCAAGTCACGCCCCCATACATTTCGGCAATACTTCCCGCTATAAATTAAAACATATTTGAGGACATGAAGAAGGTTTGTGTGAATATTTCAATACTCGAGCTAAAAAATATCACGAGCCATCGTGATATCCTCCAACACACACTTGGGAAGTCCACTATAGGTAATGATGCCTCTTCAGACAAGGGATCATCTATGTCCTTTGGTTCCCTTGAACCAGTGCTTAATGCTTTAAGAATCGAAGAAAATACACTTTTCCCTCTATTTCTATTAATGTTTGAAATTTTCAATTTCAACGTACACAATTTCTTAGTTGATTCTACTGCATCAGTAAACATAATACCACTATATGTTGCAAATAAAATCAATGCAAAATGGGAAAAAACAGATGTACAGATTATGCAGGTGGACAAGACTCATGTCCACATAGTTGGTGAAATCAGAGACGTAATTATCTATTTATCATCCGATGATCGAGTTCACCATTGTATAAGCATAGTAATTGTGGACATCCCGAAATCATACAAAGTATTGTTAAGCAAGGACTGGTCCAAAAAGTTACAAGAGTACTTCGCTACAGACTGGTCACACCTTTGGATTTCGTACAAGGGCAGAAATAATCAGATTTGAGTGAAATCAGATACATGAAACATACGGTTACTCCCTTGAATGGAAAAAAATGAACCAGTGGATTTCAAAACTTATTTTTGAAAATTTCTTCCTGGAAACTCAACTGGGGCGTTATCTTGCACAACCATCCCCACTCCCACCAGAAACACAGCTGGAGCTCCTTCCTAGTCCAATTAGTGAAAATGACCTTTGTATAGTTAGTAGTAGTAGTAATAATAGTGCTAGTGTATTTCATAGTCCTTGTACATATGACATGTGGACTTTGTATTTTGATGGTTACAAAATGCATGAGGGCTCTTGATAGACTCGCTATAGTGAAAATGTTTGATCTCTAGTCGCTTGGAATTCGAGTGCATGAACAACACTGCATAATTTGAGGTACTTTTATTGGGCTTGCAAAGAGCCATCGACCTCAACGTTGCATTCCTAAAAGAAATAGGTGACTCAAAAATTAGCATACGACAAGTATGAAATACCATACACTGTGTGTCACCTCATCTTAAAAGCAATCAACAAGAGGTATGGTGATTAATTTCACATTTCCAATTTTTTAATATTATCTTTGTTCCTGGAATGTGTAATGTAGTTGCGGATGCATTGGAAAATTTTGTTGTTAGGTTGTCACCGTTAAGGGACGGTTTTCATGTAGAAATTATTTATAAGTCATCTGTCCCTGATAATATTACTAATTTACGTGTTTTTAATGATGACTAGCAGATACTGAATTTTATGGAGAACGATGATGTTTTCAAGGACACAGTGATAAATGAAGATGAGCGCGAGAAAACATTGGAAGATGCAACCAGTACAAGTAAAGGAAATATCATGTTGAAAGGCGTGGTATCACTCGAAAATCTATACATTTTGAAAAACTGCTTTCGGGAACCTATCAAAGCTAAAACCCACAGTTCAACGTTGTCACATGAGAAGATAAATTTTGGAATGGAAAAATATCTAAAGTTTGTCAATCTTGGTACTTGTTGCACACCACAGTAGCGAAAATATTTTATACACTTGTTCAAGCATTAGTGAGATGTATTCGTGTGGACGTATGACAAGCTTAAAAATTATCACACAAATTATCCAGCACGTGATCCCAATCACAGAAGGGGCCAAGTCGTTTCAACAAAAGCTAAGGAAATTACATCCCACGCTCGAGCCTATCATTCAGAAAGAGTTAAAAAAGTTATTGTATGTTTAGATCATATAAAAAGTGCGACTTATACCTTGGTATCAAACTTGGTCCGAGTAAGGAAGAAGTCCGAAGAAATCTGCTTGTGTGTTGATTTCCTTAATTTGAATCATGCCTCGAACAAGGATAACTGCCCTATGTGGTCTATGAAACGAATACTTCAAACAATCTCGAGGTAAGAAATGTTTTCTTTGTTAAATGGATATTTTGGATATAACCAGGTTTTGGTTTTAGAGTCTGACACACTTAAACTTCCACACAAAGTGGGTCATGTTTGAATTTAAGCGAATGATATTTAGGTTTATCAATGTTTGTGCTACATTCGAACATGCCATGGAAATCGCATTCCAGGGATTGATTGGATTGAGCGTAGTGGTCTATCTTGATGACATAACAATGTTTTCCGAATGAAGATCAGATCACATACGCCACTTGAAGAAAAATTTCGAGCAATGTCACAAGTACGGGATATCTATTAATCCCTAGAAGAGTATCTTTACAGTGTTCCAGGGTAATATCTTGGGACCCATCATTGCCAAGAGTGGTATTAAATTACACCCAGAGAGGGTCAAATAAATTACACAGATTCCCTTCCGAGTAAACAAGAAGGCTATGCAGTTCTTTTTGGGGAAAATTAACTTCCTCTGTAAGTCCATCTCTGACTATGCTCAAATTGTCAAGCCAATACCAGAGATGGTGAAGAAGGATGAAATCTAAAAATGGGATAAAAAAAAAATGATGTGTTTTCCCGTATTAAACAAGTTATTGCAGAAGCACCTGCATTATACAGCCCAAATTTCAATAAATATTTCTCTACACCTTTGCTTCTTACACTTCTCTCGTTGTTGTACTCACACAAAAGGATGATATGAACAATGAGTGGCATATCTCCTTTATGAGCACTATTCTTCAAGGACGCAAAATCAACTACCCCACCATTGAAAAATAATCTTATGTGGTATACAAGGTGATGAAACACTTCCGGTCGTACCTTTTGAAAAATCATTGCATTATCTTTGTTCCACACCCAGTAGTTATATCGCTTCTTGTCCAACAAGAGATGGGTGAAAGGAGGGCGAACTGGATGATTGGTTTGCAATAATATGATCTAGAGATCAAGCCATTTCACACAATAAAGGGCTATGGTCTATGTCTACTAGCACCAGAAGCAGTGGACACAAAGGAAGAAGAAGATATCTCAGGGTGGGAGCAATAAATTGAAATATAAAATGTTGAGCGAGCCTTCCCCACTACTAGCACAGACCCTTGGTACGTTGATGTGTGCCAATACCTTGAGCATGACACCATGCCTTCCCATTTATGTGCACAATAGAAGAGGGCACTTAGACTTAGATCATTATCTTACCATTTGGTGCATGGGGTGATTTTCAGAAAGCATCACAATGGAGTGTTTCTCAGGTGTTTCGAAGCACATGATTCAAAGAAGGTATTGCATGACATCCACGACGGACCAGCAGGGGGAAACAATGCGAGAAACACAACTATAGATAATGTCACATGGGCCACTTTTTATTGGCCTATATTATTCAAAGATGCTCACACTTATGCTTGCAAGTGTCTGGTTTGTTAGAGGTGGGTCAGCAGAAACAAGAATTAAATTACCCTATTGTGGCCTATCACAGTGGAAGAACCTTTACAACAGTGGGGCTTGGATATTATTGGAAAAATATTTCCACATTCATCGAAATAACACCTCTATATTTTCAATGCCACATACTACTTTACGTGGTGGAAAAATAAGTTCCGCTTGAATAGGTGAATAATCAGGAAGTCATTACCTTTCTTCAATGGAATATCATTTCCAAGTTCGGTGTTCCTGCTTCACTTGTTTTCAACAATGCAACATATTTATCATCGCTTACACTTTATGATTTTGCATTCGAAAATTAAATTGTATTGAAAAACTTGGTTAATTATTATCCTCAGGGGAATGGTGTTGTTGAATCCGCGAATAAGAACCTAATATACATCATCAAGAATACCATATTCTCTGAATAAAGGATCTAACACTTTGCTTTGGTAAATGTCTCATGGGTTGACCGAGTCACACTGAAGCCTCCCTGAACACCTCCCCTTACTTTTTGGTATATGGAAAAGAATCCATCCTCTCGCCCATCATCTACTTGTTTTCTCTCCAACTCTCACAAGAATCCCAAGGAAAGCCATGTTTGTTAGTGCAGCATAGGATGGATACCCTTCGCAAGCTACAGGAAGAAAGGTTGAAAGTCAAAGAAAATTTTTCACTCCATCAGAGTTGTATCAAGAGGTGTTTCAACAGGAATTCTATCAGGAAGAAAAAATTTAGTGTGGTTGATTTAGTCTTGAAGCAGGATAAATCCCATGAAGACAAAGGAAAACACATTAAGTTTAAATCCCTATGGATTGGGCCATTCACATTTCATGTGAAGCTTTTCCAACACACTTATCGTCTTTAATCACTTGACAAGAAGATTGAATCTCTCTCTGTCAATTTGAGGCATTACTTTCAATGACAATCCGGGGTTGTGCGCTACACTGTGTACATAATTCTTATTTTGTTTATTGTTGTTGTTGTTGTTGTCTTTGTTTCTTGATTTATTTGAGTTATGTGAATAAGTGTTGTCTTTGTACATGTTTTGGATTCTGAGGATGTGTGTGGCTGAAGTGTAAAGGAGTCTGGTGACACTTCAACATTTGGCTAAACATTTGGCATGTCTTCCTTGTGTTGATTATGTATTTTGGCTGATGAAGTTCTGACAGAAAAAATGATCCGTCTGTAAGGATATTTTTGGTCAAACTATAAACTCGTGTCTAGTCGAGAAACATTGTGCCTTACTTGGTTCTTTATATTTTTATGTTTCTACACTTATCCAATTAGTAGAATTGGATAAGGGGAAAAATCTAAATGAGCGAAACTAAATCATAGGTATTTATATGCTTCTCTAAAGGAACAACTTCTCCTACTCTCAATAAGTCGAGATCCTTCTTCCTCCCAAAATGAATAAGTGCCAATGCATAGTCCCTCCCACACAGAGAGTTGAAGCAATAAATTCCACTGAGGTACTGACCAGGCTCACTCGCAGCGGAGAAATGTTTGTATTCCTATAGTAACTCCACTGGGGTACTGTCTAGGCCTGCTGGCAGTGGAGAAATGCGAGAGATGAAAGTTATACTCTGAAAATATTAAACTCGCGAGCTTCAATACCCTTCCCAATTCAAAACATTGTGATAATTCTGAATTTTATGTTGAGTTAAACTGACAAGGCATGATAGGTACTAAGTCTATTCATGGGGTAAGTGGGGAAACCAAAGTAATCTGCAAAATGAATCAATACTCCCCGAAGAACCAAGGCCCCTCACAAAAGAAATTAACCACGACAGAGAAGTTGGAATTCTGCCAGTGTGCCACCAAGTGTTGTAGTTGCTACAACACCCTCCAAAATTTTGGCTTATACCCAATTTCAGAGCCTTCCTTGATCTTGTTCATCATCGTCGCAAAATTTGAAACCCATTCCATGTGTTTTCTTAGAGTGTTGCATTCCCTTTTGTAAGTTGGGAAAAGTGTCATCTCTTTCCATGTCAGTGTCGCATCATGTATATAATCCTATTATAGTGGTTATAAGAGTTAATGTTTGTGAAAATTAATTTTTCTAACCTTGTAAGTACCTATCGCACTCATTTCCAAAGTTTTGAGCATTGTCGCACAAGTGTCACCACGGTCGTCGCAAAGCCTATCTTTAGTGTCGCACTTGTCGTAACTTGTCTTAAAGATGTCGTACAAGGGAAATGATTCATTCATATGTTATGGGTGATATATGTTGTTGAGTCATCAAATTATTCTAAGTGTGTGATCACAGTCAAAGTCTTATGACTTTTCACACTAGTCTCATTGATCCCACACTTAGCCATTTTCAGAAAAACTTCCCAACCAAGAAACCTAGCTTCATCTAGCCTCCCTGAGATGTGAATTATGCAGTCTCAGTCCTCTAGTTGTGACCTTTCCCCTTGGCACTATGCAGTGCATAGTTCCTGCCTCTTAAGACTGTTGCACTACGTAGTTTCTATTCCCAAGCTCCGACCTTGACCCCCGAAATTGCACAATCCTGTCTCCCAGCCTGGCCTAAACCACTCACTTTACAATCACAAGACTCAAGATCATTCCCTGATCTCTTTAAATACACAACTGTGTAGTATACCAACCTCCCTTCTCTCCTAGAACTGTGTAGTATTCTCACTTAGTGCCCATTCCCTCAGCCTATCTCACTGGCTCCCAAAACTGCGGAATTTTCTCCCTCATTCCAGCCTTAAATGCACACTACGCAGTCTCAGGACTCAATCCTCACCCATTTATGCTTGAACTACACAGTTGCACAGTCATTGAGCCTCTCTTCCCAGCCTGTCACTAGTTCTGGGCTTAGCCTATGGATCAAAATGCACCATCTTAGACTATGGGGTTTTCGAATTGATGTCATCTCGTCATGAGTGAATTGCAGGAACAAGTACCTTATCATGTTGTGGAAAGATTATGAAGAAGGAGAAGAAGGATTTAAGAATTCTCAAAGACAAGTTTGTAGCAGAAATTCACAAGTCAATCAATCAGGAGAAAGCAAATTGTAATATCCCAAAATAGGGAAAATAAGCAGTATTGGGAATATCTTATAATATTCAAAAAATGGACTGCTCAGCAATGCATTCACAAAAAATGCATTTCCAGAAATGTATGCCATAAAAATGTAAACCATCACTTGGATCCATTATATATGTCCCTCTATCATCTAATTCCAAGAGGAGATCAGAAACAAAATAAACTAGGTGAGGTAAACAGACCTCCCACACCTAGTGTAGCTGGAAATCACTAAAAGCCCAATGCACTGCTACACAAAAATATTACATGAAAGAGACTGCGTAGTCTTATGAGGGTTTCAACTCAAAAACTAGGAGAACAAGTATATCTACTCATATATTAGACAATCATGCTCAAAATATGAGATCTAGTCTCCTTATTACAATTACAAGAAAACCTGAAAAGGGTTTCTTGTCATACACTCTGAATACAAATGTGATCTTCAGAAAATTACTGAATAATCACTACAACACTAAAGAATAAGAGTGTATAAGGCTGAAAGATATCAGATCTGATTTATATCCCTCAAAGGCTTCCTCCCATGAAAGGATGAACCTCTCAATCACAAGGAAACACTATAAAGAAGCCACTAGATCATCCACTGAAGCTGCCTCCAAAAATAACGCATTCCCTAGATGGAACAGTGCTAGGAATGTTGGGAAATTTGTGGCCTGATTCCATAGATATTAAATGAGCTCAAGATCTCTCCAAACATATCTCCTAAGGGAAGGAAACCTCCCTCCAATGAGAAACTAGCTCAGAAAGTGGGATTCCAATCCCCTCCACTGCTGCACCCTGCAACACAGCACAATAACCTGCAGAAACTGCGCTGATGAAGCAAGATGAAGCTTGGCCTAGAAACCTGATGTGGAAATGGATGCAAAACTCTTCTAAGAGGCTCCTCAAGGAAAGAAGTGGGATTCCCGCTCGGGAACACCCTGTGCTAAATAGCACTGCAACCCTACTACACAGCAAGAGGAGCAAAGTATAAGCAGACCAATACAAGATAATAATCTAAAACATAAGGAACAATGGCTGCCATCCTCTTCCTTAAACATAATTTTAGTTTTCTTGCCCTTGGCCCCACTCAATTAGGTCATTTCCATCAATAGATTCATCTCCCTCCAAAACTGCATTATTCCTTCCTTGATCCCTATTCCTCCTCATCTTCGTTGTTGACTTGGTCAAAGTAGACTGAATCAATCTGACATTATCCCTGTTCACACATGGAGGTGTTTTATTGAGCTGAAAAGAGGGTATCCTTTCACACTTGAAGTATTTTTATTCCTTTTTAGAATACTTATGGGCCTTCCTACCCATTTATTCACCGGCTAAAGACACTGCTAACTCTAATGTTCCATTTAACTTGAAGTTAAAATTTGGGAACATTACAGTCCTCCCCTCCAAAATTTCTGCTTGTCCTCAAGAAACTGTATAGGGAGAGAAAATTTTCTCCCCTCTTCCTCTTGTGGCCTCCTATCAATGGCCTTCATCACTGCATCAAAATAATCTACAATAAAACTGCCATCCAATGTTCCCTCCCAAGGATGCAAAACCAAATGGCTCACATCAATCAAAGGTGGAAGGTGTGAGTGGAAACCTGCTTGTTGTCCCATGGCCTCCTCAAAGTAGGAGTGGTGAAAAACATGGGGAATCTCATTCCCAATGAGTGACTCTGTCACCCATGTTATCATCCAATTGAAATGAGCCATCCTAGGTAGCTCATCAAAAGGATCATCAACCCCGGTTTTATACAATGTATTGAAGATGCATGGAGATATTGGATTCTTCCATCCAAATGGCTTCTCTCTCCATTTATGGTAAACATGGGGTTGTTTCTATCCTTGGGATGAAATAACATGGCCTCCAAGAATGGCCCAAGTTCCCCCATCAAACAATTCAGCCATGAAGTGCCTCCTCAAGTTCTTCAAGTGGTTCCTCTCACAAGAAGGGAAAAATTGTGATGTGGAAATCATGGTTTGCCCATGGTTTCCCCTAAAATGTACAACATGTAAAGTGGGGAGAATCATGCTCCCAATGGGAATCTCTAACACCTCCAACACTCTCCAAGCAATGCTTCCCATGAACATAAAAATATTAGCAGTAAATGGAAGCAAAATGCAATAAGAACAAGCTGCCATATGACAACCGGAGAGTGGTTCATAGTTCCACCAATGGAACCAGCGCAGTGCATCCTTTGCCTGCATCAGAACAAAAATTAACAAGTTCTTTCCCAGCCACTTGTTTTCTCCCACATACATCCCATAAGATGGAATCATGAATATACAATTTGGTGTCAATGGTGCACACCAAGAATTATGTGGCTTCCCCCACAACCCACCAATAAGAAAGTCAATCTCAATGCTGCAATTAGCCTCAAGTACATCATAATATAAAGTATAAGAAGGGATTATCCTCCTTAATACAACATGTTGCTCATATAAAGTAAAGAAAGGCAAATCATAATGCAAATTTATACCTTCTCTACCATGTACTTCAGTCCCTAAGCTAAAATGGCTCAACTGAAAATGCTACCTTACTCCCGATGAGTAGGAAAGTGGCTGTGACATCATATCTACCACCATCCGGGCTATGCATCTCTCCATATGCTGAAATATGTCATGTTGGATGCCCTCCCAAATGAACTCCTCTGCCAAGGAAAGATACGCATCAAAATGCATGGAAAAGAAGTCCTCATGTGTTGCATATAGCAGCTTCTCCTTGAGCTTAGAAGCTCTAGTCAAGAAGACTCTGCCATAAGAATAGATGACCATATCATCCACCATATATCTATTATCTCCATAAGGGTCATCAAGAATCATGCAAGCACCAAGATACTTGGAGTACTCTACCAAGAGTTGAGACCTCCAATATGGATCAATCCTCCCAAGAGACAACGCTGGTGATCTAGCATGTGAAGCTCTCCTCATGTTTTTTCCTGCTACTTTGACATCCCCCATGCCAAAGTCTTCCTCTCAACTCTTTTCCTCTCCAAAATCTAAGAGTGGTGAATCCAAAGACAAGATGTCTTTCATCAATTCTAGATCTGGTGGCCCCCCGCGTGGAATGCCTCCATGTAGTGAGACATCAATGTCAAGATTGGACTGTACATATGGTTGGGAAACCATGCCCTTGCCTTCACAGCGCAAAACAATCTGCCTCCTCTTTTCATTAGCTCTCTGAAACAGAGAAGGGTGTGTGCCTCTCATCAAGTGATGATGCCCTTCCGTCCTACCTTCTACTTTCATCTACAACGCTTCACAATCATGCTGCTCACTGATTGTTCTTTGACCTCCATGTATGAGATCCTGGGGAACTCCTTGTAAGGATACAATAATTCCTCATGTTGGAGCATGTGCTCCTCCTTCCTCTGCATGAGGTACTAGATGTGCTCTAGATGTGACAGCATTGTTTCCCTCTTCCTCATCAATGTGTATGGGCAACCTTCTAATAATTGGATCCTCTTGTGAAAAAGAGATCCCCATGCCCTCTTGTTTAGGAATATGAGATAGAGGTTTTTCCTCTAACAATGTATGATGCAAGATGCAAGCTTCTCCCATGGTTTTTTGAAGTGGAGTGAATTTTATAGTTTCCTCCATCACATGCAAGGTTTTTGTTCTCTTAAGTTTTTCTTGCTCCAATACATGTGTCTTAAGAAGTTTCCCATCAAACCTTCCCACCAATGTTTTAATTAATCTTGCATAAGAGGAAGTATTTTCATTTTTCAAAGAAAGAGATTCAAAAATCCACCATGCATAGGCCTTACCTCTGAAATGCAGTGTTGCAATTCTAATGGCTTCATTTTCAAAAATGTGGTGTTGCTGTAAATAGGAGTCTAGCTCCTTCACCCAAGCTCCAGCTGAACATGTAGATGAACCATCAAAAGTAGATAGAAGAAACCTATCTATATCCTATTGCTTGCTTTTCTCCACCTGGATCTTGCAAAACTCTTGGAAAGTGGTATGATCTCTAAACCTCTCAGTTTTAGATTCATACTCCTGCAACAAATCACTAAGAGTTTTCCTCTTAGCCATTCTCCCGCCTTTCATCCATCTCATGATAGATCTGGGAATTTGACTACGCTGTGCATTATGGAGTGTAGTTGCATGCTCACACTCACCATGTTCAAATCTAGATCTAGCTCTAGATCCAAACTCTTCTGGAGATTCCATCTCCATTCTTATTCTCTTCAGATCTTCTTGAAAGCTCTGTATCGATCCTGGAAGAAGCTTTGTAAGCCTGTCTTTCTTTCTGTCCCTCTCTCCTTCTTCTTATAGTATAATGGCATGAGATCCATAGGCTGAGCCAAGATTGAAGCTTTAATACCACTGTAATATCCCAAAATATGGAAAATAAGCAGTATTGGGAATATCTTATAATATTCAAAAAATGGACTGCTCAACAATGCATTCATAAAAAACGCATTTCTAGAAATGTATGCCATAAAAATGTAAACCATCACTTGGATCCATTATATATTTCCCTCTATCACCTAATTCCAAGAGGAGATCAGAAACAAAAGAAACTAGGTGAGGTAAACAGACCTCCCACACCTAGTGTAGCTGGAAAACACTAAAACCCCAATACACTGCTACATAGAAATATTACATGAAAGAGACTACGTAGTCTTATGAGGGTTTCAACTCAGAAATTAGGAGAACAAGTAGATTTACTCATATATTGGACAATCATGCTCAAAATTTGAGATCTAGTCTCCTTATTACAATTACAAGAAAACCCGGAAAGGGTTTCTTGTCATACACTCTGAATACAAATGTGATATTCAGAAAATTACTGAATAATCATTGCAACACTGAAGAATAAGAGTGTAGAAGGCTGAAATATATCATATATGATGTATTTCCCTCAAATTCTACCTCCCATGAAAGGATGAACCTCTCAATCACAAGGAAACACTGCAAAGAAGCCAATAGATCATCCACTGAAGCTGCCTCCAAAAAAAACGCATTCCCTAGTTGGAACAGCGCTGGTAATGTTGGGAAATTTGTGGCCTGATGACAAAAATATGAAATGAGCTCAAGATATCTCCAAACATATCTCCCAAGGGAATGAAACCTCCCTCCAATGAGAAACTAGCTCAGAAAGTGGGATTCCAATCCCCTCCACTGCTGCACCCTGCAACACAGCACAATAACCTGCAGAAACTGCACTGATGAATTAAGCTGAAGCTTGGCCTAGAAACTTGATGTGGAAATTAATGCAAAACTTTTCCAAGAGGCTCCTCAAGGAAAGAGGTGGGATTCCCGCTCGAGAACACCCTGTGCTAAACAGCACTGCAACCCTGCTACGCAGCAAGAGGAGAAAATTCTAAGCAGACCAATACAAGATAATAATTTAAAACATAAGGAACAATGGCTGCCATCCTCTTCCTTAAATAGAATTTCAGTTTTCTTGCCCTTGGCCCCACTCAATTAGGTCTTTCCATCAAGAGATTCATCTCCTTCCAAAATTGTGTTATTCCTTCCTTGGTCCCTATTCCTCCTCATCTTCGTTGTTGACTTGGTCAAAGTAGACTGAACCAACCTGAAATTAGCCATGTTCACACATGGAGGTGTTTTATTGAGCTACAAAGAGGGTCTCCTTTCACACTTGAAGTGTGTTTATTCCTCTTTAGGAGATTTATGGGCCTTCCTACCCATTTATTCACCGGCTAAACACACTACTAACTCTAATGTTCCATTTAACTTGAACCTAAATTTTGGGAACATTACAGTCCTCCCCTCCAAAATTTATGCTTGTCCTCAAGCAACTATATAGGGAGAGAAAAATTTCTCATATCTTGTAGCCTCCCAATTCGCATACTCCCATCGATACTGTCCAGGCTTATGCTGTGATAAAAGCGCCATCAGTATTTCCCTCCCAAAATGCAAAACCAAATCACTCCCACATCAATGTTGAATATTGGAAGGTGTGGTGGAAAACTGTCTTTTTGTCCCACAGCCTCCTCAAGTGGAGTGATAGAAAACAGCAGAATCTCATTTCCCAATAGGTGACTCCCTCACCAAGAACATCATCAGATAGAGCTAGGCCATCTCTCTCGATCATCAAAAGAATCATCAACCCCAGTTTTATACAATGTATTGGGGTTGCATGGAGAGATTGGATTTTTCCATCCAAATGGATTCTCTCTTCATTTATGGTAAACATGGGGTTTTTTCTGTCCTTGGGCTGAAATAACATGGCCTCCAAGAATGGCCCAAGTTCCCCCATCAAACAATTCAGCCATGAAGTGCCTCCTCAAGTTCTTCAAGTGGTTCCTCCCACAAGAAGGGAAAAATTGTGATGTGGCAATCATGGTTTGCCCATGGTTTCCCCTGAAATGTACAACATGTAAAGTGGGGAGAATCATACTCCCAATGGGCATCTCTAACACCTCCAGCACTCTCCAAGCAATGTTTCCCATGAATATAAAAATATCAGCAGTAAATGGATGCAAAATGCAATAAGAACAAGCTGCCATATGACAACCGGAGAGTGGTTCATAGTTCCACCAATGGAACCAGTGCAGTGCATCCTTTGCCTGCATCAAAAAAAAAATTAACAAGTTCTTTCCCAGCCACTTGTTTGCTACCACAGTCATCCCATAAGATGGAATCATGAATATACAATTTGGTGTCAATGGTGCACACCAAGAATTATGTGGCTTCCCCCACAACCCACCAATAAGATAGCCAATCTCAATGCTACAATTAGCCTCAAGTACGTCATAATATAAAGTATAAGAAGGGATGATCCTCCTTAATACAACATGCTCCTCATATAAAGTAAAGAAAAGCAAATCATAATGCAAATGTATACCTTCTTTACCATGTACTTCGGTCCTTGAGCTGAAATGGCTCAACTGAAAATGCTCTCTTACTCTCGATGAGTAGGAAAGTGGCTATGACATCCTATCTACCACCATCAAGGCTATGCATCTCTCCATATGCTGAAATATTTCATGTTGGATTCCCTCCCAAATGAAGTCCTCTTCCAAGGAAAGATATGCATCAAAATGGATGGAAAAGAAGTCCTAATGTGCTGCATATAGTAGCTTCTCCTTGAGCTTAGAAGCTCTAGTCAAGAAGACTCTACCATAAGAATAGATAACCATATCATCCACCATATATCTATTATCTCCATAAGGGTCATCAAGAATCATTCAAGCACCAAGATCCTTGGAGTACTCTACCAAGAGTTGAGACCTCCAATATGGATCAATCCTCCCAAGAGACAGCGTTGGTGATCTAGCATGTGAAGCTCTCCTCATGTTGTTGCCTACTACTTTGACATCCCCCGTGCCAAATTCTTCCTCCCAACTCTTCGCATCTCCAAAATCCAAGAGTGTTGAATCCAAAGACAAGATTTCTTTCATCAATTCTAGATCTGGTGGCCTCCCGGGTGGAATGCCTCCATGTAGTGAGACATCAATGTCAAGAGTAGACTGTACATATGGTTGGGCAGCCTTTCCCTTGCCTTCACATCACAGAATAGTCTGCCTCCTCTTTGCATTAGCTCTCTGAAATAGAGAAGGGTGTGTGCCTTTCATCAAGTGATGATGCCCTTCCTTCCTACCTTCTCCTTCCATCTGCAATGCTTCACAATCATGTTTCTCACTGATTGTGCTTTGACCTCCATGTATGAGATCCCGGGGAACTCCTTGTAAGGATACAAGAATTCCTCCTATTGGAGCATGTGCTCCTCCTTCCTCTGCATGAGGTACTAAATATGCTCTAGATGTGACAGCGATGTTGACCTCTTCCTCATCAATGTGTATGGGAAACCTTCTAATAATTGGATCCTCTTGTGAAAAAGAGATTCCCATGCCCTCTTGTTTAGGAATATGAGATAGAGGTTTCGCCTGTAACAATGTATGATGCAAGATGTCAACTTCTCCCATGGTTTTCTGAAGTGGAGTGAAGTTTATAGTTTCCTCCATCACATGCAAGGTTTTTGTTCTCTTAAGTTTTTCTTGCTCCAATACATGTGTCTTAGGAAGTTTCCAATCAAACCTTCCCACCAATGTTTTAATGAATCTTTCATAAGAGGAAGTATATGCATTTTTCAAAGAACAAGATTCAAAAATTCACCATGCATAGGCCTTACCTCTGAAATGTAGTGCTGCAATTCTGATGGCTTCATCTTCATAAATGTGGTCTTGCTGTAAATAGGAGTCTAGCTTCTTCACCCAAGCTCCAGCTAAACATGTAGGTGAACCATCAAAATTAGATTGAAGAAATCTATCTATATCCTGCTACTTGCTTTTCTCCACCTGGATCTTGCAAAACTCTTGGAAAGTGGTATGATCTCTAAACCTCTCAGTTTGAGATTTATACTCCTGCAACAAATCACTAAGAGTTTTCCTCTTAGCCATTCTCCCGCCTTTCATCCATCTCATGATAGATCTGGGCATTTGACTGCGTTGTGCATTATGGAGTGTAGCTGCATGCTCACACTCACCATGTTCAAATCTAGATCTAGCTCTAGATCCAAACTCTTCTGGAGACTCCATCTCCATTCTTATTCTCTTCAGATCTTCTTGAAAGCTCTGTATCGATCTTGGAAGAAGATTTGTAAGTCTGTATTCCTTTTTGTCCATCTCTCCTTCTTCTTATAGTATAATGGCCTGAGATACACAGGCTGAGCCAAACATTAGGGGAATTTTGAGGTCTAAAATGGGCCTCTCAAGGAAAATGTACAATCAAAATTCACTTTATGAGAACCAATCACATTTTAGGGGATGACATCATCCCTAATGTTTGAGGTGGCATTGCTTGAATTAAAGGTACTTACTTGTCACATTCTCAATGGTGGATAAAAACTCATGGTTAACTATGGTAGTGCTCTAAATACTTTTAAAGTCAAAGTAAAGTACTCATAATAAATGTCATCTCACACTTTTTGAATAAAAATATATTAATGTCATTTCATATTTCTTGAAAGAAACAATGCATATCCCTATCCATTTATTATATGATATTATATTATATTATATTATTTTTATACAATATATTAATTACATGTTATTATACTATTTAAATAATATAAATTTTAATTAATAGCATATAATATAATTAAGAATTTATAAATTTATATTTATATTTTATTTTAAGTTATTTAAGTACAAAGGACAAATGAATTAGTTGTTCAATGATAATGACTTTTTCTTGAAAAGATCATTCTTATTTATAGTCACATCAATGCAATTTTTTTATTAATTTTATTTTGGTACAACTTTTGAATTGAATTTAACTATGGTTACATGGATTGTGGTGAAAAAAATGAATTGAAAATTCATAAATATTATTTTATTGATTTAGCTATTATTTTAGTATTTCCTTAGGAGGCCCATGTTAGACCTCAAAATTCCCCTAATGATTGAAGCTTTGATACCATTGTAATATCCCAAAATAGGGAAAATAAGCAGTATTGGGAATATCTTATAATATTCCAAAAATGGACTGCTCAGTAATGCATTCACAAAAAATGCATTTCCAGAAATGTATGCCATAAAAATTTAAACCATCACTTGGATCCATTAGATATTTCCCTCTATCATCTAAGTAGAAACAGAAGAAACTAGGTGAGGTAAACAAACCTCCCACACCTAGTGTAGCTGGAAATCACTAAAACCCCAATACACTACTACACAGAAATATTACATGAAAGAGACTGCGCAGTCTTATGAGGGTTTCAACTTATAAATTAGGAGAACAAGTATATCTACTCATATATTATACAATCATGCTCAAAATCTGAGATCTAGTCTCCTTATTACAATTACAAGAAAACCCGGAAAGGGTTTCTTGTCATACACTCTGAATACAAATGTGATCTTCAGAAAATTACTAAATAATCACTACAGCACTGAAGAATAAGAGTGTAGAAGGCTGAAAGATATCATATCTGATGTATATCCCTCAAAGGCTTCCTCCCATGAAAGGATGAACCTCTCAATCACAAGGAAACACTACAAAGAAGCCACTAGTTCATCCATTGATGTTGCCTCCAAAAATAATGCATTCCCTAGCTAGAACAGCGTTGCGAATGTTGGAAAATGTGTGGCCTGAAGCCACAGATCTTAAATGAGCTCAAGATCTCTCCAAAAAGATCTCCCAAGCGAAGGAAACCTCCCTCCAATGAGAAACTAGCTCAGAAAGTGGGATTCCAATCCCCTCCACTGCTGCACCCTGCAACACAGCACAATAACCTGCAAAAACTACGCTGATGAAGTAAGTTGAAGCTTGGCATGGAAACCTGATGTGGAAATTAATGCAAAACTCTTCCAAGAGGCTCCTCAAGGAAAGAGGTGATATTCCCGCTCGGGAACACCCTGTGCTAAACAGCACTGCAACCCTGCTACACAGCAAGAGGATCAAAGTCTAAGCAGACCAATACAAGATAATAATCTAAAACATAAGGAACAATGACTGCCATCCTCTTCCTTAAACATAATGTGATTTTTTTTGCCCTTGGCCCCACTCAATTAGGTCATTTCCATCAAGAGATTCATCTCCCTCCAAAATTGCATTATTCCTTCCTTGATCCCTATTCCTCCTCGTCTGTGTTGTTGACTTGGTCAAAGAAGATTGAATCAACCTGACATTATCCCTGTTCACACATGGAGGTGTTTTATTGAGCTGCAAAGAGGGTCTCCTTTCACACTTGAAGTGTTTTTATTCCTTTTTAGGAGACTTATGGGCCTTCCTACCCATTTATTCACCGGCTAAAGACACTGCTAACTCTAATGTTCCATTTAACTTGAAGCTAAAATTTGGGAACATCACACGAAGGGACACTAGTTTGCAACCACTATCAAATAATTGAGATAATTGAATATTCCTTATCACCAACCCATGAAGATGTGAAAAGAAACTAATTCTTAAGAATACATTCAACACTCGAAAACAATAGTGGCTTGACATTTCCACATTATCAAGAAGTCCATGTCACTAGTGTCAATTCATGTCATGTCATGAGTAGTTGCATGCCACATCATTGTGGCTAATGATGTAACATATGTTTCATAAATGTATTGTAAAGTGAAAGTCCAAAGGACATGTGTGGAATACAAAGAGTCATGTAAAGTTGAAAAGTCATAGGAAGTCAAACAATCACGAGGTTAGATGAAGAGTCACAAGGAAGGTGAAGCATCACCTCCTCATTTTTATTTGTATCCCCTCATTGTAAGAGCAAGGGAATTTTCACCTTTTCTCCTCCCACAAAGCATTATAGAGATAAGCTAGTTCTTTTGTGGAGCAAGGAGTGGCTTCAATTCTCCACTACTGGAGCTAGTGATGTTCATTTTATACATGTGGCTTCGAAATTTTACTTAATAACAAAAGCCTTCAAGACCAACACGTTCTTCATGCATGGATTATGGATGTTTGTAAGACTATTCTACAGATGTTTGTACTTCATGTTTTCTTTCACATATGCTAAGAGAGTTGAAATATTTTGGTTATTTTAGTACTTAACTTGTTGAGAATGTGTTGTAATGGTTGTTATTGTTGTCCCATCCTAGTGGACTATTTTGTGGGATATTAGACATACCTTTCTCATTTGTTGGTTGTAATGACCGTTGCATCCCTTGTGGACTATTTTGTTGGATGTTAGATGGACCCCTCTATTTCATGTGTGTCTCTTCTTGGGTGGTACTATTACCTCTATCTTAGAGGCTCACTTCACCCCCCCCACTCCGCGATAGAGGAAAGTTGACACATATACAATTGGACACTCACCAGGCACATCGTCTTGCTTTTCAAAGGAACCATTACATCCCTCTTTATTGATAACATTTAGAGCCAAGGAAAATATTTAAGAACTTGTAAACTGGGCCTTTATATTGTATGGGACTCCTAGACCAAATAGTGTGAGGTCTAATTTGGACCTCATATCAGGGAGATCCAATGAATGTTTGTAGGTATAGCACCATCAACACATCCCTAGTGGATAAATCCATGATTGTTGGTTGAGAATGCAACACCAAAGAAGCATATGACCATGTAATTTATGCCAAGGATGCGAGAAGAGTGTTTGAAAAATGATACAATGAGATGATTTATCGTGGATTCACCGAATGAGGTTGTACACGAGTGAAGAGAGCATCAAGTGCGCCAGTTTGAGAGGATGGAAACATAAGTGTCAATAGAGCGACAATAATAATTTAAAATTAAAATATAATGGATTTGAAATATTTTTTAAATGCATGTAAATGGGCATATGACTGTAAGTCCTGGAAAGGGATGTGTACGCCTCAGAAATTACTGGTAAATTTTGGAGTTATACTAGGAGATAGGGGGCATATCAATTATCATATACATTGGATATAAACAGTGAGGGCTGTAGGGATATATGTGAGTTTTTTTGGCTCACTTGGCTAGTTTGGATGAATTTTTTCAAAGGAAATTTGAAGTCAAGGTTTTAGGGGGGATTTTTAGGTAAAATTTGACTCATTTAAATAGTCAAAATGGCTCATTCAAACAATGGTGGTTTTGGACACATAATTTTGGTTTCCGATTGTTTTGTGCCCATGGATTGTATGTAATTAAGCCTTTAAATGGATTGGGAATACTTCATTATAATGTTCCAAGGATGTGAGTGGTGGAGGATCACTCGGTTGGGTTTGGCCAACAGAAACCGATATAATATTATGTTATCTTATTTTCCCCATATTGAGGTTTTATAGGATAGCATTGTGTCTATGTGTGTTTTTTGTTCTTGGTAAATTTATCTCTCTTTGTTAATTTCTCTTGGTAATTTTAACATGCCATTGCATTTCTAACTTTTCTTTTGTTTATGGATTTTGTGCATAGCCTTTGTGAAGTTGTCTGTAGGTTTGTGTAAAACCGTAGATGAAAGTCTAAAGAAAAGTGTACAACTTGAGTGGAACTGATGTTTAAGGTCATGTACTTTCTTGTAAGTGATCACAGGTTCAAAAAAAAAGGGGGTAGAGTATGTACATTTTAATCAATTATTATTTTCCTAATGTGATGAGTCTCAAGGGGTAGGCGTCCTCCTATAATGGGACCTAGTCTCCCTAGACATCTTAAGGTTTTTCCAAGTTTAACATTATATTTTTGAAATTTTGCATTTTTATTTTTGAAATATATATATATATATATATTAGTCAATCAATTTGAGGTCCTTTTTGGATTTGAATATGTTCTTTAATATTTTTAAATCTAGTGTCACTACTTTTGATTGAAGTGTGCTCTTCCTCTTTATGTATTAGCAGTTTCCATTAATTCTCTACTTTGTGCAAGTGCATTGATTATGCGAAATGGAAATGAAATCAATCCATTTTTAGGTTAGGTGACAAAGATGAGAGATAAATGAATGAATAGTTTACACCCCTATATGTATCATGGTTTACAATATAAAATGATTAGTGCTTTGACCAAAAAAAAAAATTCCTTGATATTTTGAAACTTGAATACTCATTAACTTTGAGTATTCTAGTTGTCGATCAATGCTTTGGAAGCCAAAAAATTTCAACTTCATTTGGAAATGAAAAATGAAACACCACAAATGACCTTTTTGATCATCCATATATTCTCTCGAGTTGCAGTGTTCAAGGAGGAATAATCTAAAATGAGTGAATTTAATTCATGGTAGCAATAATATCTTTCATATACCAAAACCCACTTGCAAGCACATTATTTTGTGTTTCTTTTCTTATCTTGCAACCATGAAAGGTAGTGCCATTATGTGGTCTTTTTTTAAATTAAAATATGTCAACAACGATAACAAGAAGTAAAGTCATTTGGTGATCAGTATATATGTCAGTTGGAGCAAGTTGGAAGTTGTTATGGAATAGGTAGCAATCTTCATAATTATTTAGAAGGGTCTACAAATGTGTTGGAATTTTTAATTATGGGGTAAAAATTGCATGAAAATTAACAATTATTTATTAGTTTCCTTTTGAAGTCACCTTTAAATTGTCTATAAATTTGGTCATTTGAAATTGTAACTCGCTAATTTGTCAGTAATGATGAAAATGGCTTTAATGTATTCAATTCATGTCAATAGTTTCAAATCATGATATCAATGCATCAATTAGGTTTCCAATCTAGTGTCATAGGTGTATTGTTGGATGAAAGAGGATGATTAAGGCTGAGGGTTTTTTGCAGTAGGGACATGAGACTTGTTAATCTAGGTTAATATGGTACTGTGTATGGAAACAAAGAAACCTCCCTCCTCTAAATATTACCACACCTACCAAAAATTAAGGTTGACATTATGGATTACATAGTGGATCCTTTGGAAGGAACCTAAATCTAGGCATCCCCATATCTAGGCATCCTAGGCCCTCACGTCCTATTAACCCTCCTAGAGATTTTTAGAGGTACTATATTTGATTATGTGCTCTATTTCCTCCCGATATATTGTAGACTCAAAGAATCATTGGTCAAGCAACCTACGCCCCGTGATCTCACCCTAAATACACTAAGCTACACATCCACAACTGACTTTTCTCCTTTTTTTCTGTTTTTAGTGGGAATGCCTTGCTTGACAAAAAATTTCCTGATTATCCTCATTAAATTACCTCCCCTATCACTTTTAGGATCACTACTCTATTTTTATAAGAAATATTTTGACTCTCTATATGCATAACATCTACAAAATCAACCCCCAACACATTCCCCGGACAATTATAACTAGTGGTGATACCCTAAAACCTAATAAAAAATGCATCAAACTCAAGGTGTAAGAGACCAATTTAACTCTGGGAAAAGATATTTGGATCAATGAAATTCACAAAATGGAGGCCTCCAATATTGTAGTTAGATTTACCAACAAGATAATGTCAACGATTGTTCTTCACAAGTGGACAAAGGAGAGTTTTCTTCCCCTACTAGCTTATTCACTTCATTGTTTATGCCTAGAAAAAGGCTAGATAGGGTGGATCACAAAATAAGTTGAGGATGCAATAGGATTCTTTGAGGTAACTCGTCCTAGGGCTTTCAAGCTCTACTCATGAAAAAATTTTCTTTTAGCTTCGACTCCCCTTCAAATGTGGTTGTTGTCACACATACGACAATATGAGAAAGGATTTCTCTATGGGAAAATCACAGAAAAAATGGGTTCATACGAAATATTTCTTATAAATTTATCCACCACACTCCTCCTAATAGATTCGGGATTTAGGAAATCCATATTTAGACACTCAAGTGGCAGACCCAAAAAATCACTGCAGTGGGTGACTCTAAATATCACCCTTCAAAGGTTCCTACACCTTCCCTCTTTTCTCCTGAAGAGGATGCACCTATTCTCTGGCCAACCACTTTAAGGGAATATTCCCCCCAAGGTATACCCCCCCCCCTCCTCTCCCTTTTTTTGTCTTGTTTATAAATATATACACCTCCCTACACTTGTTGTTTTTTCCCTCTACTCCCCTCTCTTTCTTCTCCCTCCCTCAAAATATACCTCATCCCTTATGGCCATTTATCTTCCTATTACTTCCCCCCTCTTCTCCATTTCATATCCCACCCCCTCACTTCCCTTCTCCTTCCCAATTGCAGATGTTACCTTATGCTCCAAGCCACATATCAAGCCTACTTCCCAATGCTCCTTTGCCCTGCCCTGTAATCTTCACTCCCTCTCCAAATCCTTAGCACCTATAGACTTTGCCTCTTTTTAGGAATTTTTTTTTGGATTCATGTTATGTTTTAAAGTTTTTAGATTCGAGGGGGTCACAATCTACCCTCTTGAGGTTACAAATCTCAGCTATCCCATGCTTAGCTACAGATTAATTCAAAAATTCAATTATGGAAACAACACATTGCTCTTGGGTCCCTTAGATCTATATCCCACCACCTCGTTCCAAATGATCATATTTTCATTAAACTACTAGGGATTGGCTAATTCCTCCAAGAAATTGACCCTAAAATGTTTGGTTTATATTCACCATCCCCAAGTAATATTTCTGTAAGATTTAATTATGGATGGAGAAAAAGTGGAATCCCTCCTTAGGAATCTCCTTCTAGTTGGGATTTCATATCTCAATATGCATTTGGCCATTTGGGGAGAATCATCACAAGATGGAACACTCTTTGCATCCACTTCCTCTTGGCCAGGTCATTTCGATCATGGATTGCTTTGGAATTCTTTGAATTGGACAAAACTTTCCTAGGTTATAACATCTATGTCCCCTACGTTGATACGAATCCTTTTTGGTAGAACTTTAATATGCTCTAGGTCACCCAACCTAACACGATTAACTTGGGAGGCGATTTAAATTTTATATTGGTAAAGGAAAAAAAAATTGGGACCCTCGGCTACTCTGGACCCCCTATCAGACTTTATTGTAGATCATATAAACAATGTTACACTAATTGGAAAATATGATTGAACAAAACCTAAATATGCATCAATGCGTGTCAGTTGGAGGTGATTCATACCACAACCCGATACTTTCGGAGTTAGCTTTGTCATACCCAGAAACTCATTTTCATTTCAAACTTAATCCACATTGGTTTGTGGATCCCTCCTTGGATGACATTTGAAAACAGGGGTCTGGAGACCTTTTTCCCTTGAATCCCCAAAGCTTTTCCCCCCACTATAGTTTCAAAAGAACCTTAAATAAGCGAAAAAATCCAACCTAAATTGGGCTAAGAGAAAAAAGGGCCAAATACTCCCAAGCATTGGTTGACATATAAAAGGACCTTTCCTCTCCCTTGGATAACTCGCCTGAGTTGTGGACACAAGAACATCAAGACCATTTAAAATAATTGGAATCTCAAAGAAAGAAAAATCCTCCTCGACAAGGAAAAGAGTGGAATTTGGACAGAAAATCCTTTTGGCTCAATACAAGGGATGAGAACACAAATTAATTTCATAGCCACATAAAATATATAAATACCATATCAGACATTAGGAGACCAAATGGATCTAAAATCACCTTTTTCCACAATTT
This sequence comes from Pinus albicaulis, assembly GCA_034641835.2. Lineage (NCBI taxonomy): Eukaryota > Viridiplantae > Streptophyta > Pinopsida > Pinales > Pinaceae > Pinus > Pinus albicaulis. The sequence continues at coordinate 238,722,387 of CM076577.1, forward strand.
ATCTCAAGAGGGATGTAGACACTTCAAGGAAATTTTCCATCAAGAACAAAGGGCCAACATAGACCATATTTTGAAAGTTGCAAGCCTCTTTTATAGTTTTGTAAACCAAGATGTAAATGATAATTTAATGGCATAAATAACTAAACCAGAGCTTGAACAAGTTTTTCATAGCTTCCAAAAAGGGAAGGGCCCATGTCCAAAAGGTATTCCCATTGAATTCAAAATATAGTGTTATGAAATACAAATAGACAATATATTGTGAAATAATCTAGCATAATAGGGAAAATTATGGCCCCCTTCAACATTAATTTTATAGCTCTAATTCCTAAATCTGACCATCCAAAAACTTTTGATCAATTCTGACATATATCCTTATGTTACACCATCTATAAAATCATTTGAAAACTTATATAATATAGGTTGAAATATTCCTTATCAAATCACATATACCTGGAGAAATTTTGGTTCCTGGCTAGAGGATAGATGTATGAAGCCATTGGTCTTACCCAAGAAAGACTCCACTCAATACACACAAGAAGGAAAAAAATTGTCATGTTTAAATTAGGTCTCTCCAAAGCTTTTGAGTGAGTAAGTTGACTTTACATTAGACTCCTCCTCATACACCCGAGGTTCTACTACTCTTTTTTTGGTTTCATATTAAATTTCATTAGCACCTCTTCATTTTCTCTTCTAATCAATGGAGCATCCTCCCATTATTCAACGTGGAGTGAGGCCTCCATTAGGGATGTCCCATATCCCCCCGGCTCTTTCCTTTAGTGGTAGGATGCCTATGCAGGATCATTAAAAATGCTAAAAATATATATATATATACTTTTAAGGGAATCTATATATGTAGATGTTGTTTTTTAACCCATCTTTTTGTATACAAATTCCTTATATTTTTTGATGGAAAAATAGAGCATCTTCAAAACTTGAAGAACCTACTAGAAAATTTTGAACCTACAACAAGCATGCTTATAAACATGGAAAATTCCACTTTATACTATTGTGGGATGAGGATGAACATAAAAAATCATATTATAACTATCTTTGACTCCCAAGTGTAGGATATCTCACGTGGCTTAAAATACATGGACTTCATGCTCAAGCCTAGCAATGATCAAAAAGAAAATTGGAACTAGCTACTAGAAAATATTGAGAAGTGAATAAAATTTGGTGCAATAAGTGTCTCTCTAGGTTAAAAAGATTCACTTTATACAAATTTTTCATAGAGGTCATCCCAATATACTAGGCCTATCTAGCCTAGATTCCAACTGGGATCTTACAAAAAATTAGACAGAAAACTTCTTGTTTCCTTTAGGTGGGTCAAGAAAGGAAAAGAATATTTTCAATCGTGACCTGACACAACATTTCCATTCCCAAAGATTGCAGGGTCAGGTCTAAGAAACCTCCTTTGGTTCTCCAAAGAACTGAAACAAAATGGTTTTGGAATTTAATCCAAGGTTAGGTATAGGGGTGGAGGTTACTATTCAAAAATATATAGAACCTGCTTTGCTTATTGAATGGATCCAATATTCTAGGAAAATGATAAAACAATGGTTTAATAATATAGAAAGTTGTCATCGAATATTCCATCTAAGTAGATATTTATTTTCTGAAAAGTTGGAAATGGGCCTTAGATACAAATTAGGCTTAATGGGTCAGATGCCAATAGTAAAATATTCTACCTCCCCACTACTCTAAAAGTTAAATGCAAATGGAATATACACCCTCAATCAAATTTTTATCTTCAACTATATGAGAGGCCAGGCAAATTACGATTCTTTTGATGGCCTTGGGCTAAGAGAGGAACTTGAAAATCATTGGAACATATACATGAACACTCTTAGATGTTGTATGTGACACTGTCTGAATATGAAGATATGTTGAGTTGGAATCATACTCCACATGGTTTCTACACTCCTGAATTCACATATAGGAGCTTGGTAATGGAGGATGCCTTAAGAGAGCCACCCCAGTAGAGTAAAAAGTTATAGAAATTATAATGTCCACCAAAGGAAAAAAATTTCATATGGCTACTACTTCATAAAAAATCCCACACTTGGGATAACCTCCAAAAATGACCCTTCTATGGTCTTGGGATTTTCCCTCTCTGATTCAATAATTTGGAAACTATTAACCATATTTTCATAAATTTTCTTTCACCCTTGCTATTTGGAAAGAAATTTGGAAAAATGGAAGGAACCTCATATCATTGGAATGCCTCAAGCAATGATGGATGCCTTTATCTTCAGTTCGCATCTATAAAAAAACCCCACCACAAGGCCCTTTCCCTTACTGTGGCTTGGGGAATGTGGATGGAAAAAAATAAACCCATCTTTGATGATAAATATACTTCAACAACCAAGATTTCTATACAAAGCCTAACTATTGCACACAATATCCATTGCAAAGAAATAGTTTCACATTTACAACATCCTCCTATTTATGAAATACATATGGACATTCCTTAGACATTCTTTAATGGGGTATCACAAGGTACCCCCTCGCTACGAGGAGTGAGTGGAATTCTCAATATTTCTCCTACAACCTCCATATCTTTTTATGCAAATATTGGTCCTACTATAAATAATTATGCTAAAAATTTTCCTCTTAAATTACTAATTCATATTTCCATCTCATAGGATATCTCCTCTATTCATGTTTATGGGGATTATATTCCTTGTCAAAGGATGCATTAGATATGGATGGAGGCACATTTAAAATCACAGAAAATAAACAATTCCAACAATAAAAATATTTGTTTGAACCTTGGGTCTAAATAATATTTTTTTTTCTAAAATCATAAGATTGGTTTATTGACGTTTATATTTTCCTATCAAAAAAATGTTCTTTTTGTAATGATATTTTTGGATGTAATATGAGAAACTCTGAAAGTGGGACATGAACAAACTGTTCTATTGGAAATTTTTGAAAATGGTAGATAGCTATTATATTGCTCTCATAAGGAGGAAAATATTTTTATAGGACCCAAAATTTTAAAGAGGCTTAAAGCCAATGGAATATGATGTAGCATATATAGATTGTAATTTTGTTTTCCATATAAATAAAATTATGGTTTTTTTTCCTTGGGGAAATATTTGTCTTGTTGGATTGAAACATTCCTCTAATAATAAACCTTTTTTATGTGTTAATTTTAATTAAAGATTAAAAATAATAATTACGTAATGTAAAACAAGACGGTATAATAGCAAAAGAGGAAAATAGAGAATGAAGAAGATAAGCTCCTCGGCATAAACAAAAGAAGCAAGAGGTAGAATTTGCGAAGATGAAAGAAAAGGAATATGAGAGAAGAAAAAGAAGATGATAGAAGATGAAAGAGGATAATGAAAGAAAATAAAATATTATACACATAAGCTTGGGACAAACAATAAATGTGACAACAAGTGGTAATCAAAGAAACATGAAGCAACATGAGAAGAGTGTTAGGTTCAGAGGCAAGGCAAAATAATAAATAATGCAATAATAATGTTGTCACTAAGTTGGTACAGATGGGTTGCTCCACTAGAAAACCTGGAGTAACTCTTTCAAACCAACTTCTGACTAAAAATTAGCCTTTTCAGCCTGAGAGGGCTCTCTCAAAAAGTAATTATGATTTTTTCAATTATGATTCAATCAAATGGTTAACTCTATAATAGTGTCTTGAATGGGTTTGTATGCAGGTGAAAAAAGCAATAAGGTTTACTACCATTGGGCTTATGGAGTCAGTAATTGGAAATTTAGTGACATGATTCTCCTTATGGAAGTTGAGGCTTGTAGATGTTTCAACGATAGGACAACACACAGATAAAAATAAAATAGCTTAATGTTCAAAGGAAGTCAGAGCATGATTTTCATGAATTCTTAGGAACGAAACATCAAGATACTGAAATTAAAATCATAAGAAACATATCATAAATGCTCATGAAACACCAAATGAATCCCAGGTGAAGGAGAAAAACACATTCACTCAATATTATTGATCATAAAAACTTTACAATAGCAGTAGTGTAGAATAACATCCTCCCACCCCTCTTCTATTTGATATTCTACTTATTTGTAGCCTTCAACACCTTTGCATTGGATCTGCCTACATGGCTAGATCATCTAACTACTTGTGTTGACACCTATCTTAACAAGAAACTAGATACATGGGAATGAAAAAGACACCTAATGACTTTATTACTTAGAGACCTATTACGACTCTTCCCCTTATTTATTACATCTACTAACTAAAAAGACAGCCTATTTACATCAAAGATGGTTGTGTGCTTAAGTGGCACTAACCATGATTAAGACCTTACTGCCTCCACTAAACTAGGAAAAGAGTCATCCTATTTTTAAGGAAATGGTGTCATGATATTTGTTGACTATCTTTATGTTGAGCTGGTCAGAAAGACAACTTTTTCAAAGACCAAACCTCTGCTGGAATGTTCCACTGATACTCTTTAAACTCTCCACGTGGCATGCTAACCTCCAATTAACCTTCAAAACACCAAATTTCTACTAAATGTTGCTCGTTGTAGAAACAAGGGAAAACAAGGCAATTTCGTAGCGTGATTTTCTAGCAAATTCACTTCACCCACATTTGCCTTTTGTTAGCCCTCTTTTCTGATTTGGAGATGTTTGTTGAACCAAATGAGCTAAATACAAATTTTTTCCCAACTTACTTTTGACTTTATCCATAATTTTAAGCAAAAAGTCACCTACAGCAATTTCGTAGCGAAATCTGGGCTTCAAGCTTGGGATTCACTATGGAATGGCCTAAATGGCATAAAAATGAAAATTTGTCTTTTTTCTTCAAAATTTTGCGTATCGATGTGTAATATGATAATATGAAGTATGATAAGGCAAAATTGGTTCAAAATACTTCTTACCCTCCTCAAGAAGCAGCATTTTCATCTTCAACAAGTACATCTACAAATAAATTGGATTTGTTTTCCTCTGGAAACTAGGGCTCATAAATGATCTCTTATCTCCGGATCCTTGATAGTTGTTGAAAAAAGGGAGGATGTTTTTTTAAATCAGTTCGTTCTAAATAAAAAACTATCTTCTTCTTTTTTTAAACATCTCCAAGTTTCCGGAATATGCATTTTAAAAACATGTCTAAAACAAGAAAAAAAATGCATTCTGAAAATAGAGCCCAAAGACATATTCGAATATCCAAATTTGTAGCACCTGTGAGAAAAGTGAAAGAGGCTAATGTTCTTTGATCTGTGCTTGACAACAATCTATCTCAGTTTTTAATATTCTCCTCTATTTGCCCAAAAAATGCTCTTGAAGTTGATTGATCAAATAGTAAAAAAACAGAGAAATCCCTTTGTATCTTCTTGCAAAAACTCATGCAACCAGCTTTGATGAAGTCCTATGCAACACTAAAGTCTTCATGACCAATTTTAGGTCAATAATTTCATATCCTACACAAGAGCCTCCTTTGTTTGTTTTCTTTTTCATGGACATTTTCCTTTATACTGCGTTGCCTTTCTTGAAAAAGTGACCCCTGCAAAGAAACCAATTTGAACAGCAAGCTGCTTATTGACACATGGTGGAATCTAACTTATGACAGCAGATAGAGGTATACTTATAAAAAAGGTAAAATGTGGCATAAGCATCTAATAGGGATTGACAAGTAAGTAATTAAGCTCGAATGCATGAAGTTTAAGTTATGAAAAAGGAAAAATTCAAAGTGATGACCATGCATGACACACATTTAATAATGATTTAAAATAGGTAAAAATGTGATGGAAACTTGACCTCTACCCTCTCATAAGGTGAAAAATCATCAATATCTAAACCTTTTGCAAAAAACATGATTTCGTAGCGAATTCAGTTAGAAAGTTGGTAGATTCGCAAGGAACTTATCAAGTGATTTCGTAGCAAAAATCACCTGTTTGCATAGAATTCGCTGCGGAATCGGAAAAATCAGACAAGTGGCCACTATCAAAATTTAAACGAATGCATTTGCACCTGAGGTAGAATTTTATGGATTTTACTCTAATGACATGACCCATGGGCTATTTTAGACTTAGGATAATGTTTATTTCATGAGTTTTCATCAATTTCATGAACCAATTTTTATGAGACAAAATGAGACCTAGGCTAATAACCCTATCAATCAAAAATTCAAATTTTATGTGTGATAACAAATACCATGACAAAATTTGAGAAAACAATTAAAGTGAATCTATAAATGAGTAAATCCTTAAGAATGTGTATGATCTTCCTTGATATTATGATAGAAAATAAAAAGGTCATGGTGTTATTTTTTAAAAGTGATAGACTAGTGTCAAATGAAATTTATTTGAAATTATATGTACCTAAGATAATGATGATGTAATTGATGTATGCCATAATAAGACAAGTAAACCCCCATAACTTGATTATTAATGGTATGTGTTAAAACCAAAACCACTTGTCGTGAAAAATGAAAGTTCATGGTCAGCTAAAACCACTCGGTGTAATGAATAATTCAAGGTAAGAAAAAACAACTTGAGAAGTGTAATACTTAAAGGTACATCAATATAAAACCTTAGAGAATGTAATGGTTGAGGATAATCCAAAAAAACCCAAGGTTTGGTTACAAGTAAGCCAAATACTCACTTAAGATGTCAATTGATGATGATGTAGGGGGAGTGAAAATGTTTGTGAGTCCCAAATTGTTCATGAGGCATGTATGAGAAAAAAATCCCTAGACAACCAAGATATATAATGATTGGTGAGATATGCATTCTAGTGGATGGTGGGTATTTTATATGGACATAAACAAACATGATATATATTTTGAAGTTACAAAAGATGCAATTAAAATAATATTAAGAATGAAGAAGATCAAATATGAAAATTACAAAAGACAAAAGATAAATGTTGTAGACCGAATAAGATTGAAAACAAAGAACACAAAAAAATAAAATGAAGATAGGATAACATAAAAGGACTATGAAAGACATAGAAGATGATTGAATCACAAGTATTTGTTAAGGGGAAATATGAAGGAATAACTCATACTTTCAAATATAAATGTATAGTGTATGTGGTTGTGTAAGCATAATGTAGTAGACTAAGTTTGATTGTATAAGTATTAAACTATGAAAAAGTGCGAGGAAAGAAGTTTAGAGTGCCAATTTTATAGAATTGAGTCAAGTGATTATGGATATTTTATTCAAGATAGTAGAAAAAATGGTTGAAATAAAAATATAATCATGACATGGTTGGCATAGTGAACTATTGTCATATAAAGGGACCTATTGTGCAATAGAGAGACACACATGAAGGATTGAATATAATTTCACATGCAAGGGTTTATCGAGTGTACACTCTCAGCATTCACTTCTTAAGCATGTGAATGATTTTATTGTTGCACATATCTAATTTCCAATAGTCATTAATGAATGATTTGATGAACTGCAATAAAAAATATTACTTACTAAAAATAGTCTTCATTCTGGATTTTATCATATTACAATGAGGGAAGAAGATGAGCCTTTTGGGCTTACCAATGCATATTTTGCACTTCATAACTTGATAAATTTTATTTTTAAGCACTTTCTCAAAACCATTGTGTTGGTAATTTTTGAACATATACTAATTTACAACAAATATTGGGACAAGCATGTAAAATATGTTGACAGGGTCATAAAATCACAACTACAAGTGATTCCTTCCAAATGTGCTTGTGGGCTTCAAGACAAAGAGTATTTTGATCATATTATGTCCTATGAATGCATCAAGGTGGACCCTAACAAAAATGGAGCTATGATGGAATGACCAAAATCCATAAACCTAAGGAATATTAGGGAATTCTTATTATTGACATGTTATTACCACAAGTTTGTGAAGAAGTATGGTCAAACAAAAACTATTCTAACAAAATTATTGAAAAATAATGGTTTTTTGGAACTTGTGAAACAACAATGGTCTTCAAAAGAGGAACAAAAATAATCCACCGACATGTTAGGTTATTATTTTGAAATTATTTCAAAAAGGAAAAGAAAATGTGATGGTGAATGAACTTTAAATTAAAAACAGTATTGGGGCCTTTGTGCTATTTTAATTTCACAAGTTGATTGGATGGAAGAAACAAGGATTGAATGGAAACAAAATCAAACTACATAGGATCTCATTCAACAATGATAACATGACCATAATGTATCCTATGAATTTAGGAGGATAATTTTATCTAATATAATGATCTTCTGTGTTTAAAAAAAAAAACTAAATGAAACAAATGATCCTTTTATAATTATGTGTTATTATAGGTAGGCACACAAAATTTCTATAAAGTTATCATAAAATCAATCACATTTTTGTTTTTATAACTTTATTTATGGGAAGTTCATAAAAATAATGTTAAAATGTTTGTCATAGAGTGTTTTGTTTTCCAACAAATAAAGTAGATATGATCAAACCATTGTCTGGTAAAGCCCTTAGTCATACCAAGGTTGCTTTGGGAAGAAGTCTCTATTGAATTTATCATGAGTCTACCAAAATTAGAAAGAGGAAATGCCATCATGGTGGTGGTATAAAAACTCACAAATTATGCCCATTTTCCCTCATTATCTAATGCTTTTAAAACAATTACAATGGTCCCCACATCCATGAAAATAATTCAAAAGGTACATAGAGATCTCAAAATTATTTTAAGCGATAGAGGTCCAATTTTAAATGAAGCTTTTTGGATTGAATTGCTTTCTTGTTTGAGTACTCAACTAGTTTACAACTCCTCATACCATCCCAATTTGATGGAAAAACTAATAATGTAAATAAGAGCCTAAAAGTTTATCTTTGTTGCTTGCATCCAATAAAAAATCATAATGCCTCAAGTGGATCCCTTTTGCAAAATTCTGGTACACCATTCCATAGCATACATCTTCCAAAACATCCTTCTTTATCACACTATACAAGGACCATCCTCTATCCAGCACACTAATTTTGAGGGGAAATCCCAAGGTTAAAGAAATGGAGTATCAAATTCCACGGCAACAAGAGATTATCCATATTTTGAATTATAGTAAAGTAAAAAAATTAGGATGAAACAAGCAACAGATCTACGTCATAGCAAAAGGAACTTTGAGGTGATGGATTGAGTAATTTTGAGGTTGCAACAACACAAAATGATATCCTTAAAGCAAGAAAATATTGGAATCCAACTATTACGATCCCTATAAAATATTGCAAAGTATTAGTAGTATGGCTTGTAGATTGGTATTGTTGCTTTATTCAGATGTACATAACACATTTCATGTTTCATGTTTAAAGAAGGTAATTGGTGAAGAGATCCCAATTCATACTACTCTTCCAAAACTCAATAAGAGGGAATATTCATACTAGAACCTAAAATAGTGATTGAAATGAGGATCAAGCAACTAAAATATAGAGAAATTACTAAATACCTCATCAAGTGAAAGAAGCTATCGACTTTGGGAAGATGAGATCATCATACAAAAACATCCATAATTCATCAATAATGAGAAAAACCCTTGTTTGAAATGGAGAGACATTATAAACCCCTAAGTCTCTTCTCTCATTAATTATAGTCGTAATCATATTATTTCCTTCCAAAATTTTATATATATTTATTTATTTATTTATTTATTTATTTATTTATTTATTTATTTATTTATTTATTATTTATATTTATTTATTTATTTATAGATAGAGAGAGAGAGAGAGTCATTGAATGATCATCTTACCATGTGCATTTATATTTGTAAAAGGTGCTTTCTCCTTCAAAATGATTTTATTTTATTTTCTCTCTTTTACTCTCTTTTGGCATGAAACTATTGAATTGGCCATCATACTTTTGTTGTGTAAGGTAGTGAAAGATATTACCATGGTTTCTTGATGGCTAGATGAGATCACTTGAGTTCTCTATAGTGAGTAGATTGACTAATCTATAACAACAATGGGTTGGGTTGAGTGAGTTGTAAGTCTACAGCTTGGATTAGTTCACCTTGGTGGTCTCATAGAGAAACATGGGAGTGGCATCTACACTAGATGCTTATATGGTTAGGAGGGAAATTGCTCATAACCAACAAATTTCTTGGACCTTTCTTGTAAAAATATTAGTGTTCTCTCTTTGTTCTCTATACAATTAAATTATAATCTTATTATAAAATTACATCTAGTATGCATGTTGTGTGTATTTATGTGTTTAATTAGGAATATGATTAATTGCTACCATGAATCCTTTTATTCCACTTGTTATATACTATTGAATCTATATATTGTGACTTATGCATTTTGTTTTATTTTAGGTCTATTTGTGAAGCTACTTTTGTCAAGTTATGTCAAAATGGCATTTAAAGGTTCAAATTTTTAATGTATTGTTAGTGTGCCCACTCCATGGATGTAAGTGCATATTTTGGGAGCCACAACATCAATGATAAAATTCACAAACAATCTTTATATAATTTTTGTTGAGTATGTTTTCATCGATGTCAAAGTGGGTGCAAACCACTAAGTGTAGGATGTCATAGCAGGTGCACAATGTCCTTGGTATGCTTCCTTTCATGGATGAGATGATGCAATAATGAAACCATAGCTCTATGGTTTTTTTTCTTTGGATGATGATCATACCCCACATTTCTTGGAGTTTTTGAAGCAACAGATAAATTATTTTACCTTGGAGACCCTCGCCGTTGGATTATCTCATCATGTCGATTTTGTTGATATATGGAGCTCCACAAGAGTCCTCATGATTTGAGATATTTGCTTAGTCAAAGTTGGTACACCCAATTTGTGGCTCAAATCCCAAAAGTGTTGTTCATATGGAAACATGTTAGAGCTAGTCAATAAGGGAATTAAATGAGAAAATTATTTTAAATTTTCAAATAATTAATTTGTATTTATCATAGTCCAAAGGATTTAACATGGAAACTAAGGCACAAAATTAAGACCAAAAATGGGTTTAAGGGTTATCAATATTAAAGGAGATCACTATTATCCTAAAAAAAGGGGGAGGGGGGGGGGGGGGTTATTATTTTAATTATTTAAAGGAGGACCCATTGTTCAACCCTAGGTCGGCTAGGTTTTTGGACCAATTTTTGAATTTTCATTTTTCCCTCCAAGATGGCTTTAAAGGAAATACATACTCTCCTATATAAATCAATGTATTACCTCCTTCAATAAATTTAAAAAAAAAAAAATTCACGTCTCTCTGAAAAATACATGTGGTTTGTAGTAAGGAATTGTTTGGTGATACTTTTTCTCTGCAATTCTAATTCAACCCATTGTGATATAGAACGATAAGGTTAGATATAAAAATCCTTGAAGGGTTTATGGTCTATGTGTTTTTGTTTATGGGCTTCATTGGAATTTTCCATTGCAGGTTCTAAGGCTCTGAGCCAGGTCACCATTGCATGTGGCCTTGTGGAATCTCCTTGGGTCATAGGATTTTGGTTTGGTAATTTAAAAAGGGGGTTTCATTGGCTTTATTTTGTAGGATAATGTGGTCATCTCTTAAGAAATGTTTCAATTTTTTTTACATTGTTAAGAGTTATATGTAATCTAAAATGCATGCAAATATTAGTGTTAAATCAAGCTGGAAGTGGCATGAATAAGTCTCGCATCAAATTTCTGAAGCAAATAGACACTATCTAAAAACCTTGAAGGCAATAATATCATGTAAGTAAATGAATTCCTTTCACTTTTATAATGTCCTAGTATGGTAGCCCAAACCTAGGGAGCATTTTCTTCCTTGCATCCTTGCTGGTAAAACCCTTGGGGAGTCTTGTACTTCCTTCTAGTTCAACTAGTAAAATTGTATATAAACCATACATAACCAAAGTTTCTCTTGTGTACTAATGCGGTGATTATTATTATTTACTTGATGCTCTAAATGTTGAAAAATATAAACCAACCAATTGTGAAAAATAAGGGAAATATTGATTCACCCCTCCACCCAACTCTCAGTAGTTCCAACAATTTCTCTCTCTTGAACTATGGTACAAGACACTTGAATGTTCTGTTTTGCACACAAATAACATCAATGCAAAAAACCTATGTGCACAACCTTCTATCCAAACAGTTATACTCCAAGAAGTGTTAGAGATGTGTTATATTCTTTGCATATATATTGTGTAATCATGTACAAGGAATTAGTTGTAGCGTGTGAACTATGCACTCATCCAAAAGCATCGATTAAAATAATAAAATTTGGGGTTGATTTTTGTTTTTTTTCAACATGCGATAATATAAATATAGTAAAGAAATCAAGGCTGAAACTAATCTTAGTTAGTGGAACATGGGTTTGGATGTTCTAGAATACCTACATGTACTATCATGAATGATTAAGTTAATACATCGAAAAAGATAAAGGAATGGCTTTAAGCTAGATGATCTGGATTTATGAAGGGAAAAAAATGAAATATAGATTTATAAAAAAACATAGAGATATAGTAAAACTTGAATTCTATTCATAAATGTAATGTTTTATAACTGTAAAAATGCAGAATGAGACAAACTCACTAGAATGGTGGTAGCTTATCTTTCAGAAGAGATGTGACGATGATGAAAATTCACCATAGCGCATTACAGTACGACCAAAAGGCCATTTTTAACATAGAGTAGCAATGAGAAAACCCTAAACATCCAAAAACCTAACATTAGGAGATGAAATACCAAAAGATTTGTGGCCCTGATGGGGTTAATTGGTACTTCAACTTCATTGGGCTATAACTTTTTCATATAATCTATGTTCGGTGCACTTGGTAGCTCGTTGGAAATATATAGTAGATAAGTACACATTGTGATTGGTCCCGATTCAGAGCCTATATCCATTGCCTAGGTCCCTTCCATGTCAATAAATATTTGTTTACAGCCTAAAAATGGACCCAAAAGTTCAGGACCTGAAAAAACTGTAGAAAAACTGCCAAGATGGAGAATTGTGGTTTAAGCCAATGGAATAGATGCGTGGCCATTGATATCCACTTGGATAATTCCTCCAACCTTAGGAAGCAATGGTTTCCATTTTTTTTAGTTCTCCCATTAGATGGGGAAGCTTTTGCTAAAATTGGCCCTAGGTTAGACACTTTCCTTGGTGTAAGAGCTACCCTACTTGGAAAACCCAATAAAGCTATATTATGTGTTGGCAAGTTCTCTTAACCTATGTGTACATGATCTGATCAATAGTTGTTTTTTTCATGTAGTTAGGGTTGATCTTTATTTATGTCAACTGCTCTATTATCTCTGATGTAACCAATAATGGTGGAAATTTTGGTTGAATGAGGTCCATATTAAACATTGGGTGTAAGCCAAGGAAGGGGGTAATACTTAGCTCAAAATATTTTTCACGCATAACATTTGTGATGGTGTAAGTTCTATAACAAATTGCATGAAGCTTTCAATGGAATCCTAAAAGGAATTATTTCTACAAATGCAACCAAACCTTGTCTCCCACGTAAATTTGCATGGCACCTGGTGTTGATCATGGCATTTCTTTTACTTAGTATTGGATTTTGTGAAATATCATAGACCTAATCGTGAATGTGATAAATACATTCAATGAATTTGGTGGCTTTTTCAGCCTCAAAGTGAGCATGGAAAGTTTCCTCCTATGTGGACACAAGGGCTAGTGCCACATCAATATGAGCCAATGGTTGAAAACCTAGGCCCACCTACAAAAAAAGTCGTCGGTTAAGTTATGGAGGATTCTATTGTAGTTGTGTTGAACATAGGGGAGAATTTCATCCCATGTGCATGGATGCTTAAATTTGTACATGCACAAGATATGCATAATCATCCTATTGATGACCTTTAGCTGCCCATCAGTTTAGGGGTGGAAGGAAACAAATTTGGTATCCCTACTCTACTAGAATGTGCTTGGGAACCTATTATGCCAATATGATATGATAGTTTGTGGTATCCCAAACTCTACTAAACTCATTTGAAGAAGAGCTTAGTATTGGCCTCCATTGTGATATTCTTCTTGCATGCTATCAAAATGGCCATATTAGAGAATCGATCAACAACCATGAAGACACAATAATTACCCTACTTGGTTGAAGGAAGACTACATGTAGTCCATCGAGATGGATTCCCAGGGATTGTCGGGAGTAGGCATAGAGGTGTACAAGCCTTGCTTCTTGATGGTTAGTTTAGAAATGGAACATGCAATGAAATACTTGATATACTTACTAACGGACTATCAATTTTTTATCCAATAGAAATACTTGTGTAGCATGACCATTTTCTTCTCCATGCCAAAGTTCTATGCCATGCAATTGTAGTGAGATTCCCAAATCAAATTTGCATGCTCGCTTGAAGGAAAACATAGATGACCCAAATAACATAATATTACATCCTGAAGATGAAATCCAATGATGATCATGCATATATTTAGCATCTAATAGGTGATAGTAAAGTCATAATCGTTCCCATATAATTGAAGCCACAAATAGGCCTTTTGTATGTAGGAATGAATCACCATGGTTAATGTTGAAATTTGAGGTCAATTGAGGTATTCAAAGACATGATTGGTGCTACATTTCTTATATTTAATATTAATAAAAAGCTACTACAAGTATGTGGACAACTTTTAATGGAATTCAATATGTAAATTTTTGTGTGCCTACATGAACTACAAAGGCTTATGATCAGTGCAGATGGCCATATCCTTCCCAAAAATACAATACTTCCATTCGCAATAGTATAGAACAATGGAATACATTTCTTTGTCATAATTGGGGTACTTCTGTATGGTATCTACCAATTTCTCACTATGGTAGGCCACAAGATGATCGTGTTGAGTGGGAACTGCACCCACAACGTTGTTTGAAGCATTTGTCTAAATCTAAAAAGTTTGTTTCGGATCAGGTAAGTAGTGCAGTGGGGTTGTACATAGGCGGTGTTTCAGATCATCAAAGGCTTTATGTTGCAACTTCACCCACATGAATTTTTCTTTTCCACCACCCTTGGTCACTTGGTTGAGGGCCCATGCAATATGGGAGAATCCCAACATGAACCTACAATAGAAGTTGGAAATGCCTAAGAAAATATGAAGCTCAATTAGTGTGGTCGGGGCTGGCTAGTAATGAATGACCTGAATATTGGTTGGATCCACATGTACACCATTATAATCAACAGTGTAGCCTAGGTATTAGTACCAATTCATGTTGAAGGATAATTTTTTCAAGTTAGCATAAATATTGTGTTGCCACTAAGTGTGAAGTACCTATTAAATATGACGTATGTGATCTACCCAAGCCTCGTTGAAGATGAGGATATCATCTAGATATACCACCACAAAAAAATTGGTGAAAGGCCACAAGATATCATCCATCAGTCTCATGAAGTTTCTTGGGGAATTCATCAAAGCAATGGGCACATCCAACCATCCAAAAATATCTTCTTTGGACTTGAAAGAAGTCTTCCATACATTAGTTTTTTTCTATTGGGACATGGTGGTAGCCATACTCTGGATCAATCTTAATGACGTACTTGGTCTCCTTGAGATGGTCATGAAGGTCATAAATTTGAGGAATTTGGTACTAGTTCATGACCGTTATTTTTTTCAGGGCCCTATAATCAATGCAAAGTCACTAGGTCTCATCTTTCTTTTGCAGAAGTAAAATTGGGATTCTGCGGGGTGAGAAGCTCAACTGAATCTCCCATTTTTGGAGTATCGCTTGGATATGGCACTTAATTTCCTCAATTTTTTCTAGAAGAGAGTCGTGATAAATTAGCCCATTGGGTAAAGGTATGATGGGTATCAGATAGATTGAATGCTTGACCTGATAGTGCAGAGGTACCCTAGTGGGTGAGGAGAATATTTCTTTGCATTCTTCCACAACCTTGTCCACTTTCTTCTGTTGCATGGAGAGGCCCTGTGTGGAGGCCATGGATGTGGTTGTGACCTTCTGCTCACTTTGAGAGAAAATAAGGAAGAAGACAAATTTCTTAACCTAAGAGATGACCATCTCGCATTTCTTAGAAGATATCAAAGTAATGGAGGTATGTGGAGCTACTTGTGGTATCATATATAATCATTTTCCAAAAGTAATAATAACACTACAAGGTGTAGACTCAAATACAACATGATGCTTCCATAAGTATATTTTTCCTAAAAGAAAACCACAAACTTAAAGGGGGAGAATATCACACAATAAATCATCCTTGAAGGGCTTGATGTCGTAGGGGAGGTGACATTTTTGGTTGACACAAATATCTCACCCTTATCAGAGCCACTCGATGGTGTATGGTTATGGGTGTGGTGTTGTCAGCAGGTCCATCTACTTGAAAATTTTGATAACTATGAGGTTTTTTTGGCTTTTGATATCAATAATGAAGTGTATTGGAGCACCCCTCACCTAGATATGTAAGTGAAAAGGCACTCACCTTCCTCCATTTCTTAGAGCTCACTTATCTAGAACTTGGTGGGAACAATGGTAGAACTAGAATTTGTTTCAATGGTTTTCTTCCCCTTTTCTGGGTCTAATTTTGAGTCAAAACCTACATTTGATACTGAGGCTTTCATCTTGACCATCAATGACTACTTTGATTGACATTCATCAGTGCTATTCCAAGGGATATTTTGGAACTTGCATCACTTTCATGTGTCTTTATTTGTCTCCCCATTACCCTTATTTTCTTTTGGCTTAGACAAGTTGTCCTAGGGTATTCCATCTTCGTTTCATCCTTTGTTCTTTAGGTTGGGATTGAATTTTCCCTACTTATACTATGAGGAATTTGTAAATCCAAACTCTTGCTTCTTCTGTTTAAATTTATGCTTAATTTTGACAACATATTGTTATGATGTGCCTAGTGAGAAGATGTTTGAAAACTCAATTTATGTCTATATGTATATGTGAAAAATGTCACAATACTTAAGCACCATATGTCACTTAGATTTTTTGATACCCATACTGGTGTGCAAGCTTCCATCAAGGTAACATTGTTCCTTAATGAAATACTTGAAGGAGACCCAAATGGCTATGACTTCAACCATTCCATACTCCTCTATGGCATTTTTCTCATGATATGTCTCCCACAAATCCTTGATATGGGAGACAACCTTATGGTATGAAAAGGTAACATTTTCTCTATTGGAAAAATTATGGATAGAAAAATACCCTTATATCAGATTTAACCATTTGTGCAGAGCATCTGCATCTATTTTTCCTTCAAATACTAGAATATCAAAAACAAACTTGAACCTTGAAGAGGGAAGTGCTTCCAAAGTAGTCACTTAATGAAGATGCATATGTTGTTGGAAATCATTGAAGGATCTAGGAAAAATTGTCCGTTATCTTATTCCTTTGTCATGTCATGGCTTCCTCAAGCAAAAGTTTAATAGGATATCCTACTCCCTTTTATTTCTTTTATTCTTCCATGGGAGGCCGTTAGGGTTATCAGGGGCTATCTTTCAAAGGCTCAAGTAGTTTGAGTCCCAACTCCTTATACCCTAACCTTGTTGGGGACATGCACAAAAAAAACAAATAAATAATAGACTGCTCTCACACCTTTGATCTATTTTTTTTAAGGGAAGAAAACAAAATATAGATTTATAACAAAAGCACGAATATAAAATAAAACTTGAAATCCATTAATAAATTTAATGTGTCAAGCCATTAAAAATGTGGAATCAAAAAAACTTGCTCAAATGGCGGTAGATTATCTCTGAGAAGGAACGTGATGGCTATGCACATTCTTTATATCACATTACAATGAGGCTGAAAGACCCTTTTTAACATAAAGCAACAATGAGAAAAACCTAATCTACAAGATGGAACACAAAAAGGTTTGTCGCACCAATGGGGTTAGTTGGTCCATCAACTTCCTAGGGCCATAAATTTTGTAGGTTTTAACCCTGTACAGAAATTATCTACAAACGAATATTAAAAACAGAAAATAAATAATAGCGAGAGAATAAAACATGAAACAGATATACACAGATATTTTCCCCTGGATCCCAAATCGGGACGGCCAGCTTGATTTTTCATTATATTCCTTTTAGTGTTACAACACATATATATACATGTTGAAGCATACATAAACCCCAATCCATTAACCCTGGATTAGAACATAACCATAGTTCCCTTGACTGGATCTACAAATACCAGGGACCGAAAACCATCATGCCCCAAAACCATGTGCAAACCCATGCACAAAACCATGGGCGGGTCCGCCCACTGAAAAATAGGTTCCAAAAAAAAAATTTCTCAGGGCGATGCCCCGGACCCCGAACAGGGGGGCTATCGCCCCCCCGTGCGTGACTAGTCATGGAAAGAATATAATACATACCCAACAAATTTTGCATATGAGCTTTTTTTGGCATTCTCAATAGCCCATTGGAAAGTTCTAACTAAGAAGTACACATTCTAATTACGCCCAGGAAAAAAACTATGGCTATCATTTGGGCTCATGCTACATAAAAAATATGTCTTTCATGGCCTCAAAACAACCTCAAAAGTTAAAGATGAGAAAAAAATTGTAGAAAAAATACCAAGATGGAGATCTGTGCCTTGAGTTAGTGGAATAGGTGGGTGGCCATTGATATCCATCTAAATAAATCCTACTCCCTTTGGAAGAAATTGTCTCCATTGTGTTGAGTTCCCCCATCATATGGGGAATTGTTTTTTGAACTTAGCCTTGGTGAGCCACTTTACTTGCTGTAGGATCCACCCTGCTTTGACAAACCAATAAATCCTAATACTTTGTTACCAAATTCCCTTAATATTTTTGTTCATGATCTGATCAACATTTGCATGTTGCATGCAGTCGAGGTTGAGCTTTTTCGTTGTCAACTACTCTACTATATTTAATGTGTCCAATAATTTTGGAAAGTGGTTGAATGAGGTCCACATTAAATATTGGGTGTAATCCAAGGAAGGAAGAATACTTGGCTCAAAATAATTTTCACCCATAGCCTTGGTGATGGCGCAAGTTCCATACCAAAGTGGGAAAAAAAATTTGATGGGGTCTTGTAAGGCAGACTTTCTATAATGCAACCAAACCTTTTCTCCCATTTCATGGCATTATTTGTAAAATATCATGGTCTTATTGACATATGTGTTGAAATTTGTCAATGAATTTGATGGCTTTTTTGGCCTCAGAGTGAGTATGAGAATATTCGTTTATGTGGATGCAAGGGCTAGTGCTACATCAATAGGACGTAATGGTTGAAATATCAAGCCCAATTGAAAGGGCTATGGTCAATCGAGTTAAATTGGAGGGTTTTTTTGTAGTTGTTTTGAACAAAAGGGGGACTTTAATTCCATGTGTGTGTGTGCTTGGAGTTGTACATGTAAAAGATATGCATGGTCCTGATGTTGATGACCTCTATCTGGCCATTAGTTTAGGGTTGGAAGGAAATGGATTTGGCAAGCTTACTGTCCAATAATGACCATAGGCTTGATCAAAATGTGTTTAGGAACCTAATATCTCGATTTTGTATGATGTTCATAGGTATCCCAAATTGTACCCACATTTATTCGAAGAAGAGCTTGAAAATGGCCTCCACTATGATATTATTCTTGAAAACTATTGGAATGGCCATATTAGAAAATTAATAAACAACCACGAAGACAATAATTTCCCTTATTGGTTGAAAAAAGGAAAGACATGTAGTCTATTGAGATAGATTCCTAGGTCCTATCAGGAGTAGGTTAAGGGGTGTACAGGCCATGCTTCTTAATGGATAGTTTGGAAATGATAGAGAAAGCACAAGATACGATATACTTGTTGAAATATTTTCTAATTTTTTTCCAATAGAAATAATTTTGTAGCACAACCACTTTATTTTAAACACCAAATTTTCCAACTGTGGCAAGCTTCCCAAATTAACTGTGTATGATTGCTTGAAGGAACCTATAGATGGCCCAAATCGCATAATATTTCGTCCTAAATATGAAATTCAATGATGGTTATGCTTGTGTTCAACATCTGATTGGTGGTGTCTAAGTCAAGATCACTCCCATAGAGATGGGGCTACATGGAGGCCTTATGTCTGCAGGAGTGGAGAACTATGGTTATTGATACAATTGGATGTTAACTAAGGTATTTAGTGGCATTATTGATGCTCCTTGTCTTATATTTGATATTGAGATGAAATTTTTGAAAGCATGTGGACCATTTTTTATTTCAGTCATTATGTAATTTTCCTTATGTTTGCATGAACTACAAAGGCTTGTGATGAGTGTGGATGACCATATCCTTCTCAAGAATGTAATGCTTCCATTGGCGGTAATATTGTATAATGGAATACATTTATTTGTCACAAGTGGGGTAATTATGGACAACATTTGATATTTGTTCACTATGGTAGGCCACCAAATGACCTTGCTGAGTGAAAATTGCACCCACAACGTAGCCCAAATCATTTTTTCAATCTCAAAAGGTTGTTGTAGTTTAAGTAAGGAGATCACTAGGGATGAGAATATGTAGTGTTTCAAATGATGTTCATGCATATGTTCAACATCTGATAGGTGGTTGTGAAGTTAGGATCGCTCCCATATATTTGGGGCTACATGGAGGCCTATGTCCACAAGAGTGGAGCATTTTGGTTAGTGTTACAATTGGGTGTTTACTGAGGTAGTTAGTGACGTGATTGGTTCTCCTTGTCTTATATTTGATATTGATATGAAATTTTTGCGAGTATGTGGACCACTTTTGATTGCAGCTATTCTGTAATTTCCTTGTGTTTATAGGAACTATAGAGGCTTGTGATCAATGTGGATGACTGTCTCCTTCTTGAGAATGTAATGCTTCCATTGGAGGAAGGCTTGTATAACAGAATATATTTCTTTTTCATCGGTGGGGTACTTATGGATGACATTTGATAGTGTCTCACTATGGTAGGCCACTAGATGACCTTGTTGAGTGAAAATTATGCCCACAACATAGCGTGAAGAATTTTATCAATCTCAAAAGGTTATTGTAGATTGAGAAAGGAGAGCATTAGAGTTGATCACGTGCAGTGTTTCAAATCTTCAAAAACTTTCTATTGCGACTTTCCCCACATGAATTTTTCTTTTCCACCACCCTTGGTCACTTGGATTAAGGGCCATGTAATATGGGAGAATCCAAACACAAACCTACAATATATGTTGGTCAGGCCTAAGATACTTTGAAGCTCATTTAGTGTGTTTGTGGTTTCCAATCATGGATTACCTAAATCTTAGTTGAATATGCATGCACACCATGTTAATCAACATTGTATCCTAGGTATCGGACCGTGTTCATGTTGAAGGATAGTTTTTCTAAGTTAGCATATAGCTTGTGTTCCTATAGAGTGTGAAATACTTGTTAAATATGCAACAAGGGTTCTACCCAAATCCTGCTAAAGATGAGTATATCATCCATATGTACCACCACAAATAATTGGTGAAAGGTTGCAAGATATCATCCATCAACCTCACGGAATTTGTTGGGCCATTTGTTGAACAAATGGGCATGACCAACCATTCAAAAAGATCTTCTTTGGACTTGAAAACAATATTCCATACATTAGTTTTTTCTTTTGGGACCTGGTGGTAGCCAAACTTCATATCAATATTATTGAAGTAATTGGACCCTTTGAACTGTTCAAAAAGGTTTTCAATTCAGGGAATTGGATACTAGTTCATTATTGCGATTTTTTTAGGTCCCTATAATCAATGCAAAGTCCCCAGGTCTTTTTTTTTGTTTTTTTTGTTTTTTCTGCATAAGTATAATTAGGCTTCTACATGCTAAGAAACTAATTTAGATGTGCCATTTTTGGAGCAGATCTTGGATCTGGCACTTTATTTCCTCATTTTTCATAAGAGAGCGATGATAGATTGTCCCATTGGTAGAGGTGCACTGAGGGTCACATCGATTGAATGTTTGACCTAACAGTGCAGAGGTAACCCAACGGGTGAGGATAAGATGTCTTTATATTCTTCCATGACCTTGTCCATTTGATTTTGTTTCATGGAGAGGCCCAATGTGGAGGCCATGGATGTGTCCATGACCTTATATTCACTTTGAGAGGAATCAAAAAGAAGAAAAAATTCCCAGTCTGGGAAACGACCTTCTTGCATTTCTTGGCATAGATCAAATAAATGACGATAGGAGTCACCTCTGTATCCTATGTAGTTGTATGCCAAAAGTAATAATAACACTACGAGGTCTAGACCCATATACGACACTGAAGCTTCCACAAGTATGGTTTACCTCAAAGCACATCACAAACTTCAAGAGGGGAAATATTACACAATACCTCGTCATTGAAGAGCTTGATGTTGTAGGGCATGCAACATTTTTGGATCACGTGAAGTTATTTCCTAACGAAGCCAACCAATGGTGTATGGTTGTGGGTGGGTGTTGTCAACATATCCAACTGCTTGATGACCTCTACAAAGATGAGGTCATTTTGACTTCCATTATCAATAATGAAGTGAAACGAAGCACTCTTCATGCACATATGTGATTGAAAAGGCACTCACATTCCTTCAGTTCTTCAACTTCACTTGGCTGGACCTTCATGGTAGCAATTATGGCACTAGGTTTTGTGTTAATGATTTGCTTCCCCTTGTCTAGCTTTAATTTTGAGTCAAAAACTCCATCTGAATCTGAGGCTTTGTTAGGTCCCTATAATACTAATGTAGCCCCCATAATGTTATTGCTGTGCCCCATAAAAGACCACTATTTTCATTGTTGTGCCCTTACATTGTTATTTTATGTAGACCCTAATTATATTGTGACCCATTAGAATACTATATATACCAATGATGTCTTATCATTTGAATCATATAATAATTATTAATTTATGTGATGTAAAAGGAGGTTTACCCATATAAGAGGCTTATTTTCAAGTCAATGATCTATCTTTTCTTATATTTTGTGATATGGTTACATAACATTTGGCATCAGAGCTTTGTATCCTAGGGTTTCACTTCTTCAAACAATTCATCTTGGAATTTTTGCTATAGATTTTTTTATGTGAGGATTTATAAGCTAAAATTTTGACCACATGGAGCTGAAAGCTTGATGAACATCATGTAAAAATTTTAGGGATTGTTTCTCTATAATTTTGGAGAAATGGTCTGAGGAATTTAGGGTTTTTCATGCTTTAGAATTATGTCTCAAACATTTGTTTTGATTAAAATCGTCATAACTTTCTCTTCTTGAAGCGGATTTGAATTTCATAAAAAGTAACTGAAATTTCATGGATTGTAGTTTATCTTCTATAATTTTCATGGATGAAGTTTAAAATAGTGATACCTTGTATCCCATACAAGTTCGCTCTACTCAAATAGTCTATAATCAAGTTATCTTAGGAAAATTAGCTTAACCTAATCTTAAAGAATTCAATATCAGTCTGACTTGTGGTGTTAGAAAGAAGACTCAGAGGGATACCATAGGATGAATTTTTGACCTTGGACAGTCGAAATTACAAAGATACAATAGTTTCAATATCGAGCTTCAAAAAAATAAAAATAAAAAGGTGTGTATTTTTAAATTTGCATAAATTTTATTTGAAAAGCCAATTTAAAGTGCTTCAAAGGGCATAGTGAAGCATAGATATCATTATTTGGTTCCAAATTTTTTTGCAACAAAAAAATGGATACACGTAGTAAGCCAACAAAAATCGCTATTATGACACATGAATAAGATAAAGAAATGCAACATGATATATCAAAATTACACGACCAATTGCAACAAATTTTACTCTCACAAAGAGCAACCAAAAAAGAATTGTATGGTTTAAAATAAAAAATGAAAGGTGACATGGATGGTTTAAAAGTATAAATAAAAGGTGACATGAACAGTTTAAAAACAAACATGGAATGGTTGAAGGAAGGTTTGACAAAGTTTTTGTAAGAAAGGATTACTAGTGGTGACGAGGTAGTCCATGAAAATAAGGGTGAGGAAAAAATGAATATGAATTATGATTTTAGAGACTCCAACAGTGGGTTGAAGGCTAACCAAATTAAAAATATCGATATGAGGAAGTTTGATGGCAAGGATCTGGTAACCTGGATACTACAGATGGAGAAATTATTTGATCTACACGATGTGCAATAGACACAAAAGGTATGCATTGCATTTTTATATTTATAACCCAATCATTTTGTGTGGTATTGATGGATTTGTTCTCGTAAATCACTTGTCACTTGGAAAATTTTTATAGAGGAATTGATAGAACATTATGATGATACAAAGAGAAACGCATTCTTTAGCCAATTGATAAATCTCAAACAAAAGGGTTCAATGGCAGAGCACATTGAGGAATTCCAAAGATTGAATATCAAGGTAACTGATATTCCATAGGACCATATGATTGATGTCTTCATAGGGAATTTAAATGATAACATCCAACATGAGGTTTTCCTTTGGGAACATAATTCATTAGATAATGCATTCAATAATGACAAGAAAAGTTGAAAGAAAAATTATGGCAACAAGGAGTTCTACCACTCACGACTATAAATATGGAAGTGTTGCCTCTGCTAGCCTTCCACAACCTGGAAGGTTGACACCACAACTAAATAAAAAAAGAGCAAAAGATATTTTTTACATTTGTGATATAAAATACACTAAAGGTCATAAAAATTATTTTACATAGATTGTGAAGAGGAAGAAAAGGAACAAGAAACATCAAAAGAATAATATATACACCAGGAACCAACCCCGAGGTTTGGAAAACAAGAAATGAATCCAACCATATCTTGTAATGCATTGGAGGGAATTACCACTCCTCAAACTCTCGAGATGGAAGGATATATCAAGAAGAAAAAGTTAATAGTACTGATTGATTCAGACAATACCCATAATTTTATTCATTGTAATATAGCCAAGGATTTGAATTACTTTCTATACCCAACACTAGAGTGTCAAGTGATGGTTGCAGTTGGAGGAGCTATCAATTTCTTAGGGAAGTGCCATTATATCAATCTAACCATGGGGGAATATGTGTTGAATATTCCAACGATTTCCATTCCAATGGGTGGAGTTGATGTTGTATTAGGATTCCAATGGTTACAATCTTTGGGGACGATAAGTTTTAATTTTCAATAACTTTTCTTGAAATGTTTCTATGAAGGAAAGGAAAAATAATTAAGGGGTATTGTTGGGAGACCTGGTAAGATAATAAACTCTAACGACATGGAAAATATTTTGAAGAAGTGACAACAAGGTGTAATTGCACAATTATGCTCAGTGGATGTTGAAACATATATATCACCCATTTCTTTAGATCTTGAAAGAGTCCTTGACAATCATTCCAAGGTATTTGAGACTCCCAAGGGTATCCCATATAATCATGATCTTGATCATGCTATTCACTTGATTCCAAGAAATATTCCTCCAAACATCAGACCCTACATATATCCATATACCCAAAAGAGTGAAATTGAATGTATGGTTTCATAAATGCTAGAGGTCGGTATAATTCAACCTAACCAAAGTTCTTTCTCTTCTTTAGTAGTATTGGTACACAAGGAGGATGGATCATGGTGTATGTATCCGGATTATAGGGAGCTCAACAAGCTCACTATTAAAGACAAATTTCTTATTCCTTTCATTTATGAATCGTTGGATGAATTACATGGAGCAATTGTATTCACCAAGTTGGATCTTCATTCAAGATATCATCAAATTAGAATAAAGATTGAAGACATTTCGAAAATAACATTCTGACTTCATGAAGGTCATTATGAAATTTATATCATGCCTTTTGACCTTACTAATTCACCTTCCACATTTCAAGGTTTGATGAATTCCATTTTCAAACCCCTCCTTAGAAATTTTGTGTTAGTATTTTTTGATGATACGCAAAACTACAACAAGTATTGGAAGGATAATGTTCAACATGTTGGTATGGTGCTCAAACTATTTGAGGAGAAACAATTATATGAAAAACCTCCAAATGTTTCTTTGGGGTACAAGAGGTGGGAAATCACCACAACCTTGAGGCATATTCAAATATTTCTCAGGATGATAGGGTATTATCGCAAGTTTGTTAAGAATTATGGGAAAATAGAAGCACCTCTAATGACATTACTGAAGAAATATGTATTTTCTTGGACTCCATAAGAAAATAAGATGTTTGAACATCTTAAAGAGGAAATGTGTCGAGCTTCAATCTTAACTACACCTGACTTCACAAAACCTTTATTGTGGAATGTGAGCCTCAGGAAATGGAATTGGTGTTATTTTAATGCAAGAAGGAAGACCATATAACTCCATCCTCCCACATCTACCCAAGTAACCGACCAAATAGGGTAAAAATGTGATGAATAGATACTATGATATTATTCAACTCCATATGTATCAGTTAAGGAAGTGGATTCGACGAAAGATAGCCAAAATGACCTTCTACACATGCAACCGAACCCCCAAGAGCCATCCAACCCATCTAGGTGAACAACCCCTGATACAAACTGAAATTTTGTTGCATTAAATCCTCAGTATCTATCTTGACATAGGAATGCATGCGACTAGGACCCTCCAGTCACTCCCACAGCAGGGCATGCCTACAACTGGGGACTTTTCCAGGTAGTTATTTGCCAGCCACTCCAGATTTTGTGCCATTTTTTCAGGGCCAGGACTCATTCCACTACCCAAAACTCCATGAAACTTCTATAAATGAAAAATAACATCGAAAAAATAATACAAATGAAAATACTTGAACACAGACTTGACTAGACCCCTACTAGCCATGAAAAACATTTCGTCAAACATGTTACAAATATTCATTCTACAGGTTTAAAAAACAAATCTGATCATAGGGGTCCCATAATTATCTGAGAATCACTAAGAAGCATTGATGCCTCATCACAATAAATGCATTTCCAGATATTCATTGTACATTCATTGATTAACCAAAACATGATGAGAGCCATACATTATCACTGCCATAAAACTCACTCATAATAGTTGGAAAATGTAACTAGGTTCGGTCTTTATAAATGTATTTGAGTCATTATGTAATGTACTTGTCAAAATAATTTTTATAATTGTTACAATGACTAATTAAAGAATTGGTTTCTTGCTTGGGTAATCATGTTTATTATTCAAAGTCCCCATTGTGGACTCCTAATATTAATACCAAGTCATTAGAGTCATTGTAAATTTTATGAGACCCTTCTTGCGGATTTTGATTCATGTAAAAAGAATTATTTTTTGGTCAAAAATGAATTATGTCACCTCCACACCAAGTCGTCCCCAATATGGGAAATTCAACCCAGAAATAAGCCTATATATTGAAGTTGTTCGAATTCATTTCTACACACTCACTCACACAAGTTCGATATCCTAGAAAGAGCTGGGAAAAGTGTGAAGTGGAAGAAGGAGGCTAAAAAGAGTATGAAGTTGGAAAATAAGGAAGGGTAGGACAAAATTGAAGTTTTGGGCTATCAATCTCTCTCTCATGTGGGATACTTTAGGATATCTAAGTCTCTTTTTCAAATCGAATTTGATGTTGCTTTCAGCTGTTGTATGTTGTTGCCAAGTCGAAGTTATTGGGTCGAAGTGATGTTGCATAAATCGAAGTGACGCATATATTGAAGTGTTGCTACAAGATAGAAGGTCTAGATCAAAGATACTAGAAGCGAGGGTTGACTTGGTGAGGATGGGGTTTGTGTCTAGGTTGAAGAGTCTCAGGAAAATCTATTGAAGGAAGAGATTTTTTACTGGGTTTACCCCAAGAGAAGGGTTTTTCCGTGGCAGAGTGCATACATCTTATGTCTCGTGTTTTTTTTATCTTCATAATCACATAATTTGGTGATTTCTTGATGAAATATAATATAATAAAGAAGTAAAATAATCCAACATAATTCACAAGTAATTATCAAGAAAGAATAAATCAAACCCTAATAAACTAGCATTGATTTCTCAACATGGTATCGGAGCTAAGGTAAAGGAAGATTGAAGATCACTCTGTCAACTTGAAGGAAATGGTTACTCCATCTATGACAAGTTATATAAGAATGGGATTCAATATTGTAGGAAGTTGGATCAAGAATATCTTCTACTACTTATTCAACAAGGTAAAAAGTTAAGGGTTCTTGGTTGCTCTTACAGGTTCTCATAGTGATGACAATTCTTGGATTATTGATAGTGGAGCATCAAGATACATTACAGGAGAAAGTAAACAACTCCACACTCTATCGAAGGAACCATCTTCTCATGTAGTGGAACTAGGAGACAACAAAATCCATGTCGTTAGAGGTTTGGGATCAACATATTTGAAGTTGGAGAATGGAGCTAAGATACATCTCAACAATATACTATATGTTCCAGGTTTGAAAAATAATTTTCTTTCTATTTCTTGCTTAGAAGATAAAGGGGATAGAGTTTCTTTCGTTCATGTAAATTTTTTGGTTTGGGGAAAATACTCAAGTATCGATAAAGCTAGGGTTATTGCAGTTCGTGAAGGAAGATTATATAGAGTCACTACACCATCTCCTCAATATTTGGTCCATATGGAAGTCAAACCCATTGAGCTATGGCATAGGATATATGGTCATCTACATTATAATTGTATTCCTAATCTTAATTAATTGGTTCATGACATCCCCGATATCAAACAAGATCATGAATGAGTGTGCAAGGGATTCTCTTTGGGTAAAAACACAAGAAAACCATTTTCAAATAGTGAAATATGGTCTAAAGAAATATTAGCCTCATTCGTTCTGACGTGTGTGGACCCATGTTTGAGAAATCACTTGGAGGTCATATTTACTATGTAACATTACTAGATGATCATTCTAAAAATAATTGGCTCTACCTTCTCAAGAAAAAGGATGAATTATTTGAGAAGTTCAAGGAGTTTAGATCTGAAGTAGAAATACAAACCGAAAGAGGAATAAAGACTCTGAGATCCAAAAATGGTGTGGATTACACTTATAAAGAATTGATTTCATATTGTAAAGAATCATAATTAAGAGGGATCTCATTGTTCCCTACTATCCCGAACAAAATGGAGTAGTTGAAAGAAATAACAGGTCAATTAAAGAAGGTATTCGAACAATTCTCCTTGATCAAGACTTACCAAAATTCTTATGGGAAGAAGTAGTGATGATAGCGATATATATTCAAAATATAAATCCTCATATAATTCTTGATAAAATGACACATGAGGAAGAATTCATAAGAAATAATCCAAGTTTGGATCATCTTAAAATATTTGGGATGTTGGACATTGGATAAACCAACACTCCCCATGTGTTTCGTGACATGGACTAACCGCCTCTCGTGGATCCTTATCTCTGGCGATGCGATCGTTGACTAACACCTGCGGGTTTTGGTCTAACGGCAATCGTGATTCCCAACAAGTGGTATCAGAGCGTAGGTCACGAGTTCGATACACACCCGGCTCGTGTTGGGGGGGAGATTGTTGGACATTGGATAAACCAACACTCCCCGTGTGTTTCGTGACATGGATTAACCGCCTCTCGTGGATCCTTATCTCTGGCGATGCGATCGTTGACTAACACCTGCAGGTTTTGGTCTAACGGCAATCGTGATTCCCAACATGGGAGTCATGCCTACTTCCACATTCAAAAAGACAAGCGAAAGAAGTTAGTTTCTACAAGAATCAAAGGAATATTCGTCGGCTATAGTCTCTCCTCAAAAGCATATAGCATCTACATCAAGGAAGGAATACATATTGAAGTAAGCAAGGATGTTATATTTGATTAAAATCATGCCTACAAAAGATCTAAGGATATCCCTATTGATTCTAATGACGAATATATACCTATATTCAAAGAAGAAGAAGTACACCACAACAATCCATCTACAAATAAAGAAGAATAAGAAGGACCAAGTGAGCCTATTCAACCTGTGATCATACCGACCACTAGGAAAAGACCAAATTGGTTAAAAGCTACTCTCGAAGATGTTGAAGGACATGGAGCTACAAAAGGAACCTTTAGAGAAAGAAAAAGTTCGAAGAGATATTCTGGATATGTTGCATATATGAAAAAATTAATCGAAGTTGAACCATCTACATTTGAAAAAGTTTTTCATCAATAAGTTTGGAAGAAGGAAATGCATGAAGAATATAAATCCATCATGAATAATGAGGTTTGGGAAATCTTTCCTAGACCTAGTGACAAATCAATAGTCACCTCTAAATGGATCTATAATATCAAGCATGCTATTGATGGAAGTATAGAAAAATACAAGGACATATTTGTTGCAAGGGGTTTCTCTAAAAAAGAAGGCATAGATTATGAAGAAACTTGTGCACCCACTATAAGGTATACTACTATTAGATCCTTGGTTTCATTGGATGCTACAATGGGATGGAATATCCATCAAATAGATGTGAAGACAACATTTCTAAATGGGACCATTGATGAGGAAGTATAAATTTAACAACCCGAAGGCTTTAAGGTAAATAATAGAGACAATCATCAAGGCCCTATATGGTTTGAAGAAAGTACCTAGGGCATGGTATGCAAGAAAGGATGCATACCTTCTAAGAATTGGGTTCGTGAAGAGTATTGTTGATCCAAATCTCCACATAAAGGTTGACGATAATGAGCCAACCATTATTCTACTATATGTGGATGATCTATTCATCATTGGTGTGGATCAAAGAATTTGAGAATGCAATAATATGTTGGCAGTTGAATTTAAGATTAAATATATAGAAATAATTCACTATTACCTGGGTTTGGAAGCATGGAAGAAACATGGGGAGATATATTTAGGGAAAGGAAATTATAACATTGAATTGTTGTATAAATTTGGGATGATGGATTCTAATCCCGTGAATACTCCTATGATCATCAATCTCAAGAAGTTACAGATCTCTGACTCAAGTCTTGTAGATCCTACCTCCTATCAGAATTTGGTGGGTTCTCTTATGTATTTGGTAAATAAAAGTCCAAATATATGTTTTTTGTGAACATTCTTATTCAGTTTCAGTTGGATCCTCATCATGATCATTAGATAGCTACAAAGCATATATTGATATATCTTCATGGCACTATACATCATTACCTAAAATATGATAGCAAGTAAGTCAAGCTAATTGGATTCACAGATTCTGATTGGGGTGGAAGTGGGGCTGATGGAAGAATCACTACAGGTGGATGCCTTATTTTTGGATCTACCATGATCTCATGGAGGAGTACAAAGCAATATATCGTTGCTTTGACTAGTGTTTAGGTAGAATATGTGGCTGCATGTGAAGTATGAAAGGAGGTTTTATGGTTAAGGAAGCTTCTAACATATTTTTTCGAGAATCCTCTAGGTCCTACTGTGATCAACTGTGACAATCAAATCTGCATCAAGATGTCTGGAGATCCCATGTTTCATGCTAGGATGAAGCATATCAACAATAAGTTCCACTACATGAGGAACTTGGTGTAGGATGGGATCGTGAAGCTAGAGTATGTCCCGACAGACAAGAATTTAGCTGACATACTAACAAAAGTCTCTTCCTAATAAGAAGTTTGAATATCTTATAAAAATTATTGGTTTAATAGATATTTTTGATATTTTTGATAAAGGTTTCGAAGATATTTGTTGAGGATTTGTGAGTGAAACATTTCCTGGGAGGACATCAGATCAACACTATGTGTTGATGTATAGATCCTGAAGTAGGGAGGGTGGCATTGGTCTTGGAGCTCTGACCTCATATACGCACCTGGATCCTTGGGTTGATGGTTAGCAAGTAAGCCTGATGGTACCTAGAGAGGTTGAAAGCTTTAGTCCATCTTAGTCCCACCTGGATAGATTTCCTTGGTCAGGAATCTAGTCCTTGGCATTGGGGTGCCTAAACTGTTGGAGACCTTGGATAGATTGCCTTGGTCAAGAATCTAATCCATGGCATTGTGGTGCCTAAAATCTTCATAGTTCATATAGTTTGAGATATTATTTGTACTTGTTATGAATACCTCAGTAGTTAAGAGGAAGTGTTTGAAAATGTAACTAGGTTCGGTGTTCATAAATGTATTTGAGTCATTATGTAATGTACTTGTCAAAATAAATTTTATAATTATTACAATGACTTATTAAAGCATGTGTTCCATGCTTGGGTTGTCATGTTTATTATTCAAAGTCCCCATTGTGGACTCCTAGGATTAACACTGAGTCATTAGAGTCATTGTACATTTTATGAGACCCTTCTTTGTCTTTTGAATCATGTAAAAATAATTATTTTTGAGTCAAAAATGAATTATGTCACCTCCACACTAAGTCGGCCTCAAGAAGATCAAGTTGGCTTCAATCTGGGCAATTTGACCCCACCAAAAGCCTATATATTGAAGCAGTTTGAATTCATTTGGACACACTCACTCACTCAAGTTCGAGATCCTAGAAAGAGCTGGGAAAAAGTGTGAAGTGGAAGAAGGAAGCTAAAAAGAGTGTGAAGTTGGAAAATAAGGAAGGGAAGGGGAAAAAAAATCAGACTATTTATCTCTCTCTCGTGTGGGCTATTTTAGGAGATCGAATTCTCTTTGTAAAATCAAAGCTATTGTTGTTGCCATTTGTTGTATGTTGCTGCAAAGTTGAATTGTTGTTGCTACATAGATCAAAGTGTTGCTACAAGATTGAAGTTATGGATCAAAGCTACTAGAAGAGAGGGTTGACTTCATATGGCGGAGGTATGTGTCTAGGTTGAAGAGTCTCAGGAAAAACTATTGAAGGAAAATATTTTTTATGGGTTTTCCCCTAGAGAGGGGTTTTTCCCTAGCAAAGTGCCTACATCTTGTGTATCGTGTTTTTTTAATCTTCGTACACACATAATTTGGTAATTTCTTGATGAAAGATAATATAATAAAGAAGTCAAATAATCCAACATAATTCACAAGTAATTAACAAGCAAGAACAAATCAAACCCTACTCTACTAGAATTGATTTATCAACAATAACCAGCATATAAATACCAAAAATATAAAGGATATAACAGCCATATAAACCACATATAAACAAGTATATTTACCCATAGAATACCTATTAGAAGAAGCTCTTAATAATGAATACAAAGGCCAACCAGTTCGGTACTTCCACGTTCCACCCGACCGTAGATTGGTTGAACCAAATATCTCTTCATCCAATTACCCCCATGCCATATTCCATGCATGAATGTGGGATCTCATGAAACAAATCCAACAAAATTGAACCAGAGCTTCCACAAGCCAAATCACCTCAACCCTCAACCAGTGATTCCACCTCACGGTCGGACATTACTATCCATCACCAAATTTGTCTCTGCCCAAGTTTTCTAGGGCTCTAGAACGTTTGTTCCAACCAATGCTCCAGGACTAGTAACTCAACCAACAACTATTGTTGGTATCCAGAGCATTTTTCCAACAAAGGATCCATGATTAGTAACTCAATCCACCAAGGGCTCCATAGAGTTTTTCCAACCAAGGCTCCAAGGCTAGTAACTCAACCCAAGTTGTTATAGGGCTCCAAATCATTTTTCCAACCAAGGATCCAGGAACTAATAACTCAACCCACATCCAAAGGAACATGAGAACCAACCAAAAAAAAATGAAATACTCCCACAACGCCATGGTTATCCAAGAAATGGAAAGGCTAGGAAAAATCGTTGTCAATCCAGGTAATCCTCCATGCCAATGATAGATTATAACCAAGAAACCACATGCATATTCCATGCATGCCAAAACTAGTAAAGAAATCATACATGTGGCTCGGTACCTGCAAGCAAAACCCATTGTAGTTGTTAATCCCGATGTCCTCTTGCACTTTCCTATTTTTCCTTTGCCTTCTTGCTCCAAATACCAAGTATGCCACACACCTCCAAGAGTTCTCTATGAAAAATCTAACTATCCAAGAGTATGAGAGAGAGAATAGAATGAGAGCTCCAAAACTGAACTGACAAAATTCTGTGTACTGGTCCTCAAAATCCTTTTTATTAATGAGGCCTCTATTTTTCTTCAATTTCCATTATTTTCCTTCATTTTCCTCCTTACTTGCAACTTGTGACCTTTCACCTTCATTTTCTCCTATTTTCCATTATTTTCGTAAATAAATGCCACTTTTCTTTTCCAAAGCCTTTGTCATTTCCTTTGCCAATTTCCATAGCCATAATAAACGAAATGAACACACACACTAGGATGTTTTTCCCAACATTTAGCTTGGAATACATGTCTTGTGACCATGGTTATTATTTTTCCTTTATTAACTTTTATTACATGTATTTTTTACCAGGGTTGTTACAGAACCCTCCCCCTTGGGGGAACACCATCCTCGGTGTTCAATGACACCTACAACCAACAAAATTGTTGAAAGAAAATCATACTGCCCATGGAGATTTATAACTTAGCTCGTTTTAGTATTTACAATGATCAACCTACTTAGAAGAAAATCATCATGAAAACATAACAACATGACAACCATAAGGACATGACACCATACCGCTTATTGGAGCTTTATAACACAACTCATGGCTGTGTATACATCCATATACATATGTACATATACCAAAACATATATCAAAAAAATTCTCTCAACCAGCAAATACAGAAGGATAAATAACCTACATCTGATCTGCCATCTCCCATAGAGCTTCATAAGGTCCAAAGTGCTTCCATTGCACTTTAACCTGCTCAATTTCTCAGTTCCAGAGCATGAGCATATTTCTCTTGAAAATGAACTGAGATTTTAGCTGGAATTATCCTTATGGCTCCACCTGTAATACAGACCATTCAATCACATGATCGACATATTTAACATACTTCTTAAGCAATGACAGATGGAAAAAATCATGGACTTTCATTGTCGAGGAAGTGCAAGTCGATATGATACTCGACCAATCCTTTCAAGAATATTGAAAGGACCATAAAACCGAGGTGCCAACTTGGCACATGATCCAATCCTCAAGGAGCTCTTCATGGACTTGATGTGCAAGTACACATGTTCCCTAACCTGAAACTCCTTAAACAACTTGTTATGATTCGCATAAATTTTCTATATATCCTGTGTTTCCTTTAGATTCTTCTTGATTACATGCATTTCCTATTCCATATCTGCCAACATATCTGATCCTATCAATACCTTGTTTACTTGATCACTCTAACTAATAGGAGTATTACAAGTCTGACCATAGAGTGCCTCAAATGGACTCATCCTCAAATACTCTTGATGCCCATTGTTGTAAGAGAAATCTACGAGTGGAAGATACTCTTCCCAATTTTGTTGTTGATGCATCACATACATCCTCAACACGTCCTCTAATACCCTATTGACCCTCTCTGTCTATCCATTTGTTTGTGGATGATAAGTTGTGTTGAAGGCCAACTTTGTACCCAAACCTGCAATAAATATTTCCAAAATCTCGAAGTAAACTTAGAATCCATATCTAACACAATATTCTTTTGAACACCATGCAATCTCACTACATATTTTATGAAGACATGTTCTACATCACTGGTTTAATAAGTATACTTCACTATAATGAAGTGTGTTACCTTCGTCAACCTGACAATCACAACCATAATCAAATCATGTTGTATAGATGTTGTCGACAAACCTGTGATGAAATCAATGAAAATGACCTCCCATTTCCACTCTAGAATTGAAATCGGGTGTAGTAACCCACTTGGATGCTTACACTTTTCCTTTACCTGTTGACAATCCAAGCACCTAGCCACAAACTCTATCACTTCTTTCTTCAGATTCGGCCAGTAGTAGAAATTCTTTACCGATGTCAATGTCTTTTGATATCTTGGGTGACCTAAATATGGTTTCACATGAAACTCTCTCAAGGTAAAATTCTTGAGATCAATGTTGTCTGGTACATATATCCAATCCCTAAATCTAACCAATCCATCTGTTGTAAAAAAATAGTCCACATAACTGGCGCACCTGTACATGTACATGTACTTGTACCTGTATATGTAATACTACATGTACATGTACTTGTACCTGTATATGTAATACTACATGTACATGTACTTGTACCTGTATATGTACTACTACATGTATATGTACCTATATTCTGTTGTAACTTGTGCCTGAGCTCCATGTACCTATTATCCTGTTGACCTCCCTCTAAGATATGATTTTGTAGATTTGTCACATAATAACTCATGGTTTCTATATGATTTACGGGTATCCTCCTGCTAAGAGTATCTGCAACCTTGTTCTATTGCCCTTTAATTTACTTGATCTCAAATTCAAACTCACTAATCATGGAAAACCATCTAGCTTTCCTGGCATTCAAATTTAGTTGGTCAAATAAATACCTCAATCCATAGTGATCATTCATTAGTACAAACCTCCTGCTGATAATATATTTCCTCTGCATCTTCAATGCATTAATGATCATTTCCAACTCAAGATCATGTGTCAGATAATTCTACTCGTGCTCATTCAATTTACATGATTCCTAACACAATATATGTCCTTCCTGCATAAGAACTCCACAAAGTCATCTTTAGCAAGCATATTTGCATACCACAAATTATTTGTCTAGATCTGCAATATTTAGCACTAGAGCATGTGTCAACAATTGTTTCAATTGCTCAAAAATTGATGCACATTCCTTTGTCCATTTAAACTTTTTACCTTTCCTTTGCAATGATGTGCTGGAATATGCAATCTATGAGAAGTTCCTAATGAACCTCCTGTAATAACCTGTTAACCCCATAAAAGATCTTACCTCATCCACATTCCTAGGAGCTTCCCTCTCCATGATAGCTCTTATCTTCTCTGGATCCACTACTATTCCATGCTTGGAGACCACATGTCCCAAGTAATGTACCTCTATCGAAAATAAACTACATTTACTAAGCTTGGCATACAACTGATGTTCTTTTAGCAATCTCAATACTATTTCTAAGTGTTCGACATGCTCTTCTTTATTTTTAGAATATGCCAATATATCATCAATGAATACAATAACAAACTTTTCCAGATAAGGACGAAACACACTATTCATCAAGCACATAAAAGTAGTTGGAGCATTAGTCAAACCAAATGGAACTACAAAAAACTCATAATGCCCATACCTGGTCCTGAAAAATGTCTTGTATATGTCATATTCCTTGATGTGTACCTGATGATATCCTGATCTCAAATCATTCTTTGAGAACACGTTTTCTCCCTTAAACTGATCAAACAAATCATCAATCCTCGACAATGGATACTTGTTCTTGATGGTCACCTTGTTCAACGGCTTGTAATCAATGCATAACCTGAGAGTACCATCCTTCTTCTTCACAAATAATATCGATGCACCCCAAACTGATACACTTGGCCTAATGTATCCCTCGTCAAGCATTTCCTTTAACTGCAAATTCAACTCTACTAGCTCCAGTCTTTTCATCCTGTATGGTTCCTTTGATGTTGGTGTTTCCCCTGGTACTAACTCAATAGAAAAGTCCACTTCTCTGTGAGGCGGAAACTCTGAAATCTTCGTTGGAAACACATCCTGCACATCCTGAAACTATTGTAAAATCGGGTACCTGCTCAATACCTCCACATCCTCAACTTCCTTACCTCTATCACTCAAAATATGTACAACAAATAACACACATCCTTTTCTATGACTACGCTTCGCATGCATAGTTTCTACCATCCTAACTGATGTTGTTTTCTTCTTACGCTGCAAGACTCTTTATTTTCCATTATCATGCAAACACCCAATGGCTTTTTCATTACAATCCACTTTTATCTTGTGAAGATATATCCAGTCCATACCCAAAATCATATTATATGATCCCAACGGAAATACATTCAAATGTGCTGATGTAGGCATACCATTCAACTCAAATTCACAATATCTTACCCAATGATGAACTCGCTTTTTCTTACCTGTATCCAACTGCACTTAACAAGACTTTGCATGCACTTATTTATTCAAACCACATTTATCCACCAGGTCAGAATTAGCATAACTATAATTAGATCCAAGGTCAATCAAAATAGAAACAACTTGATCACAAGGCTTACCGTCCATCTCAATAATAGATGCCTGGTGATCTGCCTGTCTATTATCCAATATTGCATAGATCCAAGGAACACTATGTCCAACATCCTCCACTGTCTGCACCTCCTTAGCACTGTAAATTTGCGGTCTACCACCCTGATGTTGTGGACAATCTCTGCAATGATGATCTTTGCCATAATTCCAACACCGTATGGGCTTCCTATCATCACCCTTGTTCTTCTCAGACCGAAATTATTGTCACTTGTCAAATGCATTGAACTTCTTGTGCGGTGTTGCATACTCTTTGTTACTTGTGTCCAAAGGCCTTGCTAGTTTCTTATCCCATTTACATTTATTATAATTATAACCTTTCCAGTTTATTTTAGTCTCAGATATGCGCTTTGATTGCTAATAACAATGCTTTAGCTTTCAGATGGCCTCCTCCAATGATGTAGGCTCATCAAACTCAATCATGTCTTTGAATGTTATCGGCAACCCACTGATGAATCTTTGAATCTTGGCTTTCTCCTCCTTGAGGTAAGGCACATACCTTAATAACTCCAAGAACCTGCTAGTGTACTCCTCATCAGTCATAGAGCCTTTCTTTAGCTCATCAAAATATTTTTCCATATCATCATAGTATCTCTCTAATAGATACTTCTTCCTGAATAGTCTCTCAAATTCAATCCAATTCAACTCCTCCTCATAAATATATCTGACGTTCTTTACATCTTCCCACCAAATATCTACTCTACCTTTAACACTGAATGTAGTTATTTTTTCCTTCATGTTCTATGAGTAATCATGTATCCTAAAGAATTTATTCATTGCAAGAAACCATGCTTCTGCATCATGTGATTTCTTCATTTTCCCATCGAATGTAGGTGGATTTTCTTTCTTGAAATCATCCAGAAAATATCCCCTATCACTCCTCCCGTAAGGATGATGACCATGGTACTTGTCAATACCATAACTAGAATAGTACTAGTGTCCATCACCTCTCTTGTCCAGAGTATCCAAGAACCTGGCATCTCTAATCGTGTCATATATATCTGACCTGTGCCCACCGTGAGATATACTGCCATATGCCCCATTGGTCCTATCCTCCTACCCATAGCTAATCTGAAGTGGTCCTTGTCTCTCCAATTTTGACAAACTCTGAAGAATTACTCCATTGACTTCTTCTCGTTTCTCTTGTGCCTAGATGATTTTGTCATTATATGTTTTGCAACTCCTTATTTCTTCCTTCAAACTCCTCAATGTCTGTTATGTCAGAAGAGTGCCCAAAACCACGCTGCTCATGTGATTCATAGGTAGAATCTCTATAGTCTACCATCTTGCTAGTCATATTTTATCTATTCTCCCTACAAGGTATATTATGTCAGCTAAACCAAATCATAAACAAACTAGCATACCGTAGTATAGTTCGGGGAGGATGTCTCATCTGCATGACCAACCAGATTAGCACAATACATATTTGAAACATAATCAGATCAACATATAAGCATATTTTCAACCATTATCCACTTATCGATGCATGACTATGCTAACCACATACCATGACTTCATGCACAACGACCATCATCCAGTTGATGTATGCATAACAATATATAAACATTGACACACATAACCAATGTGCGGTTGACATACACCCACAACAAATTTATTCACCAACGGAACCATCAACTTTCACATGACGACACCACTGAAATCATAACCCACACCATGCATACACAACAATCACATAGACCACAATCACAAGGACCTATATGCAACCAACATGTACATACGACAACACATGCATCCAAGGAGAACGGAAACTAGACATTACCTAAGGAGAACGAAACCAAGCTATGATACCACTCTATAATGCCCTCCTCCCACATCTACTTAAGTAACCTTCCAGCCGGGATAAACATGTTAATGAAGTGGGACTGACGAAACACAACCAAACTGACCTTCTACACATGTAACAGAACCCCCAAGAGCCATCCAACCTATCCAGGTGACCAACCCATGATACAAACTAACATTTTGTTGCATTAAAGCCTTAGTCTTTCCCTTGACATCAGCAAGCATGCGACTGGGACCCTCCATTCACTCCCACAGCAAAGCATGCCTACGACTAGTGACTTTTCTAGGTACTTCTATGCCAGCGACTTCGGATTTTGTGCCACTTTTTTAGGGCCAATCATTGTCGTGCCATATTTCAAGAATGAATGTGAGATCTCATGTAACAAATACAACAAAACCGAACTAGGGCTTCCAAAGGCCAAACCACCTCAACCATCAACTAGCGATTCCACCTCACGATCAGACATCACTATCCATCACCAGATTGATCTCTACCCAAGTTGTCCAAGGCTCCAGAGTGTTTGTTCCAACCAAGGCTCCACAAGTAGTAACTCAACCCACATTTGTTGCCTAGATCCAGAGAATGTGTCCAACCAAGGCTCCAGGACTAGTATCTCAACCCACCAAGAGATCC
Source organism: Pinus albicaulis (assembly GCA_034641835.2). NCBI lineage: Eukaryota > Viridiplantae > Streptophyta > Pinopsida > Pinales > Pinaceae > Pinus > Pinus albicaulis. The sequence goes on from CM076577.1 coordinate 238,762,688, forward strand.
AGAGTGTTTTTCCAACCAAGGCTCGAGGACTAGTAACTCAACCCAATCTGTTACAGGGCTCCAAAGTGTTTTTCCAACCAAGGCTCCGGGAACTAATAACTCAACCCACAACCAAAGGAACATGAGAACTAACCTGAAAACAAAATGGAAAGACTCCCACAACACCATGGTTATGCAGTAAATGGAAAGGATAGACAAAACCGTTTTCGATCTAGAAAATACTCCACGCCAATGACAGATCATAACCAATAAACCACATGCATATGCCATGCATGCCAAAACTAGTAAGGAAATCATACATGCAACTCGGTATCTGCAAGAAAAAACCCATTATAGTTGTTGATCCCGATGTCTTCTAGCAATTTCCTGCTTTTCATTTTCCTTCTTGCTCAAAATCCCAAGTATGACACACACCTCCAAGATTGCTCCAAGAAAACTCTAATTATCCAAGAGTATGAGAGAGTGAATAGAATGAGAGCTCCAAAACTGAACTAAAAAAAGTCTATGTATTGATCCTCATAGGCCTTTTTATTAATGATGTCTCTATTTTTCTTCAATTTTCCATTATTTTCCTTCATTTTCCTCCTCACATGAAACGTGTGACCTTTCACCTTCCTTTTCTCCTAGTTTCCATTATTTTCATAAATAAATGCCACTTTGTCTTTCCAAATCCTTTGTCAATTTCCATAGTCATAATAAACCAAATGAACACCTACACTAGGATGTTTTTTCCCAATATTCATCTTGGAATACGTGTCACATGACCATGGTTATTATTTTGTCTTTATTAACCTTTATTACATGGATTTTTTACCAGGGCTGTTATAGACCCATTGCCTTTGAAATTCATCCAATCAAGGGAAATCATTTACGCAAACCCATATGTGAGAAGGAAATGTTGGAAATCCTACATGCCCTAAAGAAAAGGTGCCCTTACCTAATTGGAAGACACTTCAAGGTAAAAACAGATCATGTTAGTATTAAATACTTCTTGGAACAAAAATTATCTTCAGAAGAGCAGCAAAAATGGGTCACAAATATGTTGGGTTATGACTTTGAAATCATCTAAAAGAAAGGGAAGAAAAATGTTGTTGCAAATGCACTCTCAAGAAAGGATGAGGATGCGGAGGCATTGCTCTATGACATTTCTATTATACCTGATTGGATAAATGAAGCAAAGGATGAATGGAGGAATGGCGAAGAGGTTTCGTCACTCATTCAAATTTTGCAGCAAGATCCTAGTGCATTTGATACTTTTATTTGGAAAAGTGATTCATTATGGTACAAATATCACTTATATCTATGTAAGAATTACAAAATTAAACAAAAATTCCTTTTGGAATTATACACCTCTCCTATAGAAGGGCAATCGGGATTTTTAAAAACATACCACTAGGTCAAGAAGGAATTTTTTTGGGATGGCCTTAAATATGATAATCAGAATTTTTCTTTTGAATGTTTGGTTTGCCAACAAAATGAATTTGAGGCAATTAAAACCCCAGGTCTTTTACAACTATTATCCATTCCAAGTCAACGTTGGGAGGAGGTCTCAATGGATTTTATCACAGGTTTACTCAATTCTGAAGCAAAGAGTGTTATCATGGTGGTAGTTGATAGACTTAGAAAGTATGCACACTTTTGTGCACTATCTCATCCTTTCAATGCCAGTACATTCGCTATTGAATTTGTGAAAATAATTCAAAAGTTACATGGAAATCCAAAGATTATTGTAAGGGAAAAAAATCCCATTTTCACTAGAAATGTTTGGACAAAGTTATTTTCTTGTCTTGGTACTCAATTAGCTCATAGCTCAGATGGTGATAAAATGTTATGAAGGATATCTCCGTTTCTTTGTATCTGATAAAAAAAAAACGCAATGGGTCAAGTGGTTAACTCTAGCAGAATGGTGGTATAACACTTCCATCCATACTGCAACAAAAATGTACCCATTTATGTTGCTTTATGGATATCATCCATCGTCCATCACATCATCTCTGAGAGATAGTTCTAAGGTCCAAGTAGACTGCTCTGATATAGTTGATATGTATTTATGAAGGAGAAAAAATGAAATATAGATTTATAACAAAAACATAGATAATAAGTTTAGTTTATGAAGGGGAAAAAATGAAATATTAAATTTATAACAATGTGTTGAAACTCTAAAAATTTAGAATGAAACAAACATGCTCAAATTTTGGTATATTATCTCTTAGAAGAGATGTGATAGCTATGCGCATTCGCCAGAGCGCATTACAATGAGACCAAAAGGTCTTTTTCAACATAAATCAACAATAAGGAAACCTTAAACATCCAAAAACCTAACCTCGGGAGATGGAACACCAAAATATTTTTGACTTCGATGGGATTGGTACATCAACTTCCGAGGACCATAAATTTTGCATATGATCTATGTTTGGCACACTTGGGAGCCTGTTGGAAAGGTCTAGCTAAGAAGTACACATTCCAACCAAGCCCGAGAAATAGCATATGGCTATCTCCTAGGCCCCTGCCACATCAAAAAGACATTGTTTACAACCTAAAAGAGACCCAAGAAGTTCAAGACCCGAAAAACTACCACAATTTTTCCAAGATTAAAAACTATACTTTGAGCCAAACTATAGCCAAAAAAAAAAAAAAACCTGCATTAAAACATTAAATTGACTTTCTTAAAATAATATTTTATACATATAACTTGATCTTAATAATTTATAAATACACTTTTTATACTATAATTATTTATTCTAAGTAATAATAATTTTGGGTAAAATTTATTTTTTTTGTAAGCATGGTAGGACCTTTCACTTTCATTAATCAGCAAAAAAGGGAAAGTTACATTCATATCCATATGGTTAGGTGGCCTCAATCTTCCCAAAGGGAAACCATGTCTTTTGGCCACCTAACAACATTATACGCCATCCAGAAACAAAATATGATAATTCTAATCATCCATGCCAAGTAAGTTTGATTGTCCTTGTACTTCCTAGACTCTAAATAAATGTAAACGTAACTAGAAACATACTGGAAATTATAATATTGTTGCATACAATAAGAGACAAACCAGAGGGACAGACACCAAGATATTCATCTTGCGTAGACTCGACAGGAGAAAGATCCTTCGCGTTGGAGCTAGGGAGCTCAGTTTGTAGAATACATCGAATGTGATGCTCAATACGGCTGAGGCACTTGTTCTACTTTTGCAAATGAAACTGAATTTTTTGAAATTCCTTGCTATAATCTAGAAACCTGTGAGTGACCGCAACCACACCAGCTGGAATATGTTCTAAGGCTTTTGCCGAAAGGCTCTTCATCAACCAGTACAGGTGGAGTGTTTGTTTGAACTGGGTTGTCCTGCCACGGGTATGACCGGGAGGTCACTGAGACTTGCTAGTCCTCCGAATCAATATACATAATTCCATCTTTCTTGTTAAGTTCTTCCCATTCCTCAATTAGTTGGTGGACCTGGGCCGAGGTACCCTCATGGTACGTTGTGGCCGAGTCATTGATGATTTTGGACACCGATTTGCAGTTACGTCCCTATATTACTAGTATAGTCCCTTATTGTTGTTAGTGTAACCCCCTTATTGTTATTATTGTACCCCTGTAACCCCCATATTGTTATTATTGTGCCCTTAAATTATTATTGTTAGGTCGGCTAGGATTACATTGTGGCCCCAATAGGATTACATTGTGGCCCCATGGACTCCTATATATAGAAAGGAGGTTTTGTAATTTGAATCATCCAAGAATTGTTCATTCATGTAATGTATTGGAGGTTTCCCCCTCGAAGTGGCTTATTTCTAAGGCATTGATATCTCTTTTCTTCTATTTTTCAAGCTGGTTGCACAACATTTGGTATCAGAGCTTTGGATTCTAGGGTTTCGCTGCTCCAAAAATGTCATCGTGGCATTTTCGCTATAAATTTTCTACGAAGGTTCAGAAACTAAAATTTTTAGAGTGTGAAGCCGAAATCCTGAGGAACATCGTCGCACAATTTCATAGTTTGGTTCGCAATATTTTCGGAGATATGATCTGTTGAAGTTAGGGATTTTTGCAGGCTCTTGAATTTCACTTAAAAAGGTCATCTCGGAATTTTTGCTATAACTCTTTTTCTACGAAGGTTCAGATGCTGAAATTTTTAGAGAGAGAAGCTGAAATCTTGAGGAACATCATCACAAAATTTCAGATTTTGGTTCGCAATATTTTCAGAGATATGATCTGTGGAAGTTAGGTCTTTTTCAGGATCCCGAATTTCATTTCAAAGAGGTGATCATGGGAAAATATTCATAACTCTCTCTCTGAGCATCGGATTGGAATTCTATAAAAAGTGAATGGAAGTAAACAGAATGTATTTTCCTGTCTATAAATTTCAGAGCCAAAGGAGCAAAACAGTGACACGTGGCAAGTCGTACATGTTTGCTCTACTGAAACTGTCCATAATTAGGTCATTGTGGGAGATTGGACATAACTTTGCCTTGAAGAATCCAAATCAAGTCAGACCTGTGGCATTTGAAAGAAGCTTCAGAGGAATACTACAGAGTTGAATTTCAGATATTGAAGATCTACAAGTATATAGATAAGTCAATTTCAATATCGAGCTCCTCAAAATCAAGTAAAAGGTGTGTATTTTTTTTTCCCGAATTGCATAAGTCTTGTTTGAAGAATCAAGTTGAATTGATTCCAAGGGCATATTGTAGAATAGATATCAGTATTGGATTCTCAAATGGCCCCTAAAAATAATTCAACACCCATTAAGCCTTTATAAGGCTCTACTATGATTCATGAAGACGAAGAATGGCAACATGACATATCAAAATTACAAGAGCAAGTGCAACAAATTTCGCTCTCGCAAAGAGCAACAAAAAATGACATGGAAGTTTTGAAGAAAGGCGTGGAATCTAAGATGGATGGTTTGAAGAATGGCATGGAAGCTGGCATGGAATCTAAGATGGATGACATGGAAGCTAAGATGGAAAACATGAATAATGATCTAAAAGCAGACATGGAAGGTTTGACAAAGTTGATACAAGAAATGTTTCCTAATGGTGAAAAGATAGTAGAGGAAACCCATGATGAGAACAAAATAAATGTTAATCGTGATTTCATAAACTCTAATGTTGGAGGGAAGAACCACCATATTCCAAAAATGGATATGAGGAAGTTTGATGGAAAGGATCCTGTAACATGGATACTACGGATGGAGCAATATTTTGATCTCCATAATGTGCAAAACACACAAAAGGTACGCATTGCAACTTTACATTTAGAACAAAATACATTTGTATGGTATCGATGGCTTTGCTCCAGTAAAAAAATTGTCACTTGGTCAATTTTTACAGAGGAAATGATAGCACATTATGAGGATACAAAGAGCAACACCTTCTTTAGCCAATTGATAAATCTCAAACAAAAGGGTTTAATGGGGGAGCACATTGAGGACTTCCAAAAATTGAATATAAGGGTAACTGATATTCCAGAGGAACACAGGATTGATATCTTCATAGGTACTTTAAAGGATAACATCCAACATGAAGTTCGTGTTTTGGAACCTGATTCATTGGAGAAGGCATTCAGGTTGCAAGAAAAATTGAATGTAAAATTATGGAAACAAGGAAGCCTACCACTCACTTCTATAAAGATGGAAGTGTTGCTACTCCTATATTTCCACAACCTACAAGGTTGACACCACAACAATTGGAAGAAAAAATAGCAAAAGGGCTTTGCTACATTTGTGATAGCAAATACACTAAAGGTCATAAGTGTGTTGAGAAGAAATTATTTTACATAGATTGTGAAGAGGAAGAAGAAAATGAACAAGAATCTTCAAAAGAGGAGGATATACACCAGGAACCAGCCCTAGAAGAGGAATAAATGAGTCTGACAATATCCTGTAATGCATTGGCAGGAATTACCGCTCCTCAAAATCTCAAGATAGAAGGACATATCAAGAAGAAAAAATTAATAGTGTTGATTGATTCAGGTAGCACCCATAATTTTATTCATTGTAAGGTAGCCAAGGAATTGAATTGTTTCCTATACCCAACACCAAAATTTCAAGTGATGGTTGCAAATGGAGGAACTATAAATTGCTCTGGAAAATGCCATAATTTCAAGCTAACCATGGGGAAATATGTATTGAATATTCCAATGCTTTCCATTCCTATGGGAGGTGCTCATGTTGTATTAGGAGTACAATGGTTACAATATTTGGGGACGGTAGCTTTTAATTTTCAAGAACTTTTCTTGAAATTTTTTTCAGAAGGAAAGGAAGTTGAATTACGGGGTATTGCAAGGAAGCCAAGAAAGATAATAAGCTCTAATGTCATGAAAAATCTTCTAAAGAAAGAACAATGAGGCGTAATTGCACAATTATGCTCACTAGAAGTTCCAACATCAAAATCATCTATTTCTGTAGATCTCCAAAAAGTCTTGGACAATCATTCCAAGGTGTTTGAAACTCCCAAAGGACTCCCACCTATTCATGATCATGATCATGTTATTCATTTGATTACAGGAATTATTCCTCCAAACAAAAAGCATTATATATATCCTTATGTCCAAAATAGAAATTGAACGTATGTGCAGAAATGTTGTAGGCGGGTATAATTCAACACAATTAAGTTCTTTCCCTGCTCACTTATTATTATTATTAAATATTGTTGATGTTGATGTATGCTACAATAAAACAACAATCTATTATTATTGTTGTGTGTGTGTGTTGGTAATTGATTGGCGGCTGCTGCACCTGTACCATTTTTATGCTACAGCTACACCTTTTTTTTTTTTTTTATTGGTACACAAGAAGAATGGATCATGGTGCATGTGTCCGGATTATAGGGAGCTCAATAAGCTCACCATTAAAGATAAATTTCCCATTCCTGTGATTAATGAATTATTGGATGAATTACATGGAGCAATTTATTTTACCAAGTTGGATCTTCGTTCAGGATATCATCAAATTAGAATGAAGACTGAAGATATTCCAAAAACAGCATTTCGAACTCATGAGGGTCATTATGAATTTTTGGTCATGCCTTTTAGCCTTACCAATACACCTTCTACATTTCAAGGGTTGATGAATTCCATTTTCAAACCCTTCCTTAGAAAATTTGTGCTAGTATTTTTTGATGATATACTAATCTACAACAGGTCTTGGAAGGATCATGTTCAACATGTTGACAGGGTGCTCAAACTATTGCGGGAGAAACAATTATATGAAAAAACATCCAAATGTTTCTTTGGAGTACAAGAGGTGGAATATCTGGGTCATATTGTATCTCATGAGGGTGTTAAGGTAGACCCTAACAAAATTAAAGCCATTAAGGAATGGAAAGTCCCCACAACCATAAAGCAGTTGTGAGGATTTCTCGGGTTAACAGGATATTATCGCAAGTTTGTTAAGAATTATGGGATAATAGCAGCAACTCTAACAACATTATTGAATAAAGTTGCATTTTCATGGACTCCTGAAGCAAATAAGGCATTTGAACATCTTAAAAAGGCAATGTGCCTAGCACTGGTCTTAGCTACACCAGACTTCACAAAAACCTTTATTGTGGAATGTGATGCCTCAGGAAATGGAATTGGTGTTGTTTTAATGCAAGAAAGAAGACCCGTTGCTTTTGAAATTCGTCCAATCAAAGGAAAGTATTTACAGAAACCTATTTATGAGAAGGAAATGCTAGCAATACTGCATGCACTAAAGAAATGGCGAACTTACCTAATGGGAAGACACTTCAAGGTAAAAACTGATCATGATAGTCTTAAACACTTTTTGGAACAAGGACTATCATCAGAAGAGCAGCAAAAATGGGTCACAAAGATGTTGGGTTATGACTTTGAAATAATCTACAAAAAAGGAAAGCTTAATGTTGTTGCAGATGCACTCTCAAGAAAGAATGAAGAGGTGGAAGCATTGCTTTGTGCCATTTCTATCATCCAACCAGATTGGATAACCGAAGCAAGAGATGAATGGAAGAAGGACAAAGATGTATGGACACTCATTCAAAAGTTGCAGCAAGATCCTAGTACATCCGATACATTTAGTTGGAAAAATGATTCCTTATGGTACAAAGATCGCTTATATCTTTGTAAGAATTCCCATCTAAAACAAAAGATTCTTCTGGAATTGCACACTTCTCCTTTAGGAGGACACTCGGGATTTTTAAAAACTTACCACAGGGTGAAGAAAGAATTTTTTTTGGGATGGCCTTAAATCTGATATTCAAAATTTTGTGGCGGAATGTTTGGTTTGCCAGCAGAATAAAGTGGAAACAATTAAGACCCCGGGACTTCTACAACCTTTATCCATTTCAAGTCAACGTTGGGAGGAGATTTCAATGGATTTTATCACAGGTTTACCTAAGTCCGAAGGAAAGAGTGTCATCATGGTGGTAGTTGATAGACTTACCAAGTATGCACACTTTTGTGCATTATCTCATCCATTTAAAGCAAGTACAGTTGCTACTATATTTATGGACACAATTCAAAAGCTACATGGAAACCCAAGGGTTATTGTGAGCGACAGAGATCCCATTTTTACTGGAAATTTTTGGACGGAGTTATTTTCTTGTTTGGGTACTCAATTAGCCCATAGCTCATCTTATCATCCTCAATCTGATGGTCAAACTGAGATCGTAAATAAATGTTTGGAAGGATATCTTCGTTGTTTTGTATCTGATAAACAAACACAATGGGTCAAGTGGTTACCTCTTGCTGAATGGAGGTATAACACTTCCTTCCATACTGCAGCAAAAATGACCCCATTTATGGCACTTTATGGATATCATCCACCATCCATCACATCATCTTTAAGAGAAAATTCGAAGGTTCAAGCAGTGGAAGATCACATCGAGCATCAACAAGAAGTTATCCAACTCTTAAAGGACAACCTGAATTTGGCACAAAATCGAATGAAACAACAGGCAGATCAACATCGCAGCGAGAGAAGTTTTGATGTAGGAGATTGGGTATTTTTACGGCTACAACCATATAAACAAATGTCCCTCATGCAAGCTAAGAAGGATAATAAATTATCGCCAAAGTACTATGGTCCTTACAAGGTGTTGCAAAAGATTGGTACTATGGCATACAAATTGGAGCTTCCTGCTTCTTTGCAAGTGCATCGAGTTTTCCATGTTTCATGCTTAAAGAAGGTTATAGGTGAAAATCTTCCAATTCAAAAAATATTGCCAGAACTTGATGAGGAAGGAAAAATCATATTGGAACCTGAAGCAGTCACGGAAACAAGAACTCGACAACTACGGAATCGATCAATTTCAGAGTATCTCATCAAGTGGAAGAACTTACCCACTGAAGATTCTACATGGGAGGGTGAGAATTTTATACAAAAGCACCCAGAGCTACTCAAGCGTTGAGGACAACACTTTTTTTGAAGGAGAGGGGCATGTTAGGTCCCTATATTACTAGTATAGTCCCTTATTGTTGTTAGTGTAACCCCCTTATTGTTATTATTGTACCCCTGTAACCCCCATATTGTTATTATTGTGCCCTTAAATTATTATTGTTAAGTCGGCTAGGATTACATTGTGGCCCCATGGACTCTTATACATAGAAAGGAGGTTTTGTAATTCGAATCATCCAAGAATTGTTCATTCATGTAATGTATTGGAGGTTGCCCCCTCGAAGTGGCTTATTTCTAAGGCGTCGATATCTCTTTTCTTCTATTTTTGGAGCTGGTTTCACAACATTTGCAACCCCAAGCTTTGCCCCCAGAGGAGATGTGTTGGCTAGCCACAGGGGCCTCTGTAGATCTTTTACCTCAACCATGCGAGCTCTGGGCAGTTTTTCCCTTATCGGAGGTTGAGTGGGCCATAATCCAATACCTGTAATAGCTTTAAAAGACTAATAGAGACCCCATAAGCGACATCAAGCGGAGCTCAAACCCAGAAGCACCAAGCTTCCATGGGTTGCGATAGAGCCGAGGACCTGCCAATGGAAACATATAAGAGGTTGGAAACTGAAAGAAAGAAACCCCTAACATCGCCAATTCAATGGCCCAAATCAATTGCCCGATGTAAACATACAGTCGGAAAGAAATAAACCCCTTAAACCCAACAAACATCCAATTCCTCCCGAGGAGCCGGAGGATGAAAATGTAGACTGAACCATCCTCATGCCATAACCTCAAAGGATCCAGGGAAAAACCATTGACCCACATAAACAAAAAGAGGCCATTAAGGCAGGAGTAAAGAAAATTAGATATCCAGAAGTGGCGAGAGAACCACATCCAATATAAACCCATACAAGACAATAAAATGCCAAACATCACAGACACAGGGAGACAAGATATGAAATAAACCATATCCAATTATGTATCATCCATATATAAATCCACATATGTTGCCTTCTGCAACAACCAAGTAGCATGAGAACTATTCAGCCTGAAGGCCAACAGACAAATAGAACGAACCATAGGGACACTGATGCAGAGACTATAAACATACCTATTAACCAGAGTGTGAGGCAACCGAGACTAAACCCACACCCAGAGGATACTCGCCAACTGAAACTCCTCAAATCCACCGAGAAACACGGACCAAAGCCAAGGGAAACAACAATCACAAACAAGAAACTTACCAAAACCACCGTGGAATGCACTTGTTATCCCCCTTACCCTTGTGCCTCTGCCACCTTCAACACTAGCATTAACTCCCTGCATGAAAAGAGTCACTGATCCATGTGCTTCGTGCATGTGGAGAGTGGCGAGGAATCTCCTCGAAATTAACAACTTCAATCAACTGCAGATATAATATCACCAGCTCACACCCTGATCAGATATTTTGAGTAAAATTAATTCATTCAATAAATAAAAATACAATATAGATTAACAACAATTATAACTATTAACTAAAAAAATGTATTAAAACATTAAATCAACCTTTTTAAAATAATATTTTAAGTATATAACTTGAATATAATAATTTATGAATGCACTTCTCATACTAAAATAATTTATTTATCATATGTATAATGCCTTGAGTAAAGTTGTATAGCTCAAGTAATAGAATATTATCACTTACATAACTTTACTAATGTTAAGTGCTTTATCACTAATTGAATCTTGGAACATATCAGGTCAATTACTTAAGTGGTATAACTTAAAGAAGAGGGAAAAATCATAACGTAGGACTAGAGTAAAATTGAATAACTCGACCCCGGATGCAAGTGAACAATGAAAGTAGGCATACGGCGAGTCCATGGCATGACACATGGCTCAGCCACATGGTCACGCATGGGCTCAAGCCGCGGGAATTAATATATGCCAACTGCACCCACCAGAGCTCCATTAATACGCTCGTCTGTCGATGCACCCACCAATCTTTCAAAATGTCTACGAGCAGCAGCTTTCCTCCATCACCCTCAAGCTGCATCTTCCCCTCTGTGGTCTCTGAGTCGAGCTCTAGAACGCCCACAGGGAGGCAATGCAGCCTCTATTGCTGTATTTTCCTTGCTCACGGCCATCATGTCTCCCACAGTCTACATTGCAGTTTCAATTTCGGTATTGAGCTTTTGGCTCCTCTGTCCTCTGCGCCTTCGACTGCTCAGACTTCTGTTCATTTGGCCTTGCTTTCTCATTCCAACAACAGTGCCTCCACGAGCTCCACTATGCCTAGGCGCCACCGGATGCGTTGTCGCCGAGGCAGTGGGCGCGGAAGGGTGTCTAGGCCTCCACTCTCCAACCGCTCTGAATCTTCATCTCCTTCCCTTGAGGACTCCTTTGGTCTCTACCCTGCAACTCACAGTGGTAGAGGCCGAGATTTGGCCTCGAGGTTGTCAAGTTTTTTAACTCCTGTTTGCACTTTGGGGTTGCACCAACCCACCAGTCACTCCTCTCCGGCGCTGCCAAATTTGGAGACGCTACCCTCTCCATCCACTGCGCACTCTACCCAATTCCATTACAATTTCACCCTGGACCGTCCTCGCATCATTGCCACCATTTAAATTAGCTTCAAGGAGGAAGCTTCCAATGTTGAGAGCCTTTGCCCTAGGAAAATGCACATAAAATCGACCATAGACTCGATGCCTCAGCAGCCTTTGAGAAAATCTGAAGCTCTCCCCGTCGTCCACGGCGCTCCCTCTTCCAGCAGCACCGGCAGTGGCAGCAATGGCAGCGACAACAGCAGCAAGGACTGGTCTGGTGATGAAGGTGGCAAAGGCAGTGCACGCACCGACATCTTTCCTGAACATGCCGCGCCCCGAGATAAGATTGATGATGACTCCGAGCAGTACAGATGCCTAATTGTGGAGAAGCCACCGCCCCCACACAATGACATCTAGTTTCTACAGGTTTCTTTCAGTTCGGTTCTCTTTTTTCTGGTTTACTAAGTCGCTCCTAGCTATTTTCGTTCTAGTTTACTTTTTGTATGAAGCTGGTTTCCCCGTGGTGGGCAACTGCAATAAAACTGATTGGACTGGTTTCCCCTTCTGGGGCAGTCACTATTTTGATCTTTTGAACTACAATGCCTCTGGAATTGGCTAGTCCAGCAATTCCAGAGGCCAGACAATCCATGTACTATCTGTTTTATAAATAGAAATTAGACTTACTTAAAATATATATATATATAAAATAAAAAATAAAATGAATAACTCAAGTAATAGACTATAATCACGCAACTTTACTAATCTTGGGTGATTTTACAAGTTAAACCTTGGAACGTGTCAGTGAATCATTTAAGTTTCATCGGGAAAGAAAAAAACAATTGTTTACATAGGACTATAATATTTAAATTTTCACCATTGGTGTCTTGACTGTAATATAAATGACATCACAATTCCAGATTTTAAAATTTGTTCGGTACAAATCTTAAAAATATATATATAGTAAAAACTACATATCAAAAGTGTATAACTTTATCTAAATATGTAATTTTTTAGATCAAGTAAATAGTATATTTCCATTTCTTTTAAGTTTGTTATTATTATATGTGGAGAAGTTGATCTCGCACAGTTGATATCTATATCTCATTTTTTAGAGAGCATCAACAATACTATTCTATTCTTTGTATATATGAGAAATAGTCACCCTATTGAAATTTCCAATGAACACCCTAATTTTGTTCATCCAATTTATGATTATTGGAGGATCGAAGGCAGATTTTTCATTTATCTAGTCGGTAGCAGCTTTTGAATCCCCATATACAACTAGATATAAATTGATCAAATACCTATCCCATATCTCTGTTAATTCACCATATAAGCCCAACTCTCTAAAGCATATCCAAGTCAGATAGTCAATCATTTAAGTTTATAACTTAAGAAGAGGACAAAGTCATAACCTACAACATAAATTATAATATAACATATATGTGACCATCAGTAAAAGCCAAGGTACAAGGATGAAGTGAGTCATCCATGGGAAACAAATACATAAATATGTGAAGTTAAAGCTTAAGTATGTGATACCAGAGCTCTAAACAAAATGTGTACATACAATAACAAAGTCATGATCATGGCATGTTAATAAAAAAATATATAGAATATTATTGGATGGATTTATTTTGAAATTCATTAGTTTTTTAGATACATTTATCAAACTCACTTGCATCAAATAATTGTATGGTTTGGTGTTCATTTTTCCTATAAGATTGTAAATTCATTTAAATTTAAATAATAATAATAATAATAATAAATACATTTAAAAATTAATCTTTCTTAATATTTGATAATGAATATATGTTGATTCTTTAGATGTTGTCACATATATATGTACATCCATATTGGTTTAATGTTTTTTTTTTAAGTTCTCAACTAATGAAAAAAATAATCATTTATCTAATTTTAGTAATAACTCTTCATTGTTTTTTTTATTATAAAAATTATTTAAATATATATATTTTTTCTTATTTCTATGACTAGCTCATGATCAAAAGTAAATATTTGTTATTATTTTTTTGATGATAACTAGTGAATTTGTAACTTTGCAACACTGTTTTGGGCAAGACCTAAGATCGAATTACAATACCTCCTACTATTACTCACAAGATTTTCAACTTGTTCAAATTTTTGTCACACATAAGTTAACATGTCTCAAGAGAATAAAACCTGGAGTGGAGGAGAAATTAAACCTACTAACTACCACTCAAGTTATTGTCAATAGAAAGAACCAACATAGATCCATCTTATTCCTATAGATTTATCAAGGACTCGGAAGGATCAAAATTTTTAATGTGAATTTTTTTATCATTTAATTAAGTGTGTATTAAATTTGATCCATTTAAATGCTTAAGAGATCAAGATTTAAAATGAATTTATGCTGGTTTGTTTTTCAAATGTTGTCATCTACATATGTACTTGTTTATTTTTTATTCATATGGATATAGACATACATGTTAATTGTGGTTATCTCGAGTGGTTAGCCAAAATAGCTCTTATCTTTTCCCCAAGTTCAAATCCCCACTAGTGACATGAGCTATAATGCCTTGGTAAATATTGTTGTATTGATTTTGAGTTTTTGTTAATTAATGTCACATGACATATCTTCCCTCTATAATGTAGTGGACCTTTGAATACAATCAATTATGAATGGCGTCTAATATTTTTTTGTTCATCGAAAACTAATAAAAACAATTATTTTTCTATTCTCGTTAATAACTCATATATTAATAAATATTCATAATCATTACATTTCTTAAGTAATAAATCATAATCAAAAGTAAATCTTTGTTGTTATTATTATTGGCATAGGATAAATTTAACAATCTTTTCCATTTATAATTGTAACTCAAAAACAATTTTTTTTTAAGCAAGCATTTATACATTATGTTAACATGGAAAAAATACATAGTTTACAACCTTGAGAGCAACCTCTACCTCTGTAAGAGGAAACCAAATAGAAAAGCCAAAAAATATATTCCCTGGAAAGGGAAACCAGAATCCAAGTTTTTGAAGCAGTTTACTGTTGAAATCATATTGACAATAATCAAAATTGAAAGCAAAAAGCCTAGCAACACCATGTCACTTGCCTAAGAACCAATGTTGATAAGGAACAAAAATTGAGACTGAGCCTCCTGGCTCTGAACCAAGTGCCCATAGACCAAACTAAAATAACGACATTGTGACAGTTGTTGGTGAACTAAACCAATTTGAAGTTTACCAACTTGTGTCGTGCCATGGTGCCCAAGAGGTTAGCACTTACCGCACTAGAGCTACATTGAAGCCATGCTAGAGTCTCCCAGAACTTGAGCGTTGTCGTGATCGTGCACGTTGTTGGAGTCCACTGGGATTTCTTCCAGTATGTAACATCCATAGCGACTAGGACGGGGAGATGGAAGGGTGGGGATCATCAACAACTAGAGGGGAGCGGATATGCGACGACGAGGGAGGGCCATTGGAGCTCTGAGGATGGGCGAAGAAGACGAGCCAACTAGATGTGAGTGCGAGGGGGACAAAGCAAGAGATGAGGGGGAAGGGATGTTGGGGTGAAAATATATCTTAAGATCCATGGCTAGGCATTTGAGGGAGGAGGATGGGTGGTTGTGGAAGGCAGAGAGCTCTTTTATCCATCTGACAACCTTCAATTTCTCTTGCTCCCTCTCCTTGAGCTAGGGAGCAAGGAGGTCACAGAGGGCCCAGAGCAAGGGACGACCTCTGCAAGTCTCTTCCAGAGCAAGCACCTTTCTCCTTATTTGAACTGAAATGCCATAGTCAAAAAGAGCAACGACAAAGGCCTCATCGAAGGTGGTGGAGGGAAGTCCACGACCCCTACCTCTGCCTCGGTGTCATCCCCTGTGTTTGTCGCGATTCATGGTTGGATGATAGAAGTCAAGTGATGCAAAGCAAGACTCGAAGGGGTCAGAGGGAGCCTTGAGAAAAAACACCAGGGGAAGAGACTCCCAGGAGACCATGGCTCTTGAAATTTTATTGTCATAATTGATAGACTAGAGAGGAGGGTACGGGGCCAAAGAATGTTTACAGTGTAGTTTATGGCTCGTGAATGCCATTTGGCAAAATACTCGTGCCAAGTGTTGATCTGTCACCTTTTGGGCTAGGAGGAGATCTCGCTAACACTCAGATTCCAAGAAACATAAATTTAAATTTTAAACTAACTTGTACTTTTTTAATATAAATATTTATTATTGTTATCATTATTTACTTTCATATCAATATATTCTCTATATTGAATTGTGTCGTACCTTAAAGTGTTATAAGTTTGTCATCATTTCCTTGTTTTTTTAATTATTTTGATATACATCAATTTATAATAATTTTTTATCATTACGAAAGCTCGATACTTTAAAATAAAATTAATTTATTCTTTAATGTTTGCTCTTTGATAATTACAACTTCAACAAATAAGAAACCAAATCAACTTTAAAAAATGTATATGTAGATTAACATATTGTATTTATCATTAACAACACATTACAAAGACTTTAACTATTTCAAGCCTGAAATTTCTTAAAGGCAATCTATTAACACTAAATAGGCAACCCTATAAGGTGTGTTTTGGACTAAAATATATGGTAAAAGTCCAAATAAAAATGTTTCAAAATAAAACTCAAATAAGATATTTTCTTTCAAAATTGAGCTTTCTTATAAGTTTAATTTTCCATTGAGATTATTTCGCTCCTCACTTAAGCGAAAATGCATTTATATTATTTCACTTTTAAATTTAATGAAATGCACTTCAAATTATAAATAATTTACAATGAAATTTTCAAAATCTCTCATCTCCAATTAAATAAATTCACAAAATCAAATTATTATAACACCTTCAAAGATGGACCTTACTTCATACTTCATTCTTGTCAATTTTTATTATTATTTATATATTCAGTAATATAACAATGATGAATGATATCATTACTTTTCATATTTACCAGTCTTTGGACCTTACTTCATACTTCATTCTTGTCAATTTTTATTATTATTTATATATTCAGTAATATAACAATGATGAATGATATCATTACTTTTCATATTTACCATCCATAATCATTATGGTAGATTTCACTTAAAAAAAATTCACTTAAAAATCACTCTAGATTTATCTTTATTAAATAAATCATGACAATGATGAATGATATCATTACTTTCCATATCTACCATCCCATGATCATTATGGTAGATTTAATTTAAAAAGAAATTCACTAAAAATCACTATGTTTATCTTTATAAAATAAATCACTGTCAACAATTCAATATCACATTTCATCAGTAAACCTACATATTGAAAGACATATTGATCTATATGAAAAGTAAGATATTGTCATTTGTGTGATAAAGATAGTACCCTACACAGATGGATACAAGACAAACTGTTTTGAACTACAATGGAACCATGTTTCTGAAAAGTATAATATTGTCATTTGTGTTATAAACATAGTAACCTACACAGATGGATATAAGACAAAACTGTTTTGAATTACAATGGAACCACAAGAAAGAAAAAGTTGTCCATGCAATAAAAAAATTATAATAAAGCTCGTGGAGTTCAAACTCCATGCTTATAGCGGGCGAACATGTTGATCTTGGCTTGGACGCTTTGCACAGGCACTCAAGGTTATAGTATGGGCAGTAGCCCGAAAAAGATTGGAAAGTTACATGTAAGGGACAGTTCCCTGAGGTTGTTTTAAGATGTGACAAAGTGACTTTCAGAACCTTAGCAATAACACAGAACTCTCTTGCAGGACATGCTGAGGTTGTGAATGAAGAGATGCAATCCTCAAGTACAAGGGAAAGGTAAGAAATTTCGTATTTCATTTCTTTGTCCGACTTTAATACTTTCATTAATGCTTTGAAGCAAAAATGGCAACGAATGTGAAACAACGGCGGTTTATCAATTACAGCAGAAGTTTTATGATTTTATCAGTCAAAAATGGGATATAAATAATGGCATCGTCCTTCACTCTATACTACTTTGATATTAAAATCATTAAAATCGTGCTGTTGTTGTGGTATATCTCAGACATTTCATCCCACTTAAATATACTACCTATCATTTTACCTGTAGTGGTTGTGTGGTTGGGAGCACTGTACCTACCCGGTCCATTTCCAAAGGGCATGGTTGGCCCATTTCAAAGAGACATGTCTAGCGTCTTCTGGAATAGAGTCCACTCCAGTGTGATTGGCACATCTCAATTTTTATTAAGTCATAAGTTATTGGTATATTTGGCTTGAAGGCTATTAGATATACTTATGTTACAGTGACAACCAAAATGTTTGATCTGGCTCAGATTACACCTTACTGCAATGAATTATCAATTGATCTGCCCAGATTACTCCAATGAATTATCAATTCACCATAGTTAAAAAAAATATATACAACTTGCCATTTACTAATACCCTATTTTACTAATACCCACATACTTGAGTCTTTTCGAACATGGATTTTTTTTGCATACATTATCTGCCAAATCCCTATTTACTAAGTTTAGACCAGAGGCTCTTGTTGGTTGATTGGATTAAACGGTAGCTAAAGGCATTACACAGATTTTTCAATTATCAAGTTTTCACCAGTAAAACTACCAAGGCTACATACATATTGGAACCCTTTAGATGAGAACATCATTGACGTTTACAGTTCTCTGGTTTACACATTTTGTGCTTGAAAAATGAGTCATGCCATCCAAGACTCAAACGTACCAAATGTATCAGAATATTTACACACAATGACGGTAAGCTGAACCCGTGTACTTGATTCTTTATTGCAGCAAAGTATAACAAAATACAAATAGAACTGAAATTTCACATTGTAGAGACCAATTATAATCTTCAGAAGCTATTCTGGTTTTCTTCAAGTTACAAAGAACCACTGACCGACACTCCTGGTATGATATTATCCACTGTTTGTTGCTCACAGTTCCCGTTTTCTAGATTTAAGACGCCATCTTGCTTCCCCTTCAAATTTATGGCTGCAAGTTCTAGCTCCACAAAATCCCCAGCACATATGGGAGGATAGTTTTGTGCAAGAGGTGACTTTGCAAAGTGGCCAAGTGGCTGTAAGATTGCATCAGAAGCAATGTGTCCAAAAACCTGAAATAAAGACAAATAAAATTACTAATTAGTTAACGATATTGCAATATATAAATCATTGTTAAAAATTTCACAGAAATCTATTTACAAAATGGAGAATGGGTTGAATTTCATATTCAATTCTGAAACATAATTCTCATCACCCCGAGCAACGATGCATGCTTACAAACAGAGAATTTCCTGGAACTTTGCAGTGACGAAAACAGTATACAACTGGCAGTCAATTCACATGTAGCTATGAAAATGGAAATCCATAGAGTCTGGCTTGAATTAGTTGTATAAATGCAATGCACTTGTAAGACTGGTGAATTCAGTTCATTGCTAGTTTATCTCAAATATAAAGATCACATTCTCCAATGGTTTTAATAGCTAAAGTAACGACTTAATAATGCTTATAACTGCACTCACAGTGGAAGAAACCCTCCATAAGCTCTTTCCAGCTTGTCTTGCCGCTTCAATAGCTGCAAGAGTTCTTTTAGTGACAACAACTTCATGCATTCCAGACCGGCAATCACCCCCTGTAAGCCACTCAAGCTGCTTTGCAGCAAATGCAGACCAAATCAATATGTTAGTCCGGTAATCCAGATTCTCAATAAGCCTCAAATTGATATATTTGTAAATAGTGAAATGTTAAATCCTAGTACCTGTTTGCCAGCTTGGATCAACAGGCAGCCAATGGGGACACGGACTTCAACTTTTTGACCATTTCTCAACCAAATGTAGAGTCCAGGGAATCTACTGCGACCATGGATAGTCAGAAAGTTAAGATCATAATGGTAACCTGCAAATACAATCCCTTCTTTTCCATGCCTTGAAAGATCACTCCCTGTAGGAGCGAGCAAGTGAGGTCCCTGCCATCATCAGCAAGAAAATTAAAGGGAAACAATTGGTGGTAATAATGCCCAAAATTATTGCAGATTAATACTAAATAGAGGTCCAATAACTTGAAAAATTTAAACTGGGATATGTCCTGGAAGAATTAAAGTACCTGTTGCATCAGTGAAGTAAATGAATCTTTTGAAAGCCCAAACCCAATACCTGCCATCTCTGCCACAACCTACCCAGATAACTGAATAAATATACTGGAAAGGGGAGTAGTAATAATGTAACAAAATGTTTTAAAAAATTAACAGAAAAGACAACTGCTATGAGAATAAATAAGAAATCATATGTCTAGATCACCTCGACAGTAGATATCATCATAGAACCCCATCCATCCATAGTATCCGCCCACTCTGAGAACCCTTCTGGCACCACAGGATCAGCGTTTAACTCCTGGAAATGAAGGAGAATATAGGAGACCATGAAGAGAATATGATTCAGTAATAAAGTGTACGCATATTTGCTAAACAAGGAAACAAAAACTGAACACCAAAATAAAGATGGCATCCCATATCAGACCTTAAAACGCGTCTCCAATGGTCGAGGACCAACTCTCCACATGTATCTCCATTTGGGATCAGCACCAACAGGAATATGGGGTCGATATTCCTCTGGTACATCTTGGATTTTCATTTGCATGTCTTGGTCTACTGCAGCTCTAGGCAACTCAACTCCTTCTGGTGTCACTCCTACCTGCTCTCCCAAAGATCCAAGAAAAGATAAATTATAATGTATCAAATCCCATCACCATTCTACCTCAGTTTATGGTACATTTGAAAATATTTACAAATATACACTGTAAACTTAATTTACAGTCTCAACTCTCAACTATGATGATTGAAAAATGAGATTATATACACACAACATAATATGCACTTATTATCTAAGGATTGGCTCCTGCGCAAACATTGTTTTGGCCCAGTGCAACAATTAAGGAATTCAGAAACATTGCAGATGTGAACTATAGCTACATTCATTACAAACAAAATGCAGCACATATGAACAGACATAAAAGATTGAGTGCATATCAAATCAAGCATTCAACATAATATAAAGAAGCTCACTGTAGTGCTAACATACATTATACGAGAGCAATGCCAAGATGATCACTGGATATATTCATGACTCATACGTAACCCTGGAATGAGTTTTAAAATTTGAAAAAATTCCTCATTTATTACACTTGTGCTCCTGTTCACCTGGGTTACAAAGCAGGAAGCATTGGCATCATGACTCTAGCATTAGAAATTCACTACATAGTAACCGGGATAGAGTTATAGAATATACCAGCGCTATTTGAACATTGCAAATTAGCATTCTGAAGTATTTAGAGTTCGTTGTTCTATAATCAATTTCTATGAATATGGCATAATTTACTACACTTCAAAATACTGACACTCTTCAGTCCTGGAAACTACGTGTACATGATAGAGTTTCACAACAGAAGATAATTCAAGATCACACAAACAGATTACCACAAGGAAAGTCAAAAGTGAATATTAAGTGGTCATAGAAATGATCCTAGTGCAGTGATTGGGTCACAAGAAAGAAAAAGATTACACTGAATCAGAAAATCACATGTGAAATTATGAACAAAGTGATTTTGGTATTTCAATTCAACCTGATCTATACACCAGTTCAAGGAAATTATTGCTTCAACACATTGCACAGACAAACCAAAAGTTCAGATTTCCAACTCAACCTTGGCAAGATTTTCAACTCAACCACAGCTAGTACAGTCCCCAGATTATGAACTCAATCATTATTCAATTCCAAGTCCACTGGGGCAATATCCCAGTTCAAGGTATACACTGTGCAGACAAACGTAAAGTTTAGGTACAAAAAATCATGCTGATTCAAAAGGAATAGCCAATCCCAGAGCTCCCAGTTTCCTTTTTTTCTTTTAAGTGACAAGATGGAAGAGCATCAATTCTGCCAAAATTATCCAGGATTTGCACCTGACCCCAACTGCACTGCTGAGAGTAGGGGTACCTGCCCTTCCCTATATTGGAACCCCTGTTGATTTCGCTACAAGCTATCATCCTCGCCATTGAACCAACACAGCATTGGTGGCCCCCAATTTCCTTGGTACCACTATAATTATATGTTCAATTTGCATGCATGTTGACTCCATCTTGCTTTCTGAAAAAGCAAAAAAACATTTCTGCTTGCACTAAGAGAATATGATTATGTCATGCAAGTATATTATGACTGTACAAGAGTTAAAAATTATGCAAAGTGATACACATGATTTGCACCTGACCCCAACTGCACTGCTGAGAGTAGGGGTACCTGCCCTTCCCTATATTGGAACCCCTGTTGATTTCGCTACAAGCTATCATCCTCGCCAATGAACCAACACAGCATTGGTGGCCCCCAATTTCCTTGGTACCACTATAATTATATGTTCAATTTGCATGCATGTTGACTCCATCTTGCTTTCTGAAAAAGCAAAAAAACATTTCTGCTTGCACTAAGAGAATATGATTATGTCATGCAAGTATATTATGACTGTACAAGAGTTAAAAATTATGCAAAGTGATACACATGACAGTCATTTGTCCATTTAACCAGAAGACTGAGCTGTGATCTGTTTCTTTATTGTAGCACTGGTCATTCACAAGAATGTACACTAGGTGGAGCAGGGATGATTCCTGCACTTTATCTCTGCCATTGCACCAGCTGTCCATTCTATCATGCGTGTAATTTCGGTTATATATTGGCATGTATATTATCCTAGATTAAAGTAGAGACAAATTAGGAAGTAGATCCCCTTGATGTTGGATTGTGCAATGCGCTCACAGCGTGAGTACTCAGTTTTCCAAGTTGAGGAACTAAGCAAGAGGCAAATTAGCCCTGACAATGGATCAAAATTGGACTTTATTCACTAGTACCATTCAAAGAGCAGACTTGCATACATCAGTAGAAACCCTACGCATTTACACAGAACTGCAAAAGCAATTACTGGTTGTCCTTTCATCTGTCTGGTCCCCACTGGCCATGCCTTCCCACCAATAGGGCGTCATGGATTTAATTTCCTCCTAACGAAGCCAATAATGTTCTGAATACTGTTTCCAATTCGGATGTTTCTAGTGTGTCTGCTGGCATTCAACAAGATGGCGCTGCCAAAACACCGTGGAAAGTTTACCCCAAATGTATTGTGTGGGGTAATGGAATTATGAATCCATTGGGCCAAAGAAGCATTGAGCTCCATTGCCCCACATGTGTTGAATTCCCCAAGGTTACATATGTAGTTTTGGCCCTTCCTTGGTAGGATTTCCAAACTGACTGAGTATTTGCTTGGCCACAAACCTGAGAGATTTTATAACTATCAGCCACAGACGGGACTCTGCGTTGAGCTCCATCTGCCAAAATCATTTAAGGTTATGTCCTCATATAGGTTAAGAGTAAGATGTTACACCAACCAGTGCGGTATATCAATTTTCCCAACACTTGTGTTGGCCCCTTTGTTTTGACTGGAGACACAGCTGCATCAGCTCAGCCGACAGCAGAATCCAGGTTGTGCTGGCTAGAAAAAGGACAACTGTCAAGAATAAAGAGAACCAGGATTCACAGCAACCAGGGCCAGGATATCAGGTCGTGATCCCAAGTTTTGAGGAACAACATGGAGGGAGACTACAGGATGCTGGAGATTCATGAGCCAGACAGCTAGGGGATAACATTGATTGCACTAGCAATGAGCCAACAGCATGGATGAACCTTCCTGCCTAAGGACACAGCTATTTATATATAGAGGTGTGTTGAAAATAGTAGTGAGAAAGGTCCTTCTTTGACTTGTGCCTTAGTCAAAGAGACCAAGAAGCAGTTTTCCTTAGCATGCAAGAGTTCCTAAAGGTTAGGACGAGTTCGTAAAATTTAAGACAAATTCCTAAAAAGCAGGGCAAATTCCTATAAGTTAGAACAGTTCATGAAGCAGTTTGACTGATATGCAGGAGTGGAAGGCTCAGTTGTGGTCTTATAGTGTGAGTTAATTTTGAGAAAAGACAAATGACTGAACCTCAAGTTCTAAATGGAGGCAGGACGAGTTGCATGAGTTAACTTATCAACCAGCATAGATCCATCTTAAGTATGGATCTAACATGAGCCGAGAGGGATCAAATTTCTTCACGTGCAATCTTTTTTAGAGTGCAAAATACAATGTGTTATTTTTCATTGTTTAAATTGTATTATGTATTGTTTAAATTGTTTTTTTCTATACATAGATATATATGAAGTTGATATTGACATAAGTTAGTTAAAATAGAACTTCAAATAGTTTATTTAAATCTCTTGTTGAAATATTTTTTAAAGGTATAAGATTTAAACATCTAATTCCCACATTTTTTTAACTTCTAGTTGCTTTACAACATATTCATTTTTTTAATTATAGCCAACATTATTTTTCTATTTAGAACGTAGTTTTTATTTTTTATTTTTATTTTAAAGGAGCACGGACGGAGGGACAAAATTACACATCCCCCTCATATTGGGTTGTAGAATGAGCCTCGCGGCTCAATCACTAGTTTGAGTTCCAAAAATAGAACTTTCCAGAATTAGCCTATTTGAATTGATTATAAAGAGATCAAAAGGCACAATTGCATTCATTGTTTTGAGCACCAGTTGGTGAGACAAGTCAATAGAGAGCACAGGTTTGTGTGTGTGTGTGAGCTTGTGAGAGGAAGAGTGTGCAAGAGAAAGTTGTGCACATATTGGTAGAGGCTATTTCCCCTTGGGAATTGTGCTAGGAATTAGGAGGTAATTCCCAGTTAATAGAAGCAGCCTATGCACATAGATTGAGGAGGAACGCGCTAGGAAATAGGGCTCCAGGAGTGTGCAAAGAATAAGGGAAACAAATCAGGGGTCTTGCAAGGGGTGTTTCAAACTTAGGACAAGCAGAGAACTCAGAAAACCAAATTGGTTTCCAGTGAAACAAAGTTGTGTTGTAAGATATCTGATGCTCATTCTTCTATCAATAAAATTCTCAATCAAGCAGAGGGTTTTTCCCAGTTGGGTTCCCTAGAAAAAATTGTGTTTTTGATATTGTGTGACTGTTATTTCTGTTCCTATTCTGCTGCAAACAAGTAGAGAAATTCTGTGTCTTAATGAAAAGAAACTAGTTTTCAGATTGTTCATTAAAGCAGTTGCAGAATTTCAAGGAAATTCTACATGGTATCAGACCAGTGAACAGAATCAAGACCAGCACAAGTTGAGGCAAGCATCATAGGAGAAGAACTTTTGAAGGAGCCGAGTTTTATTGTGCCTTTCTGTGATTTGGTACAGGCCGAGTTTGAGGGCAGTTCTGTGTTTTTTTTTTGTGTGTAATTCTCTGCGTATCAGGCCAAGATTTTCTGTGTGCCTTAGAGGGAGAGTTGAGCTCCTGTAGTCTCAGTATTGGAGGGCTGGAAGGCCTAACAGGTGGCTGGAACATTCCATTAGGACAGTGTATGAAGAAGGCTTGTATAAGGAGGGTTACACAGATTTTTGTGGAGGTTTAGAGGCTGAGTTGTGGAGGACTGGTGCACTGTGTTCAGGTGCACTAATCAGAGGCCGAGCAATCTCAAAGGAATTCCCAGAACTGTGACCTAAGAAGAGCAGAAGAAGTCTGCTAGTTGAGGTGTGTTTGTGTTCTTCAGTAAATGATGCATCGCTAGGTTGTGTAGGGCTGTTCTACAGCTTGTTTGGGAAGCAGTTGGTTGACAGCTTAAGAGCAGATTGGAGGGCTGCTAGAAGGTGTCTATTCAGCCCTAACTTTAGTCCTTGTGAAGGACTACGAGACTGATGGGAGAAGCAGAATTATTTGAGTCCTAAGTGCAGCTTCTTGTGAAGGACTACAAGGTTGTTAGTGGGCAGGTGTTGGAGAGCTCTCCGGGGAAGCAGGATGGTGTACCAAGAATTGAGAGCAAACCACTATTTAGAGGGAACCTCTAACTTTGTCCTTTGAAAAGGGAGGATCACGATAGTGCTGGAAGATAATGGGGTGGGCGAATTTCAAGCAAGATATAGTGCCACCTCAAGATCCCCAGCAATTGGCCCAACATAATAAAAATGATATCAAAGGAAGGAGGATTATTCTAGAAGGCGTCAAAAAGATCATATAGTACCTCATATCCATGACAAGAAGACACCATATGAGATGTCTGATGCCATCTTAAAACTATATCAAAGTACCAGTGCTACCAGAAGCTTGTTCTTAAGGAGAAGCTGAGGAGTATCCGGATGAGCAAGGATGAGCCCATCGTCACATATTTGTCAAGGGTCACTCAGATACGAAATGAAATGGGTGGTGTGGGCGTGGCTGTATCTGATCATGACCTTGTGAGTTTTGCCTTACTTGGACTTTGCAAGTCTTGGAAAGGGTCCCAGGATGTTGTTAGTGGGAGAAAGAACTTTCCAAATTGGGAAAAGGTTTGGACTGACTGCATACAGCAAGAGATCCGAAGGGGAACCATAGAAGGGAGATCAGTTATGACAGTGGAAAAGGAGAACCTTGCCCTGGCAAGCAAGGCCAAGGGCAAGAAGGGCCAAGGAGAGGCCAAGTCCAGCCAAAAGGGCAAGAAGAAAGATCTAAGCAAGATCAAGTGCTTCCATTGCCATGTGTTTGGACACTATGCCACTAAGTGTCCTAAGCGGAAGGAGTCCAATCAAGATCATGTAGTTGCATTAGCGGACGTAGATGCATTTTTTGCCCAGTTCGAGAAAGATTTCTCATTGATTGCTTGCATGGCAAGCTCAATAGATAGCAGTATATGGTATACTGATTCAGGAACATCCCTCCACATGACTAGGAACAAGAAGATTTTCAGCCACCTAAAGGAGAAGGACATGCAGTTTCAGATTGAGCTAGGAGATGATGATCAATATGCAGCTAAAGGAGTTGGTACTGTCAGTTTTAAGAGGGAGTTAGGTAATCCTCTTCACCTCAGAGATGTTGTCTATGTTCCAAGATTGAGGCAAAATCTTGTTTTGGTAGCTACCCCTGGGGACAAGGGATATGATATCATCTTCAACAGAGGTAAGGCATACCTCCAACACTTAGCTTCAGGATGTAAGGAGCAGATAGGTGTGAGGGTGAAGAATCTCTACAAGTTGCAGGTACAGACACGTGCATCCTTGAGCAACAAGGCAGGGAGAGCTCAAAGTAGAGAAGTGGTGGTTGATTGAGAGCAGGACAGAGCTCTCAAAATGGAGCCTCGGCCAGTATCTCAGTTTCAGTCTAAGTTAGTTGGTAGTTAGGCTGACCAGCAGGATGATGAGGAGCATAGCCCAGGGTGAGTGAAGACAACCACTCACTCAAAGACTCCTAGTATAGGGAGATTTCGAGCAAAGTGGGTAAAGGATTTGTTTACGGGAGATTAGGATTGAGTTGGATCTTCCAGTATCACTTCAGTTGGAACAGGTCTTCAGATCAAGTTCTGTAGAGGAAAGCAGGGAAGTCTTCTAGTTCAGAGGGTGCAGCTGCACCTTCTTCCAAAAGCACCTTCCTCGCTAAGAGGGAGTGTTGAAAATAGTAGAGACAAACGTCCTTCTTTGACTTGTGCCTTAGAGTGACCAAGAAGCAATTTTCATTAGCATGCACGAGTTCCTAAAAGTTAGGACAAGTTCCTAAAATTTAGGACAAATTCCTAAAAATCAGAGTGAATTCCTATAAGTTAGAACAATTCATGAAGAAGTTTGACTGATATGCAGGAGTGGAAGGCTCAGTTGTAGTCTTCTAGTGCGAATTATTTTTGGTAAAAGACAAACGAGTGAGCCTCAAGTTCTAAATTGAGGCAAGACGAGTTGCATGAGTTAGTTAACTCATCAATCACTAGTTTGAGTTCCAAAAATAGAACTTGCCAGAATTATCCTATTCGAATTGATTACAAGGAGATCAAAAGGCACAATTGTATTCATTTTTTTCTTAGCACGAGTTGGTGATACCAGGCAATAGAGAGCATAGGTTTGTGTGTGTGTGAGCTTGTGAGAGGAAGAGTGTGCAAGAGAAGTTTGTGCATAGATTGGTAGAAGATATTTTCCCTTGGGAATTGCGCTAGCAATTAAGAGGTAATTCCAAGTTAATAGGAGCAGCCTATGCGCATAGATTGAGGATGAATGCGCTAGGAAATAGGGCTCTGGGAGTGCACAAAGAATAAGGGGATCTGATCGAGGGTCTTGCAAGGGGTGTTTCAAGCTTAGGACAAGCAGAGAAAACTAGATTGGTTTCTAGTGAAATAAAGTTGTATTGTAAGAGATATGATGCTCATTCTTTTATCAATAAAATTCTCAATCAAGCAAAGGGTTTTTCTTCTATTACACCGGAATCGTTCATTAAAGGGTTTCATTAATTTTTTCAAGACTAATTTTTCAGATCTAGGAGTTTATGCATTAGATCTCAGAGATGGTCTCAGCTAGCCTAAGTTTCGAGAATAAATTGGATGGCGCCTCAAATTTTCTGTCCTGGTAAGTGAGGGTTACACTTATATTGGAAGAGAATGACCTCTAAGATATTCTCGGTGTAGGTCATGGTGACCTCTATCTCTTCCACATGAAAGTAGAAATGAAAGGCAAAGAGAGCACTCTCCACCATGTTGAAGATCATAACTTTGGTTTTATCCTAGTTGATTGTCAATTGTCAAAGGTCACAAACGTTGGATATGACATTAATTTGTCTCTACAAGCTCTCTAACAAGGGAGACCAAAAGAATCAAATCATCAGCAAAAAGGAGCCAAGATATCAAAGCATATTATAGAAGAATATGCTCACAAAAGGAGGACCCCAACTCATTGATAGATCCCAAAAAGAGACAGCAAGAAGGGTGACCCTTGCTTAACCCCAATAGTACTTTGGATGAAGTCAAAATGATCATGTGCTATGTGAAGTCAACCAATGACTGACTCATAGAGTCTCACTATGGCAGTGAAAAGGGTCTCTAAAATGCCAATGCCAGAAGGCCTCTCTCAGTGTCAAAAACCTTCTGGAAGCCTATGAAACATATAAGACATTAAAAGAGCAATGCCAAGCCTCCTCAAGGATAGCCTTGAGCATGAAGACTGTAATATTCCAAAAAGGGAAACGACAACAATACAAAGCATACAAAGACTAAATCTACAGCGGTATGGAAAACACATTAAAAACACCATGAAAAGAGCCGGAACTGTTGAGCCATTTTATTAAAATACTTGAGATGAAAAATAAGTACAATAGTGCTAAAAAAGATAGCACTCTAGCCAGCTATGCTGGATGGAATGGCCCTCAGATTCTGCCACCCAAAACACTGCTCTATTGTTGCTCTACTAGACTCTTCCTCTAGGCTGCCCTACTGGAAATGTTGTTGCTAGCTGAATAGGGCTGTGTAGATGAGGCTGATCTAGTGCTCAGAAAATTCCGGGATTTGGACACCAGACTCTACTCCAAAAACCCAGAATAACCCAGAAAGGATTTCTGGAAAGGCTGGCCCCGGAAAATCACCCTCCTAGGGTTTCAAAACACACTATTGTTGGGTACGCAGAGCTATGGGTTGAACTGATAGATAGGCTGGCTGCAACTGCTCTCCAAAGCTCAAATATTGAAGGGTTGATCCCCTCACTGGATTCCAAGCGGAAATGCCTTGGAATTTCTCCCTCTCCAGAACCCCTCTACTACTAGACTGCATAAATCATTGGGTGATTGCGTTGTTATAGGATGGACTGAACGTGGCCTGATGCCAAGATTCTGAATCTGCTCCCGTCGAATAATAAAACTCCTCTCCTAAGCGGGCACTTGAAGTCCCTTGAGGATGAGGTTCGGATCTCCGCTCGGAGACACCCGTGTGCTAAACAGCACTACAGACTTGGCTAAACAGCTCAAGTGTGCTCATAGTATTTAAAATCGGTCGAGTCAAACCGGCCGATCAGACCCTTGGCTGGTCAAAACCGGTTAAAAAACCCGGTTCAACACTGCACTTCGCCTGAAATTTTTAGTTAACCGATGCTGACCGGCCGGTTAAGGACGGAACCAGCCGATTTATGGAGAAATCAGCCGGTTCTATCCTTAACCAACTGGTCTGCACCTAAACTCCAGTAGGGACCCACGCACGGCCAGCAAAGCAGTTTAGGGTTGATTTGGAGGGAAGGGGAGGGTTGTTTCCCTCCAAAAACACCCTCCCCAATCCTTTATAAGCAGGGGCATCCTCTCCTTTGTCTCACACCATCTCATTTGCAGTTTGTGAGTTTGATTGAGAGCTTGGAGAGTCTTGAGTGTTTGTTGGCGCAGTGATCTTGGAGGCTTGGACTTGGAGTTGGAGCCATCTTGGAGATAGTTTGGAGCTGTCAGTAGAGTTGGCATCTTCAAGAGGATGCTAAGGAAGCTAGTTTACATTGCCAGGTAAGAATTTTCACTTGAAAAATCCATCATTTCATTGATGTTCATGTATTTATTTTCTCATATGTTTCGCTATGCTATTGCTATCAAATTTTGTATGTTTGAATGTGCATTTTGTTTCGTAAATTTAGCCTTGGTTGTCCATTTATCTTAGCTACAATTTTTTTTAAATGGCAGATTTATTTCCAAATTTCAATTATTTCAAGTCAAGATGGCTCCAAAAACCAAGGGCAGTGCATGGGCCCATTGTGATGTGGTTGATGGAAAGATGATATGCAAATTTTGTGAAAAATCTATTGGAGGTGGGGGTATTCTTAGATTGAAACAACACTTGAATGGGATGAGAGGCCAAGTAAAGCCATGTGATGCACCTAATGAAGTGATACGTCCAATTAGGACAGAAGACCTTGCCAAGTTTGAAAAGTTTGAGGAGACTAAGGATAGGGAGAAGGCCATCTAAGATGAAATTGCAAGGAAGGGGGAACTAATAGAAACCCTGAGACAGAGTGGGTATGATGATTATGAGATTCAAGACTCCACTTCAATCCCTTCCACCAATGACCCCTTTCACTATGTTCCTCTTGTTGGCCAAAAATCAAAACCAACAAAGAGACCCAACATCCAAAGTTATTTCTCATCCACTGCTAATCCCACAGCCACTTCCTCCCAACCAAGTCGTCAACCCACTTTGGATCAACATTGGAAAAAACAATGCAAAGAAACTTCTTATCAGTACATTGCTAGATGGTGGTATGATGCAGATATCCCATTTAATGTTCCTCGCTCACCTTATTACCAAGCTATGTGGGACTCAGTTTTAGCTACAAGAAAGGGCTTCAAAGGCCCTACTGTGCATGACTTGAGGGGATCTCTTTTGCAACAAGAGATTTGTAATATTGATGAGTATTTGGCTGACTATAAAGAGTCATGGCTCAAAACAGGTTGTTCCATCATGTCAGATGGATGGACTGATGGAAAGAACCGCACTAACATTACTTCCTTGTTTCTTGCCCTCAAGGAACAATGTTTTTGAGATCAATTGATGCATCTGATAAGGTGAAGGATGCAACCCTTCTATTTGAGCTTTTGGATGAGATTATTAAGGAAGTGGGGGAGCAAAATGTTGTGTAGGTCATACAGATAATGCCTCAAACTATGTTCTTGCTGGAAAGATGCTTGAGTCCAAGTATAGGACCATATTTTGGACTCCATGTGTTGCACATTGCATAGACCTCATGCTTGAAGACATAGGTAAAGTGGAGTGGGTAAAAAACACTGTAGAGCATGGCAAGTGCATTACAAAATACATTTACAACCACTCATGGGTATTGAGCCTAATGAGAAAAAACACTGGGAGCAAAGAGCTTGTTAGGCCTGCAATTATGAGATTTGCAACTCACTTCCTCACGTTGCAATGTCTCAATTCTCAACAGAAAAACCTGCAGAAAATGTTTTATTCTGATGATTGGACTGAATCCCGATGGGCTCGTAGATAAGATGGAAAAGACACCAAAAAGAAAGTCTTTGACAATTATTTTTGGAGAAGGTCTTCAGAGCTGGTAAAAATTACTGAGCCCCTTGTTAAGGTGCTAAGGATGGTGGATGCGGAAAAGATGGCAATGGGATACATTTATGAGGCTATGGATCAGGCAAAGGAGCAGATACGGGCAGTTTACAGGGACAGGTTAGCTAAATATGGCCGGATATGGGAGATCATTTATAACAGATGGAACAATCAACTCCATCGTCCTATACATGCAGCTGGGTATTTTTTGAACCCAAAGTATCATTATAAAACTCCGCTAGGAGATCAACAGGATGGGGAGGTCAGATTTGGATTGATTGATTTCTTGGAGCGCATGGTCACTATCCATGCAGACCTTTTGGAAACACATAAACAACTTACTCTTTTCAGTATGGCAGCTGGTACCTTTGGAAAGAACTTGGCAAAAATGGCAAGAGATGTGGATCAACCAAGTAAGCAATTCCAATTTGTTTTTCTTTTCAAGTTAAATTGTTTGTAAATAAGTAACGAAATGAACTATGTTACTAATTAATGTCTTTTTATTTACAGCACAGTGGTGGGAGTCATTTGGCGGCCAATGTCCTCAATTGCAAAAGTTTGCAATTAGAATCCTCAACCAAACTTGCAGTGCTTCAGGTTGTGAGTGCAATTGGTTTGTTTTTTAGCGCATACACACAAAGAAGAGAAACCGTTTGGAACAGAAACAGTTAAATGATCTTGTGTTTGTGCAATACAACCTTTGCTTGAGGCGGAACCAATTGATGAACAAAACACCTGATCTAGATCCCATTGTGTTGGATGATATTGATCCAACATCTGAATGGGTGGAGGAACTGAAGAACTAGTGTTTGAGGCAGATTTTGATGCAGCTTTAGCAAGGGGTGAATTTGAAGCAAATTTGGTGGCGCCATCAGACGGAGACCCAGGATTGGTAGTTGCATCAAGGAAAGGCAAACAACCAATGGAAGGCACTAGTCATGCAGCTCGAGTAACTCGTGCTTCCATTAGGTCCACTTCTATTGTTATTGGTGGCAGTGATATTGAGGTTGCGGATGACCCTGAGGCTAAGGCATCCTCAGACTCTGATCCAGATGATGTATATGTAGCTACCGATGTTGATCCTGTGTCTAGTAGTGGTGATGAATTTGATGATTGATCATGATTCATGTGTAGTCTTGTATTAGGCCAATGGCCTCATAGCTTGTAGCATTGTTTTTGGACTTTATGGACCATTTGGAGCCTCATTACTTATGTATCTTTCGATGATATCTATTGCACTCGGTGCCATTTTGATATATTCACCTTTACATGGTATATAAATGAGCAAACTTTGCATATTTTGTCTCTATTGGCTTGGAATCATGGTTGCAAATCTTAAAAATAGTTTTTTATCAAAAAATAATTATTTAATGTATTTTTTTTAAAAACGGTTAGTTTAGACCTGACTAGTACCTGTTAGACTGGTTCCGGTCTAATTACCGGTTCATTAGGTCCACTGATCCGGTCACCGGTTCCGATTTTTAATACTATGAGCATGCTCAGGTCGTAAAGACCAGAAAAATCAAAATATGCAAGAATGATTTCCATGGCTGCCCTTACCCCCTTCTTATTCTTGTGAAACCCTAACAACCTTGGGTCCACTCATTAACTGCACTGCCACTTGGCCCCTTGTCCTCCACACATGTTGTGTTGCGCTCTTGGCCTCTTGGCCCCACAAGAGCTGCGTTGTCCACATTAGCTCTACGAAAGTGGTTTTATTCTAACTGTTGGGTTTATGGGTCCCTTCACCCTTTTATTTACCTACTGAACTTAAGAAAAACAAAATTGACAAAAAATAATATTTCTAGTTAGCTATCAGCTAATTAGGAAAATTACAGTCCTCCCCGCCAAAACATTGCTTGTCCTCAAGCAACTGCAAAAATGGATGCTGCAGAATTTTCTCCCCCTCCCAAGTGGCATCCTCATCTAGAAGGTTCCTCCATCTAATCAAATATTCTTTGACTACCCTGCTCCTTAGCTGTCTCTCCCAAGTGTCTAAAATGGCCTTCGGCTGTAAAACCAGATGCCCCTCGTCATCAATAGGCGGGAGTTCCCCAATGGCAACCACCTGCTGCCCAAGAGCCTTTTTCAGGCATGGGACATGAAAAATGTTGTGGATCCTGCTCCCAGTTGGCAGCTCCATCTCATGCTACCACCCCAACACGTCGGATCACTCTGTATGGCCCATAAAAGCGGGGCTTGAGCTTCTCAACTCCCTTTTGCTTCAACGTAAACTGCTTGTACCGCTGAAGATGGAGGTAGACCAAATCTTCTAACCTCAAACTGCCTCTCCACACTGCCTCGATCTGCATACAACTTCTGTCAGTTCTGCGTTGCAGCCAGGTTGTCCTTGAGAGCACAGAGTAGGTCTTGGCTCTCTTGGATCCAGTCCTTGGCCCTAGGGGCCTTGCTTGCTCCAAACATCACATCAACAAAGGTTAAAGCATCATAACCGTATAAAGCATAAAACGGAGACATACTGATTGACATGTGAAATGTCGTGTTGTAGCAGTATTCTCCCAAGTGAAGCCAACACAGCCATGCCTTATACTGCCATGAGACATAGTATCGCAAGTAGCCTTCCAGCCACTTGTTTACTATCTCTGTCTATCCATCTGTCTATGGGTGATAACTGGTACAGGGTGTCAACTCGGTACCCATCAAACGGAAAAGCTCCTGCCAAAAGCCGCCCATGAAACAGTGGTCCCTGTCACTGACTATGGTCCTGGGAAGACCATGAAGCCCGAAGACATCCCGGAAAAATAATTCGGCCACTTGTGAAGCAGTGTACCGTGCAGAGATGGCGAAGAAGTGTGCATACTTCGTCAGCAGATCAACAACCACATAGATACAATCCTTGACATGCACTATAGGCAAACCCGTGATGAAATCCATGGAAATGCTCTCCCACTTCCCCTCAGGAATGGGAAGTGGTTGTCACAACCCTATGGGATTGCTCAACTCCCCTTTGTTCTTCTAACAAACTTCGCACCCCCTAACATGTCGAAGTACGTCCTCCTTGAGGCCTCTCCATGAGAACCTCTCCCTAATGGCTCGGTATGTTTTGGTGAACCCTTGATGCCCTGAAAGCGGTGAGTCATGTGATGCATGCAAGATCTTCCCCTTCAGCCGAGAAGCCCCTGTCAAGAAAATCCTATCCCCATAAAAGATGACCTCATCCATCACCCAATACCGATCATCTGTCACCTGTCCATCCAACACCTCACAAGCGAAGCGGTCCTTGGAATAATCCACCAATCGCTGAGCCCTCCAATCTGCATCAAGGCTCATCAAAGACAGCGTTGTTGGCCTCCAAGAGAAGGCATCTGCCACCACATTGTTCTTCCCTTTGACATACTCAATCTCAAAATCGTAGGCTTGGATTTTGCTGACCCACTTTTGTTGTCTCTCCTGCAACTATTTCTACTCAAGGAAGAACCAGAGACTTTTGTGGTCCGTCCTTACCCGAAATCTGTTACCCAGCAAATACTGTCAAAACTTGGCCAACGCATGCATGATGGCCAACATCTCTTTGTCGTATATCGAACATAACCTCTCATGCGACAATAGCTTTAGACTCTCGAAAGCTATAGGCCCCCTGCATCAGAACTGCACCAACTCCCTCTCTTGAAGCATCACACTCCAGCACAAAGCGCTGCATGAAATCCGGTAATGCCAATACCAGACAGCTGCTCATCACCTCCTTGAGCCTATCAAAGGCCTTCTGCGCAGTGTCTGTCCAACAAAAGGCCCCTTTCTTTGTGAGGTCTGTGAGGGGTGCTGCAAGCTGTGATTCGTGAAAACCCCTTGACAAACTTCCTATAGTAGGTTAAAACGCCTACAAACCCCCGAAGTTCTGTCACATTCTTTGGTTCCGGCAAATCTCGAATGGCCCGGATTTTCTCCTCATGGACCCTTACTCCATCCACTCCAATGATATGCCCTAGGTAGAGCATCTCTGTAAGTCCAAATTCGCACTTGGATAGCTTGGCATAGAAATGTTGCTCCTCCAAGATACACAATACAGTCTCAATATGTTGCAAGTGTTCCTCCCATGTGCAGCTATAGATGAGAATGTCGTCAAAGAATACCATCACAAACTTCCTCAACTGACCATGGAAGATGTGGTTCATACAAGACTAGAAAGTGGTCGGAGCATTGGTCCCAAAGGGCATCACCAAGAACTCTAAGTGGCCATAGTGGCATCTGAACGCAGTCTTGGGGACATCCTGGTCCCTCACCTTGATCTGATGGTACCCTGACCTCAGATCAATCTTGGAAAAGAACTTCGATCCCCTCAACTCATCCATTAGCTCATCAATCCTGGGAATGTGTAATATTCCTAATTAGCATTGCTAATTGGAATATTTCATTTTTGTTTAATTTTGCCGCTTTAGCTAAAAATAATAAATAAAGTGAGAAATAAGAGGGGTCATCTCACTTTATAAAATAAAGTGTTTTCCTAGTTGATTGACGTTGTAACTTAAAGGGGTGGCCTTGGGGGTCCACACGTGTATGAGGGGAGGCCTCACGTTGACCCAAGGGTAACTGCGCAGGCCAAGGAGGGTGAAGGACGCAGTTAAGGTTTTGGAGGGAGTTTAGCACTATAAAAGGAGGGGTTTCCACTTCATTTGGATGGTTGATTTGATATTGATATTGAGAGCTAGACTTCTGTCTACTTCAGCACGCCGGTTGTTTAGTCGGTCTGCAGCACTGTTTAGTGCAAACTGAGTGTCTCCGGTCGGAGATCTCACCCTTGGCTCCGGGGGACTTCGAGTGCCTGCTCGAGCAAGGTTTCTTTCCTTCAGTTTCAGTGGTGATTTGTAGTAGTTTCTGGTGGAGATTTGGTAGAGGAGACACCCCCTTTCTTGAGACTGCGCAGGCTAGGGCAGAGGACGCAGATCCAGAGAGATAGGACGCAGATCTGGATAGGGAGGACGCAGATTTGGATAGGGAGGACGCAGATCCATCAGATCCAGGCAGAGAGGACGCAGATCTGGATAGGGAGGACGCAGATCCAGCAGATCCAGGTAGAAAGGACTCAGATCTGGATAGGGAGGACGCAGATCCAGCAGATCCAGCTAGGGAGGACGCAGATCTAGAGAGAGAGGACGCAGATCTGGATAGGGAGGACGCAGATCCAGCTAGGGAGGACGCAGATCTGATGAGCAGGGTTGTTGTGTGGGATTTTGGTAGCGTTTTTTAGTATTTCCAGCCCTGAGGAGTTTGGTTATCTCATCTGGAGGATTTGTGGTTGGATTCACCCCTTTTGGCCAGCGTTTTCTTTGGCTTCTGCGCTGTCACTGACAGAGCCAGCGTTTTCACTGGTGAGGGTTTATCTGGTGTATCTTCGGAGGTGGAGCATCTGCTTCATGATTTCTGGGGTTTGTCTGGAGGATTGAGATCAGC
Organism: Pinus albicaulis; assembly: GCA_034641835.2. Taxonomy (NCBI): domain Eukaryota; kingdom Viridiplantae; phylum Streptophyta; class Pinopsida; order Pinales; family Pinaceae; genus Pinus; species Pinus albicaulis. The sequence goes on from CM076577.1 coordinate 238,799,875, forward strand.
TACCTTTCCAGTTTTCAGCTCATTCCATTGAGGGGATCAGCCCCTAGTTCCAGTGCATTGCAGCAGCAGTTTTTCATAGCAGTTTCTTCAGCCAGCTAGGACGCTGTCCCTTTTGCAGCCATTCTTTGTTCTGAGAGGGTCTCACTTGCCTAGGGCAAGGATAGGTGCACTCATTCTGATTATCTTGTACCCCTATATATGTATTCTCGCATTAATAAAATGGCTTAGTGTTCGCATTCTATGTGTACTCTGTTCCATGTTCTCGTTCCCGCATTTTTGTTTTATATATCCGTCCGCATATTTCTCGTGTATTATCGTTATTTCTCCCCGTTGGGGATATTACGTGGGTATCGCAGCATAATTCTGCTCAAATTTCGTGGTTCTATGACATCTGGAAAGAGATCATACAGAGCAATAGCAGTTGCAGTACCAAAAACGCAATTGGAAAAAGGGCCAAAATATAAAGGGTCAAATTTTGAAGTTTGGAATTAGAAGAAACGTTTCTGGGTTTTTCTGGGTTTTGGGCAAGGATCACCTTCCCAAATTCCTAGAATTTTCTGAGTAGTTTTCAGTGGGTAAATCGGAGGTCGAAGTTAAGCAGCAGTATGGTTTTGCAGCAGCCGTGCAGTTTCTGAGGAGCCTGTAGACACATAGCAGAAAGAGCCGATGGCAGGTTATGAGAGGAGATTTAGAGAGGTGCTCCTCCAAATGCAGGATCTGTCACAGAGACTCACTGCGGTGGAGGTTAGGCAGCGGGAAACCCCAAGGGGATTTCGGATTGGTGAGGGATCATGCACATCCCACCATTTGCGAGAGCATGATGCCACTCAGCATATGGCATCACATACACCCACACGCCCTACCATGCCTACCTTCTTGCCAGAGGACGCAGGGACAGCAGCACAGCGAGAGATGGATCCGGCTCGAATGGCTGACATTTTTGCAGAATACCAGGCTTTCGGACCAGCGTTCATGGAGGCTCTCTCGTTCAGAAAATATGTCCAGATCCAGTATGGCATTAGACTCCGTGATCATCACCGGGGGCACCGGCATCATCATGGTGGAGACTACCACCGCACAACTAGTAGAGATTATGTTCAGCTCCAGCGTGATAGTAGACCTCACAACTTTCACAGAGGGAACAAGCACTCACATGATAGGGGCTTACAGCGCACAGTGGACAGATTCCATCTACCGACACCTGACGGGACATCCAGGCGCTCAGAAGAAGCTTGGGTGGACAAGTTGGATACCTCTTTCCAGCTTGACCGAGTGTCGGAGAGGACAACCATTAAAATGGTTACCTCGCACTTGGAGGATGAGGACACACAGGATTGCAGGGAGTTCGAGGATACACCTAGTGTGACACAGACTCACCATCATTAGAGACCTCCTTGACCGTGCCGGGTGATATCATAGTGGAGGAGGTAGAGCCTACCCCGGTAGAGCCATCCACTGAGGCGGTGACTGGAGCCATGTCCGAGTCTTCGGGTGGTAGCAGTACACGACAGATGGGTGAGGTATCAGGAGATATATCCACTATCGATGAGGCACTAGGAGATACAGAGGTATTGGATGATGGTCGCAGACAGCAGTATCATCGACTTCGGACGGACCTTCGAGTTTTGAGGGAGAAGGCCACATCAGTACGGGAGACCGTTTTGTTGCAGGACCAGGAGCTGGAGGGTATGAGAGTGACTTGCGCCAAGTCGGCGGCCAAGTTGGTCCGCATTGGGGAGCAGCTGGATTCCCTGATGGTACAACCAGAGGGCACGTTGGAGTGTCAGACCATTCCCCTTCAGGTATGCATGGATGGGACTAGCAGTGTTGTTGGGTCATCTCTTCCCGTTGGAGAGAGAGAGGCAGAGCCACCTAGTCAGGTCTCATATGTTGACTTGGATAGTGGTATGAGACGATCAGAGTTGCACAGGGTACAGCAGCCACGTGTTGAGGTTGGATGGCGAGAGATTTTGAGTTGGTACACGGTGGAGCGGGCTATGGAGATAGTGGTGGACCCAGGTGCAGTTCAGCAGGAGTTCCTAGGTGTTGAGCATACAGGGACCCCAGATTGGCATTTGGATCCAGGTGGGATCACCTATCATTTCCCAGGCAGGTCGGCTGACTATGCCTTGGAGAGTACAGTTGGCCTAGTAGCATAGCATGTGCAGTTTGGGTCAGCTCCAGTGGCCAACCAGTTTATGGGTAGACTCCCTAGGTTGTCTTGGCATGACATTCATACACGGGATCACGGGGTGGTCAGCACACCTTGGCAGGAGCTTGTCGGAGGAGGTGGCATTGGCAGGCCACTAGATGGCACCTTGTATGGGGCCAAGGATTCTTCACCTTTGTGTGGGGCACAGAGGACGCAGCGGAGCCGAGCAGTGGTGGTAACACTACGGACCCATAGGGAGATTCACTTCTCGGACCCCTCGAGGAGGATTTGCAGTGATGATCCATTTGTCGGCGGGTATAGTGATGCGACGGTGGACATGACGATACCGATTGGTGGTAGTCCGATATGTAGAGGCACAACTCTAGGACATCACATCCATGGATGTGTGGGAGCCTCTAGCAGTGATCAGTCAACTACTGGTAGACATGGAGCTACATGGTGGTGTACCGTAGTGTGTGGGACTACATTGAGGAGTAGGAGTGCCCTACATCACATTGAGAGCACGCGGGGAGTGACAGATTTCTGGACACAGTCAGGGCACGAGACAGTACAGGGTGGTACAGTAGTAGCATGGGGTATCCAGCAGTATTCAGGGGTATGCCTCAGTGTGCAGTGGCATGTCGAGGAGTGTATGGATGATCAGTGGTATGCGAGGGCATACGGTGCTACACAGCAGGGACTTAGAGCATTCCTTCCAGAGAGACTCATGGGTAGGGACATCGGGCTTACCTTTGGGAGTAGTTCACCCAGGATCGATGGAGAGACAGAGGAGCGATACTTGGCAGTATCTGTGGGGACTCACACACCTGACTCGCTTCGACATCACTCACAGGTACAGTTGATTATGTTTTTGACCTTTGGCACTTTGGGCGTGAGCAACAGGGTACGCGAGGTTCACCCAAGATATTTGGATGAGACTCAGTACACTAGGCGAGAGACTTCTCAGCAGTGGCACTGGGTTGGTGTGCTAGTTGACAGCCACAGGTTGGGGGATGAGATGATCCTTTGCAGAGGTGGTGCATCAGTCATCACTGAGCCTACGCTTGGGGAGCAGGTCATGAGGGAGACATGCATCATTTTTTCCTCAGGGCATGTCGAGATCATGCATGAGCAGAGGATACGGGGTACAACAGAGGTAGTATCCCAGTATGTGTCTGGGCTCCAGACACTGTATCGACACTTTGTCGAGAGGGTGGATGGCATGTTCGATGCCGATGAGATGGCGGAGGTAGAACAGGAGGGCATTCCTTCTGTATGCCAGGGTGAGGACTCCTTTTCACATGAGTCCATAGGATCAGTTGAGGTCGCTTCTGGGGAGTGAGGGCAGTCATGCATGGATGGTGACAGTAGACCGGAGCTATATACTAGTGTCCAGGGTGAGCAGTCAGCTGCATTGACATCGAGTACGGTGACAGTTGTTACAGATCCATATCCTCTGGAGGTGTTGGAGGTTGATGGGATTGTTATGCAAGGGGCTAGTAGACAGCGGGAGTTGTTGGATATGTTGGAGCATCCATCTCTGGGTCGACACTGGGATGAGGCACAGATAGATGTACTCGCAGTCAGCAGAGCTGCAGCGTTTTTAGTGGGTAGCACTCTCCAGGAGTACATCGATGGACCTTGCAGCATACCTTGCCCACTTTTGCCCATTATAGAGAGAGGGGCTTCCTTCTACAGGCAGCTTCCATTGACAGACAGGGTAGAGCAGTGGGAGTTGATTACAGGTTGGCGGCAACATCCCAGGTCTGTTCCATATACCGTTGTTGTTGCTACATCAGATTCTTCTTCTAGGATGGACTGGCGGGAGATCATGAGTTGGTACCCTCTAGATGGTACGGTATTATTCGTAGGGAGCACAGTTGGGCAGGGACCCTTGGACATAACAGAGGTTATAGATTCCAGCTGGCAGGGCAGCACAGGACATCATTTCTTCAGCACTCCATCCCGATTTCAGGAGAGCAGGATCAGCATGGGGTTGAGTCACAACTTGGATTGGAGAGAGGTGATGAGTTGGTATGCAGTTGGAGGGGTAGCATATGCAGCTACAGGTACAGCGCAGCAGGAGCCCGAGAGCATTGATGCTTGTTGGTGGTCTTCACCTCTTAGAGCATTAGTCATAGCCAGAGGCAGTGCACAGTCCGAGCCGTGGGACTTGGGCGATTATTGGCCATGGTGGCGATGGGATCCGGGGGGATTATTGGTTGACTGGTACTGTGAGAGGCCAGTTTGGGATCCCGGCATTGAGATATCCCTTCGTATCAGGGTGATGCAGGAGATAGAGAGGTTTCAGTGGGACCCAGGCACATTTTGCAGTATCGGTGGGGAGCATCAACGTTCAAGAATTGCTTGAGAACAAGCAATTTTTGCCGGATGAGGATGCCACTTGGGAGAGCGAGCAGACTTTACAGCATCCATCACTTCAGTTGCTTGAGGACAAGCAACGTTTTGCCGGGGGAGATTGTAATATTCCCAATTAGCTTTGCTAATTGGAATATTTCATTATTGTTTAATTTTGCTGCTTTAGCTAGAAATAATAAATAAAGTGAGAAATAAGAGGGGTCACCTCACTTTAGTCATCTCACTTTATAAAATAAAGTGCTTTCCTAGTTGATTGACGTTGTAACTTAAAGAGGTGGCCTTGGGGGTCCACACGTGTATGAGGGGAGGCCTCACGCTGACCCAAGGGTAACTGCGCAGGCCAAGGAGGGTGAAGGACGCAGTTAAGGTTTTGGAGGGAGTTTAGCACTATAAAAGGTGGGGTTTTCACCTCATTTGGCATGGTTGATTTGATATTGATATTGAGAGCTAGACTTCTGTCTACTTCAGCACACCGGTTGTTTAGTCGGTCTGCAGCACTGTTTAGTGCAAACTGAGTGTCTCCGGTCGGAGATCTCACCCTTGGCTCCGTGGGACTTCGAGTGCCTGCTCGAGCAAGGTTTCTTTCCTTCAGTTTCAGTGGTGATTTGCAGTAGTTTCAGGTGGACATTTGGTAGAGGAGTTACCCCCTTTCTTGAGTCTGCGCAGGCTAGGGCAGAGGACGCAGATCCAGAGAGAGAGGACGCAGATCTGGATAGGGAGGACGCGAATGCGGATAGAGAGGGACGCGGTCCGAGCGGATCCGGTGAAAAGGACTCGGTCTGGATAGAAGGGACGAGATCAGGCGGATCCGAGGTAGAAAGGACTCGGACTCTGGATAGGGAGGAGCGCGAGATCCGGGCGAGATCCCGACTAGGAGACGCGAGATCTGAGAGAGAGGACGCAGATCTGGATAGGGAGGACGCAGATCCAGCTAGGGAGGACGCAGATCTGATGAGCAGGGTTATTGTGTGGGGTTTTGGCAGCGTTTTTCAGTGTTTCCAGCCCTGAGGAGTTGGTTGTCTCATCTGGAGGATTTGTGGTTAGATTCACCCCTTTTGGCCAGCGTTTTCTTTGGCTTCTGCGCTGTCACTGGCAGAGACAGCGTTTTCACTGGTGAGGGTTTGTCATGTCTTCAGTTGGAGCATACTTCATGATTTACGGGTTTAATGCCGGAGGATTGAGATCGACTACCTTCCCCGGTTCCAGCTCATTCCATTGAGGGGATCGGCCCCTAGTTCGGTGCATTACGACGGCAGTTTTCATAGCAGTTTGTGACAGCTAGGACGCGCTCCCTTTTTGCGGCCATTCTTTGTTACGAGAGGGTCTCACTTGCCTAGGGCAAGGATAGGTGCCTCATTCGATTATCTTGTGCCCCTACTATGCATGTATTCTCAGATTAATAAAATGGCTTAGTGTTCTGGCATTCTATGTGTACTTGTTCCATGTTCTGGTTCCGGCATTTTGTTTTATATATCTGTCTGGCATATTTCTGTGTATTACTGGTTATTTCCCGTTGGGGATATTACAGAATGGGGTAACGGTTCTTCATGGTTCTCTTATTCAGAGCCCTGTAGTCGATGCACATCCGTAAGGTGTCGTCCTTCTTCTTCACCAACACTACGGAAGAAGCAAAGGGGCTAGTGTTGGGCCGAATGTGTCCTAATGCCAAGAGTTCATGGATGGCTCTCTCAATCTCATCCCTGTAGGCCTTAGGGTGCATATAGGGAGTGGTGATCACTGCTTGGATCCCCTGCTCCAACTCAATAGTGTGCTCGAACCCTCGGTCTGGTGGCCGCCCCGGTGGTATGTCCCCAAAGACTGTGGGGTAGTGGTCTAATATAGACTACACATCGGGGTGTACAGACTGCCCTGGGACTCCCACCTCTGAAACACGCAACTCCACTACCCACTCTATGTTCCCCTTCCGGAAATCTGCCTCCATCCGGTGTGTCCACACTGTCTGGGGTGGATATGTGTGCATGCCTCTAATCATCTAGCGCTTCCCGCTCTTCTTGTCCGTCCACTCCATCTCCAATGTATCCCAATCTGTAGTGACTTTTCCCAGCGTAATCAGCCACTGCACACCCAATATCACATTGGTGTCTGGGATGTCAACCACAAAAAAATGATCTGTCACTGTATATGTTCCCATGGTTACAGCTAATGTTGGAACATATCTAAAACACTGCATGGTCCTGGCACTTGGAACCAATACAGAGAATCCATCAAAACTCTCGGTTGGTATGCCCCTCCTCTGCACTAGTTGAGTATAAATGAAATTATGTGTGGCCCCACTGTCCACCAATACCGTAACACGTTGTCCTTAGATCGTGCCTCGAACTCTCAGTGTCAAATACTTGGGAACTCCTCGCAAGGATGCAAGGACTCCTCCAGTTGGTGCAAATGCTCCACCTGTTGCTGGTGGTGGTGGTGGTGGTGGTGGTGGATCTCCTCCTGGTGCATCAGCATTGGCATCTCCTTCCAACTCCTCATATGCCTCTTCTTCTCCCTCACTGTCGGAGAAGACCTCAATGTAGTGTGCCTTCCCCGCGGCACAACGATGATCTGGCACCCATGGCTCCTGGCAAGTGGAGCATAGCTTCCTTCATCTCAAATCCCTCCAGGTATCATCATCCAAACGCCCTCAGCCCTGGTTCCCCTTCGAGGGTGGAACCCTCGTGTCTTTCTCCCTTAGCTAAAATGTTGGTTTTTGGGAAAATGGAGCTCTCGTCCTTGTCAAAGCATCCTGTAGATCCCTGGTCCTCCCATCTGCATCCTAAAGTGTAGCCGGTCTAGTGGATCTGACTAGCCCACATAGAGGCTCCTCCAATTTGTCGATAAACATATACACCCTCCTGGCCATAGACAGATATGGAACCATCACTGAGAGCTTCAGGAACTCAGAGATATAAGTCTCTGGGTGCCCTGTCTATTTGAGCTTGGCCAGCTCGACAAAATGTTCTTTTGGGTCCTTCCGATCAAACCTCTCCGCTAGTCTCCGGGTGAAATCTACATACGCATTGACCCCTGCGTGACCCATTGTGGTCATCCCATGGAACCACCAATCATGAGCTTCCCCTTCAAGGTGCAGCGCTGCCACCTTGATGGCCTCTACCTTCGCCATTTGGTTCAGTTGAAAATAGATGTCTAACTTCTCCACCCAAGCCTTTGTCGTACTCTTTGATGACCCATCAAAAGTAGGCAAAAAAAGTATACTCACGGTACATTGCAGGTCATTTCCTTGCGTGTACCCACCTCCTCTGTTATAGCTGCGGGGTCTACGATTGTCCCTCAAATGACAAAATTCATTGAAGGTCAAGTGATCTCTGAACTCTAACCCATGAGATATGTAATCCGCAAAATACTCCTCGTAATGATCCTCCCCTGATCCCCGAGCTCCTCCTGCTCCTGTCTCTACGACTAAGAAAGTGGTCATGGTAGAGCATTGTGAGGTATGTGGCACTACCGTTTGCTCAAGCCAATGGTGAGAGGTGCCTGATCCTTCTCCATTCTGAAACCCCCTCGGGATTTCCCTCTGTCTGCTTTCTCCGGCAACTCTTTGCCCCATCTCTTCTATTTTTTTGGTGAGCTCCTGCATAGATTTGAGGAGGAGGTTGCGTTGCCAGACTCCTTCCCGTCATCCACTTCTACCGTTGGTGCCTTCCCTTTATCCTCGTCCACTGGAGCGCAGTCTCCTTTGCCGGATGTGATCTCAAACCTATGTTCTTTGTCTCTATACCGCCTTGTCTAGTCTGAAATGTATTCTCTATCTCCAGGTGTCATATACCGGTTGCTCCACGGGCTGAGCCAAGTTTATGAGCTCTAATACCACTGTAATATTCCAAATAGGGAAACGACAGCAATACAAAGCATACAAAGACTAGATCTACAGCAGTATAGAAAACACATTAAAAACACCATGAAAAGAGTCGAAATTGCCGAACCATTTTATTAAAATACTGGAGATGAAAAATAAGTACAACAGTGCTCAAAAAGATAACACTCTAGCCGGCTAAGCTGGTTGGAATGGCCCTCAGATTCTCCCACCCAAAACACTGCTCTGCTACTACTCTGTTGGACTCTTCCTCTGCGCTACCTTGCTGGAAATGCTGCTGCTGGCTGAATAGGGTTGCGTAGATGAGGTTGATCTAGTGCTCAAAAAATTTTGGGATTTGGACACTGGACTCTACTCCAAAAACCCAGAATAACCCAAAAAGAATTTCCAGAAAGGCTGACCCGGGAAAATCACCCTCCTAGGGTTTGAAAATGCACTACTGCTAAGTATGTAGAGCTATGGGCTGAACTGATAGATAGACTGGCTGCAACTGCTCCCCAAAGCTCAAATATTGAAGGGTTGATCCCCTTACTGGATTCCAAGCAGAAATGCCTTGGAATTTCTCCCTCTCCAGAACCCCTCTGCTACTGTACTGCATAAAGCATTGGGTGAATGCGTTGTTATAGGAGGGACTGCATGTGGCATGATGCCAAGATACTAAATCTTCTCCCGTCGAACAATAAAACTCCTCTCCTAAGCGGGCACTTGAAGTCCCCCGAAGATGAGGTTGGGATCTCCGCTCAGAGACACCCGTGTGCTAAGCAGCACTGCAAACTCGGCTAAACATCTCAAGCATGCTCAAGTCATAGGGACCAAAAAATCAGAATATGCAAGAATGATTTCCATGGCTGCCCTTAACCCCTTTTTATTCTTGTGAAACCCTAACAACCTTGGGTCCACTCATTAACTGCGCTGCCACTTGGCCCCTTGGCCTCCACACATGTTGCACTCCCCTCTTGGCCCCACAAGAGCTACGTTGTCCACATTAGCTCTAGGAAAGTGGTTTTATTCTAACTGTTGGGTTTATGGGTCCCTTCACCCTTTTATTATCTACTGAACTTAAGAAAAACAAAATTGGCAAAATTAATATTTCTAATTAGCTATCAGCTAATTAGGAATATTACAGAGACATGGTCCATCGTCCAGTACGTTGCGCGAAATCTTGTCTAACCTCTAGCTCTAAGTCACCTGCTCTCCAACTCATCCGAAAGGGGTAGATGGAAAGCTCTAGCATATAGATTGGTGAACATGTGCCCCACCACGAGTGTCTAATAATTGTTGAAATTTAAACTAGTCCCTAATTTGAAGATCGGCTGAATGGCATGTTGAGACCATCATTGGGAGAAGTCAAAGCAGACAACATTAATAAACAGATAAGCAATGTGGGAGTCAAGAGGGTGTATACCATGTTTAAGGAACTCGACTTGGAAGCCTTCCACATTAACTACCCTGCTAGTGCATATAATTTCAACTTCCCTCCAGATGTATCTCCAAGGAGAGGTGATGAGGTTAGGGGCTTGATAGGAGTCAATATGGGAGAACATAAAATGGGGATCAAAGTCTGAGAGGAGAGTGAAATCTTTGGGGAAAAGGTTGCATTGTAACATTTTTAGGGAATGGAAAAGGGAAACATAGAGCGCACATCTTCTCTATGAGAGAAGAACCCACGTGCAGGTGGTGCATAAAATGGATGTTCACAATTGGGAGGAAAATCACTCCGACGCACTCATTACGACATATGTAGACAACTTCGTGAAGATATGTGTTGTTACTGTTATATGTTCCATTGCAGATATGGTAAAAATGTAAATAAAAGGAGACATTATGGGAAAACATAAAATGGGGATAAATGTCTGAGGGGAAGGTGCAATCTCTGAGGAAAAGGGTGCACTGTAACATTTTCGGAGAATGGCAAAGGGCAGCATAGAGCTGACAACTTCTCTACAAGAGAAGAACCCACGTGTCAGTGTTGTCTGCAATGGATGCCTGCAGCTGGGAAGAAAATCACTCCTACACACTCATTACCACATACGTAGACAACTTCATGAAGGTAACTGTTGTTACTGCTATATATATTCCATTGCTAATATGGTAAAAATGTAAATAATTCCCTTGGAAGAATTAATTTCCATGGCGGTTGCAAGTTGCTACTTGTTTTATGTATATATGTGAATTGTAAATGGGTAGCAATGGAATTTGGTATTGGGCTGTCAAAAACCCCATCTGGAAGTTTCGGGAAGAGATATTTTGTGATTGGTATCCCTGCTGGCCGGGAAAGTAAGATGAGTATGTGACAGACCAAGGCCAAGGCAATCCAAAGGATTCATACATTCTTCTTCCCTCTGCTAGCAGTATGTTCTGAATTTTTTTCTTAGAAAAGGAACAAGAAATTGAGTATTTCTATTTTTTGGACTTTATTATATCTGCTTTTGCTATATTTCAGCCCAAGTTTTGCAGACAAAGGAGCCATGGACACGTGTACATGTTATTTTTTTGATACTACAAAAACATTTTACCAGCCAAAAAAACACAGGAGGAAGCAATTCAGCTCAGACTGAAAATTTGGAAAATATAGGTCTAAAATCCAAATGAGAAATTGTAATATGTCAGAACCCCCTGCAGCTTCCTAACAACTCTCCAACTACTTCCGCCTGATCCAAGCAATCATAGCCATGTGATACAATACCACACCGCAAAGTAGAAGCAGTTCGGGAAAGTGGGAGCTTTAGCAGCACCATAGCTGGCCTTGTAGCCCTCCTCCATGACCCTTCACAAAGAAGTTCCCAAGCATTGCCCTGCCCATCTCAGAAAATGAGAAACGACCTGCAAATGATGGCTGGGAATTGAACTACCTTGAATGAATGACAAGAATGACCCTCCTCCAACTAGATTCTGACCGCTTTCCGAATGGTTTTTTTGGACTCGTGTTATTGTTTTGTTTTGGACCTTTGTGGAAGGACCTCATAACCCTTTTTTATTATTTGCAAGTGGAATTTTTAGGACAGTCAATTTACACACCACCCAGCTACCTTTTTAATGAAAACTCCAAATTGTAGACATTTGAAAACATTAATAGTGAAGCATTTTCCAGCCTCTCAGAGAGACAGAGAGGGGTCTTCCCAGACCATATCATTGATTGATTTTGCATATAAGCCTAGATTAAATAAAAGTTCAACTCAAATACTACAACTTCGAAATTATGAGACTAAACTTTTAGCAGAAAAGCTACCTTTTAAACCTGGCAGGAGACATTGCAGAATTAGTTTGGAATAAATGACCGGTTGGTTAAAGCAAAGAATTTGGAAACTAAAATTTTAAAATGGGAATTGCAAGAGTAGTGAATTGTAAAATTGAATTACAAGAAAATAACAGTTTCATCTACTCTAAAATTGAAACAGAAAATCAGAGTGTTGCCCGGTCCTTCGGAATATAAATTTGATCTCAAAGATATCTCGATTAAGTAAATCTTTAAAAAATGATGATGCTGATAAAACTGAAAATCCTAAAAAAAACTACATTAGGTATTTTCAACACTATTCTGACTCTGGAACTGAACTAATAATATAAACAAAATCAAGGGTGGAAAATATGCAAATTGAGGAAACCATAAATCGTAAGAAAAATACCTGATAATGAAGATGTGGGCGCTCCTGTTGGCGCTTGAAGTCCTCTGGTTTTTCAAAATATGTTTCCATCATGTCCAGAAACCTGTCGTTAACCTCCGCTGGGCACCTCGGATCTCTGACCACCAATGCCCCTGTTTGTTTCAGAGACTCCGCCACTTCCTCACATAAACTCTTCAAATCCGGACTATACTCCAGTTCGCCATTTGGATTACAGGCAGGCTCGATTGCGTCACGTTTGGAGTCAGGCCCACATCCAGATCTGCCCGTAAATTTCAAGTATGGCTCCAAATCAATCACAGGGACCTCCATTTCTCACTTTCTCAAACACCAAATAAGGATGTGGTGGCTTTGGACGTTTCTTTATAATAGCCCTGATCCTTGGCTGGGTTTCTGATAAGCAAACAAAGTTTACAAACCTCTGATTATTCTTCCTTCTGGTCGCTGTGGAGGCCTTTGCTCTCTATTGCTGCCAAAGGGCGGGAAATGATAAGAATTGGCCCGTACTAAGTGTCAACTGGGTATTCTCTTATAGTGATTGCGGGGACTCTGTCCGAGTGGAGTGGGAGGGAGTTGTTGCTGGCATACTCCAAAGCGGTGGGCCCGTGTCGTCCCCCGCCCCTGGTATCTGATTCACCAACTAAAACAATATTGAACATTGTAGAGAAGTCAATGGTTTTGGTCAGATAGTGAGAGGCTATGGAGTTCCAGCACGTTACATATGGTGTTTTTTTATTTACACAAAATTTAAGAGAGGAGATGTTCTGCAAAGAAGTGGGGAAAGTTTATCATCTAACAGTCAATTAACATAATATATTACAATATTGAATATCAAACATTGTTGGAAAGTCAGTGGGTTCTGGTATGATAACGAAAGGCGATAGAGTTCGATCACGTTACATATGGTATTTCAATTGGAGAGATCTACACACAAAATTATGGAGAGCAGATGTGTAATACTTTCTTTCTTGCTTTCAATTAAGAAATAGTACATTATTTAGAGGATTATTATTTTTATAAAAACTCCATTGACATAAAAATTTGATGGGTTGAAATTTATATGTTTACGTTAACTTCACACTTTGAAATTTATATGTTGCTTACGTTAACTTCGCAATCATATGAAGTATTAAGAAAAATTAAAAGTTTGTAACCGTTTATAAAATTCGAACATGTTGATGATGTTTTTAACTATAATTTTATAATTTCTAATGAAATTTCAACTTCTTGGAACTGTATTTAATTAAAATTTTAGAATTCAAACTCCTTGAGACCTCTTCGGCTAATGGGAAAAGTATATTTTTGTGGTGATGGGAAAAGGATTTTTTTTGTTTTAAATTATATTATATAGAAGATTAAAAATGGTTTAAAGGAAAAAAGTGTAATTTAGAAAAAATAATAATAATAATAATTGTTTATTTCTTTATTTTTATTTTTTTTTTACTTAGTATTTGAAATTTAAATTGAAAGTTAAATGATATTTCATAAAACAATGTTGGTTATGTTTGATGGGTAAATTTGATTTGTTTATTATTAATATTGATAGAGTTTAATTTAAAATTTGTCAATTAAAAAAAAAAAAAAAAAATTAATATTTTTGAAATCAAAAAAATTGTATTATCATGGATTTATTTCTTTTAATATTTAATAGATTCAAGAATATATAAATTTATACATCAATACATATTTAAGTTTTGATAATATTTTAAGTGTTAAATTTGAGTTTAGTGTAAAAGGGGTTAGGAGTCAATTTTAGGGTCACTTATGTGTTATTTAGGGATTGTAATCAACTACTTAAGTTTACATTGGATGTTATCGACATAAACTAGTGCATTTTGCAAGTGGAATTTGAACCAAACATCATCCATAAATATATAATAAAAAAAAAATGTTTGTCAAGTTGTTTGAGTTCTCCAGAGATTACATCAGACTTCACCTATGGCTTGAGAAACCATGACCTAGGGACATTTAAGCCATCAAAATCACCCAGGGATTGCACTCAGCCTCTGCCACACCGACCCTTAACATGGCTAGATTTTTGCCCACGAAGTTTCGAACTAGTGACCTTCACATCACGGAGTGACTTAACAATACACCCCATCACCATCTATTTTACGCCCATGGGCATCATCCACAAATACAATTAAATTAATATTTTAAATTTTATATATATATATATATATATATCAATTGGGGTTATCTCGGGTGGTTGCGAAGAATGGTTTTTATCTCCCCCACCCAAGTTCAATTCCCTTTGAGTGACATGATGATGAGAAATATTGATGTAATAGTTATGTGCCTATGAATATTGTTGAATTTTAATCCCTAATGGGGTTGGTTGACCATGTGGCAAATGAGATCGAGGGGCGTTTGTCGCCCCACTAGCTGGGAATGTCATTAAGAGAGGGGTGTCGTGCTCCCCCCTCCCCCCTAATGCACGAGGCATGTGAAGGTCACTTTGTAAGTTCATGGATAGGTTTATTCTGGACTTTTCTTATAGTTGGTTTATGCTACAAAGCGAGAGTGTGAACCCTGCGTATATAATTTCCCTGGTGTGGATGAAATTTTCCTTCCCTCTCTATAAGAATTGCGAAAGAGGGTATTGTTATGCTTGTCAACCAAATATATGGATTTGGAAGCGGGAATATATAGTTTTGACGTGGTGTCTAGGCTTAAAAGGGGCTATAATTCCCAACTTTTTTGTATTGGCGCGGGAGATGATTTCCACGTTAGATATGGAGAAGTCGGCAAAATTGCAGTCTCGAGGTTAAAAGGGAGCTTTCGAGATGGTGCTTTAGACTGCTAGCGGAATCATTATGGGGGTAATCCGGATTCAGAACTATTGAGGTGCTTTGTCTTTGCTTTTATTCGTGGATTTAAGCAAGTAATTTTCTCCTCCTTCCCAGTATTATAATTTCCTTTGCTTATGTTTGCTATTGGTATGGGGTTGGCTTCTCAGAAGGGTCTGTGTGGGGGTTCGTTGTTGTTTTGTATCCTTTGAGTTGGCAAGCATTGCTACCTAAGGAGTGGAACTATATCTCTAGTTTTTTTGTTCCTCATCATAATGTTTTGTGGAAAATTCCTCCCAGTGACTAGTTTGGAAGATGAATTCGGTTCAAAGTATATGATTATTGTTCTTATTTGTACATGTTCAGCTAGCCTAGGTGTGTCTGTAGTGGGATAGAGGATATTTGGTTAGAAATTTTAGTGGGGGGGGTAGATTTTTTATTTGGAGTAGCATCGGATGTGCTCTAAGTCTCAAATTTTGTGGATAAGCTTAGACACGTGTATTCTAAATAACCCATAAAGTGTTCGGTGAAATTCCACTTGGATTGTACTCTACGGAATTAATTAATTATTTTTAAAGGGACCCTAAGTCAAAACTTAGGAAAATAAAAATAATTAAAGTGTATTGATAGACTATGAGTGAGAATGACCTAGAATAAACGGATCAAGTCAAAAGTTAATCTTAGCCGTTGATTAGAGATCTAATCTGGGTCATTGAATCCTCAACGAGAAGATTATAAGGACTTGAAGGGTCATTTGGAAAAGACATTCGTGGAGACACAAAGGATCTAGAGATCGAATTTTTCTGACGGAGCAAGTGCTCGAATGAAAATCGGATCTAAGTGATCCTTGATTGCAATGAGGGGCAATATTTTCGGTTGGAATGTTTCCTCAGCCGAATAGTACATAGCAGCAGAGAAAGAGAGAGCCACAGCTTCAGCGTAGAACCAGTGACGCAGTGCCTACGTAGTCACTGCGTAGATCCAGAGAGAATCGTTTTCCCGCAAAGGAAACAACGCAAAGCCAGTGTCAGACCCAAGAGAGATTTTCCGGAGGCTCAGTTTCCAGTCAGCAGTGAAACTAACTCAGAGGCAGAAAGGAAATCAAGTTGTGACGCAGTCAGTGCACAGAGGCAGCGTAGGGCAGTCCAGCCTTGGTGCAGATCAGTGCTAGTTTTCGCAAGGAGGAGTGAGGTTTGTCTCACAAAATATCTTCTATCAGTTTTGTTGTATGATTTGACATTCCCATCAATCATAGATTTGTACTCAGAGTTTACTGCATAATAACATAAACCGTCAGATCTGCTGCATCGGTTTTCCCACATTGGCTTTTTCCATGGATATTAGTCCAAAAATAATTGTCAGATGGTTGCGTGTTCTATGTGTGTTTAGATTTGTTTCCACACTTGTATTTCTTCTGCAGTTTAATTGTGTAGGTTGTAGTGAATGGATTTCGATATTCGCTTGTAGAACTCAGTAAATAATTTGTTAGGTAAAATAATAAATAGAATATTTTTCCATTAGTTGTTGCAGTATGATTTCCTGTAACACGAATTTTCACATGGTATCAGAACTTGTTTAAGTTGAGTGCAAGCGAGACAAAGAAAAGATCCAGCAGACCTAGCATTGAAGCAGCAACTGGGGATCAAAGGGTTGCGTAAGCACCAGATCGATTTACCAGTGAAGTGCGCAGCCCAAGCCAGGAGGGCCAGATTAGCAAGGAAATTATCTCTCTCTGAGTGAGTCGACAGAGAGGTAGGATTTTTCCAAATTGTTGTTTGTCTGAGGCAGAGGGAGTAGCGCAACAGATATACGCAAATCAGTAGCTGGAGGGACGCAGTTGACTTCGCAGCAAGGATTGATGGTGCAAAGCGTCAGGAAAGCGTAGCAGAAATATGGATTTGGGGATTTTATGACCTCAGTGAGTTTCTGGCCTGAGAAACTCAGATTCCATGTGCAGTAGCAATAGATTTTATGGCTTGCTCCATTAGGAGTGCGTAAAGCCAATTGCGTAGAGGGTGAGAGACAACAGATCGACAGTAGCCGAGTGAGATGGGAACCAACGGATTGCGTGACTAGAACCGGTTAGAGGGTGCCTCCAACTATGTAATCTAGAAGGCAATGATCTCCTTCCTTCTAGATGAGCATGACCTCAAGCACTTTATCGATAGTGCTTAGGTTGAACCATTGGATGTAGCACCATTATGAGCCTTCAAGAGGAATATGGCTAAATCCAAGCGGTTGATCCTCGATGGAGTGAGGGATTACATTGTTTCACACATCTCAGCTAAAGGAACAACTAAGGAGATGTGGGATGCATTGGAAACGTTGTATGAGGTGTCTTCTGAGCAGCGGAAGATGTTTCTGGAGGAGAAAATGCGGACCACAAGGATGTAGAAGGGAGAGCGTATTGATCCATTCTTGTCTAGATTTTAGGAAAACTGAGATCAATTGGTAGCCATAGGAGCAGCTCCTAAGGCCACAGATATGGTCAGATTGGCCCTCAACTCAGTGTCCGAGGATTACCAATTTTTTTTCGAGAGCATTATGGGCACAGAAAACTTGTCGAACTGGGAGCAAATGTGGGCAGCTCTTCAACAAGAAGAGATGTAGAGAAACTTACTCAAGTGTCAACTTAAGGGTAGCAACAGTAGTGGTTTGAAGATCAAGAAGGAGGAGGAAGAGAATGCGGCCCTTGCATCAAAGGGGCAGCAAGAGAAGCACGGGAGGAAGAAGGATTTGTCAAAGATCAAATGTTTCTGGTGTGGTGAGATGGGGAACTACGCCATACAATGTCCTCTCAAGAAGAAGTACAAGGATAAGAAACATGATCCACAGGTTAGAGCAATGAAGATAGAGGAGGAGGAGTTTGCAATGATTTCTCATATACCTCCAGGAGGGAGGTGGGATGATTTGGAGTTGTAGACCCGGAGATCTACAAGATGGGCATGATCCTTGAGGAGTCCACCTCTTGGATCATCACCTTGCTACGGGAGCCCAAAACAGTAGCAGCGGGATGGACTAGTGTCAGTTGGTGCAAAGGAGTGTTGAAGTGACAGCGCAGTGGTTAGCAGTGCCAGAGCTTGAGCAGCGTAGAGAAATGTTGCAGCAGCATAGAGGGACGCAGTGCAGAACAACAACAGCTTCAGAGAGGCAGTGTAGAGGCTAGCAACAGTCAAATCTTCATCACTGAGATGCAATATACTTTTCCATTTTTTTATTTTTATTTTTTGCTTTTATAGTTGCAGAAAGCAACTGTGATGTAGTGTAGTAGCAGTTGGCAATGGCAGAACCATCAACAACACAGATGCAAAATTTAGAGGGAGTTGTAGTGCGGATGCAGTGGTTGATAGTGGCAGTGTCAAAACCAGTACAGATGTAGCATTTGCGCAAAGTTGGTGGATAGCATGTCAAACATCAACAACACAGAGGGAGATGATTCAGAGTTAGAACACTATGTAGCAAGTCATATTGGTAGAGCACATTTATCGCTAAGAGGGAGTGTTTATTTGGGGTAGCATCGGATGTGATCTAAGTCTCAAATTTTGTGGATAGGCTTAGACACATGTATTCTAAATAACCCATAAAGTGTTTGGTGAAATTCCACATAGATTGTATTCTATGGAAATAATTAATTATTTATAAAGGAACCCTAAGTCAAAACTTAGGAAAATAAAATTAGTAAAGTGTATTAATAAAACACGAGTGAGAATGGTCTAGAATAAACGAATAAAGTCAAAAGTTAATCTTAGTCATTGATCATAGATCTAATCTGGGTCGTTGAATCCTCAACGAGAATATTATAAGGACTTAAAGGGTCATTTGGAAAAGACATTCGTGGAGATACAGAGGAGATACAGAGGATCTAAAGATCGTTTTTTTTTTTTTTTTTTGATCTGACGAAGCAAGTGCTCGGACGAAAATCAAATCTAAGTGACCCTTGATTGTAGTGAGGAGCAGTATTTCCAGTTGGAAGGTTTCCTGAGCTGAAGAGTACATAGCAACAGAGATAGAGAGAGCCACAACTTCAGCGCGGAGCCAGTGACGCAGTGCCTACGCAGTCACTGTGTAGAGCTAGAGGGAGAATCATTTTCCCGCAGAGGAGACAACGCAGAGCCAGTGTCAGACCCCGGAGATATTTTCCGGAGGCTCAGTTTCCAGTCAGCAGTGAGACCAACACAGAGGCAGAAGGGCAGCCGAGTTATGACACAGTCACTGCGCAAAGTGATGCAGTCACTGCGCAGGGTAGTCTAGCCTTGGCGCATATCAATGCCAGATTTCCTGTGGAGGAGTGAGGTTTTTCTCACAAGATCTCTTATATCATTTTTCTGTATGATTTGACAGTCTCGTCAATCATAGATTTGTACTTAGAATTTACTGCATAATAACATAAACCCCTAGATCTGCTACATCGATTTTCCCACATTGGGTTTTTCCGGGGACATTAGTCCAAAACACAATTGTATCAAATGGTTGTGTGATATATGTGTATTTAGATTTGTTTCCGCACTTGTATTTCTTCCACAATTTAATTGTGTAGGCTATAGTGAATGGATTTCGATATTTTCTTATAGAACATAGTAAATAGTTTGTTAAGTAAAACAACAAATATAATATTTTACATCTGTTGTTGCAGTAGGATTCCATGTAACACAAATTTTCACATAGATTCTCTCAAGCCTCTTGTAACAGTATTCAACCCTAAGGGGTGGTTGACGGGCCGTGATATTTTGGATTAGTGGGGTCTCCCTCTCTAGTATTGTGTTGGTCTACTACTTTTAGTAGTTACTGTGCCTCGTTAGAATGTGTGTGGTTGTCATGGGGCTAGTGGACATAGCTAGCTCAATCCTTCATGTGCTCAATCGTACGCTCAGGAGGAGAAAACTACTTATCACTCAACAACCTCCCACAGTACTCAGTGGAGATTCAGAGACTTGAGAACCAGGTTGCTCAAGATCGGAAAGCTTATTATGACTCATAAATTTTAGAGGAGGTTTCCCATTGGCTTCCTAACCCTGTCCATATTAGGGGAAGAAGGAATCAATGCATGCATTATATTACCCTCTGTTGGCAATTAAAGACTCTTCTTAGATGAGTTCTAAAGAAGAAGCATGAATATAGGAACGCCATTATCTCCTTTCTCAATGATATTTAGTGAAACTAATGGAAACACTACAATTTATACGAATAGGTTGGAAGCTTGCTTAGCTCACATTGAGAGACACATCCATTGTGAGTTTAAGCCCTCAATGCTTGGTTCGAGTGTGAAGGATGCAACTCCTGTAACACACCCCCTCCTAAACCCCACCAAAACACATGTTAAAAGGAGGTGGTTACTATGCTTGACCCAATATCCAAGTTGTCATTATGGAAATGGGTTCTAAACTTTTCAATCTTCTCAACTAGCTAAAAGCTTCAAATATACATCATTGTTATGTCTGTCTCGTCAAGATGATTATGAGGATATAAAAATTTACCTCCGTCTGACCTTAAGATTAAGAGATATTACCATTTGAATTTCTGACGAATCAGAAATTGCCACGTCATCAACTTTTTCCACATGGTACTACGTGGTTACCCTAGCCAACCTGTCGTTGCCACTTGATGATGGTATAATGGCTGTCAACCCATTCATAGCATTGGTCTTTGTAATTTGTGCTTATATTTTTATTTATATAAGCTCTTCCATACTACAACCATGTATTATCATACAAATATATAACAAGTTGACATACCGACAACTGGGTAGAAAATCTTTCATTACCCGAGTCTCTGATCCGGATTTATGCAGGAGCGCAACAGAATATAGAAATAACCATAAACATAGAAATACATCGGAAATAAGGCTTCATTTCATTAATATCAAATCACATAAATATGCTTACAAACATGATGGAAATAAAATAGCTAGGGTGCTGGTAGCGAATCTCTGAGAAGAGATGTGGCGGCTATAGACCTCTGAACTGTGTTACAATGAGGCTCGAGGGCCTATTTATTATGGAGAAACAATGGAGAACTCTAAACGTCCAAAAACCTAACCCTAGGAGATGAAGCGCCAAAACTATGGGCCCCGTTTGGGTAAATTGGTGTTTCGAATTCTCGGGGACGTAACTTCGGCATACTATCTCTGTTTGGGGCTTCAAAATGGCTCTGGAAGTTCATGACCCAAAAAACTACTAAAAATAGTAAGTTGTGAAAAAACTGAAAGAGACAATGGTGGGGCCCCAAGTGGAATAGGCAGGTGGCCACCAATATCCACCTGGATCATTCCTCCCCCCTTAGAAAGCAATGGTTCCCATTGTGTTGAGTTCCTCCATGAGACGAGGAAACTTTTGTTGAACTTGGTCCCTGGTGAACCACTTGCCTTGGTGTAGGATTTGGCCAGCTTTGACAACCTGATACAGTTAGATCTTCTGTTAGCGAGTGTTCTTGATTTGCATGTCCATGATACAGTCTGTGGTGGCATGTTCCATGCAGTATGGGTTTAACTCTTTTGGTGTGAGTTCTTTTGCAATGTCAGAGGTGTCCAATAGAGGTGGGAAGTAGGGACGAAGGCGGTCTACATTGAATATTGGGTGCAGACCAAGGAATGGTGGAATACTGAGCTTGAAGGCATTGTTCCCTACAGCCTTTGTGATGGTGTATGGCCCATATCGGAGAGGGCAAATCTTACGGTGGGGTCCAATGAGGCGCTCCTTCTGCAAATATAGCCACACTTTTTCACCCACCTAGAAGTTGTGTGGCACCCGATGTTAATCATGTCGTTTCTTGTACTTAGCATTGGCTCTGTCCAATATGTCATGAACCTGTTGGTGGATGTGCTGAATGCACTCGATGAAGTTTTTTTCTTTGTCAGCTTCAGACTAGACATAAGCCGAATCGGCCTAAGTAGCTGCAAATGGCATGGCTACGTCAATGGGACATAGTGACTGGAATCCCAAGCCCACCTGAAAGGGGATGTGGCCGATTGAGCTATGGAGAGCCCAGTTATAACTGTGTTGTACATAGGGAAGGCTCTCATTCCATGTGCGTGGATGCTTTGAATTGTACATGCACAAAATGTGTACAATCATCATGTTGACGACCTCTGTCTGGCCATCAGTTTGATGATGGAACGGTGTGGACTTGGTGAGCTTGGTGTCCAACATTTACTAGAGGCTGGACCAAAATGTGCTGAGGAACCTGTTGTCGCGATCTGATATGATAGACTGTGGGATCCCAAAGTGCACCCACACTCGTTCAAAGAAGAGTTTAGTAGTGGCTTCTGTTGTGATATTCTTCTTGCAGGCTGCCATAATGGCCATCTTTGAGGATATGTCGACGACCACGAAAACATAGCCATTTCCATGCTTAGTAGAAGGAAGGCCTGACATGTAATCCATGGAGATGGATTCCCAAGGTCGACTAGGGGTAGGTAGCGGAGTATAGAGCCCTTGCTTCTTGATGGTCGGTTTGGCAATGGCATAAGTAGTGCAGGATCTGATGTACTTCTCGACATCCTGTCGAAGGTTGGGCCAATAGAAATACTTCTACAGTACTGCCACTATTTTCTCGACCCCAAAATGCCCAACGACTCGACTGTAGTGCGCTTCCCATATCATCTTGGCACACTCGCTTGAAGGAACACAAAGGTGTCCCAGGTGACATAATAGTGCATCTTGGAGGTGAATTTTTGGAACTTGCATACCCCCCAAGAGTGCCTTGTATGTGTAGTTGAATTTTGGATCGCTCTTGTAGAGAAGCGGCCAATCAGAAGTATCATGCCCACAAGAGTTGAGAACGGTGGTTATGGCCACAATCGGTGGTCGGCTGAGGCAATCTACAACATTATTGTTGCTACCCTTCTTGTACTTGATGTTCAAATGAAATTGTTCCAGATATGTGGACCACTTCGAATGGTGATCGTTTTGCAACTTCCCTTGTGTCTGTATGAACTGCAGGGGTCGGTGGTCTGTGTGGATGATTGTCTCCTTCCCCATAATGTAATGCTTCCATTGTCGACAATCCTGCACAATGGAATACATTTCTTTGTCATAAGTGGGATAATTTCGAACTGTGTCAGACAATGTCTCACTGTGATATGCCACTGGATGCCCCTGTTGAGTAAGAACTGTCCCAATAGCATAGTTAGAGGCATCTGTCTCAATCTCAAATGGTTGTTGCAAGTGTGGTAATGTGAGCACTGGGGTAGAACAGAGGCAATGTTTCAATTCTACGAATGCCTTCTGTTGATATTCCGACCAACAGAATTTTGCTTTCGCTCCTCCCTTGGTGACTTGACTCAAGGGCCAAGTGATATGCAAGAATCCCAACACAAACCTACGGTAGAAATTAGCAAGACCTAGAAAGCTGCAGAGCTCTATTAGGATGGTTGGGGCTGGCTAATCCCAAATGACTTGGATCTTGGCTGGATCCACATGCACCTCCCTTTCATCAATAATGTATCCCAGATATTGAACCTGGGTCATGCCAAAAGTGCACTTCTCCAAATTGGCACAAAACTTGTGTTGCCACAGTGTTTGGAGGACTTCTCGGATGTGGTGGAGGTGCTCTTTCCAAGTCTGGCTGAAGATCAGAATGTCATCCAAGTATACCACTACAAATGGGTTGGTGAATGGACGCAATATGTCATCCATCAACCTCATGAAGGTTGCTGGAGCATTTGTCAATCCAAAAGGCATGACGAGCCATTTGAAAAGGCCCTCCTTGGCTTTGAAGGCAGTCTTCCACACATCAGACGGTTCGATTGGTACCTGGTGATACCCAGACTTCAAGTCGATCTTGCTAAAATATTTTTCCCCTTTGAGTTGGTCCAGAAGGTCATCAATCCATGGGATCTGGTACCTATTCCGGACAGTGATCTTGTTCAACGCCCGATAATCAATACAGAGTCTCCAAGTCCCATCCTTCTTTTGTACCAACACGATCGGGCTCCCACAAGGCGATGAAATTGGCCGGATGTGACCTTTCTGCAGTAGCTCCTAAATCTGCCTCTTGATTTCATCATTCTCCAGAACATAGCGCCTATAGATCGGTCCATTGGGTAGCGACACACCTGGGGTCAGGTCAATAGGGTGCTTAACCTAACAATGTAGAGGCACCCCTATGGGTGAGGTGAAGATGTCCCTGTACTCCTCCACAACCTTGTACATTTGTTGTTGTTGTGCAAAGGAGTCATGTCTGGAGGTTGTGGCCACAATATTCTTCTTGCCTTGGGGGCGGATCATCAGGAAAACAAATTTCTTGGTTTGGGAAATGAGCTTACTGCATTGTTTTGCAGTAACCAAAGAGATAGTGGGAGGTGGTGGTACCTCTGATATCCTGTACAGTTTATTTCCCAAAGTAACAATAATAGCGCGAGGCCGAGACTCATACACAACATGTCACTTCCACAAGTATGGTTGGCCTAATAATACATCAGAAACATCAATAGGAGCAATGTCACACAATACCTCATCTGTGAAGGGCTTGATGCTATAGGGAAGGTGGCACTGTTGGCTGACGCGGAGATCCTGTCCTTGGAGAAGTGATCCAGGTGGATATTGGTGGTCACCCGCCTATTCCACTTGAGGCCCCACCATTTTCTCTTTCAGTTTTTCAGTTTTGGCACAACTTACTATTTTTAGCAGTTTTTCGGGTCTTGAACTTTCGGAGTCGTTTTGAGGCCCTAAACGATGTTTTTTGGGAAAAATGGGAGCAAGATGGGTCCATGGACTGGTGTTTCTCACTCAAAATTTGTAGTACTCAGATAGATCTTTCTAACGAGGTATGGTTCGCGTCAAACAGAGATCGTATGCCAAAGTTACGTCCTCGGGAAGTTGAACCACCAATTTACCCAAACGGGGCCCATAGTTTTGGCGCTTCATCTCCTAGGGTTAGGGTTTTGGATGTTTAGGGTTTTCCATTGTTTATAAATAATAAAAAGACCCTTGAGCTTCATTGTAACTCAGTTTAGAGGCCTGTGGCCACCACATCTCTTCTCAGAGATAGCTACCAGCGCCCTAGCTAGTTTATTTCCATTCTGTCTGTAAGCAAATTTCAGTTATTTGATATTAATGAAATGAAGTGTTATTTTCGCTGCATCTTTGTATTTATGGTTATATGTTTATTCTGTTGCGTTCCTTCATATATCTGGATCAGTGGTATCAGAGCGGTCTGTTTTTCTCGATACTTCTTTGTATGTCCCCAACGAGGTCGGGGTATAAGGAGTTAGGGCTCGATCTGGTGGAACCTTTGCAAGATCAGCCTCGCAAACCTCGATGGACGCCCATGGGGGACGAAAAAGAAAGATGAGGGAGCAGGAGATCCTATCAAAATATTGCTCGAGGAGGCCCTCGAAAAACAAAGGAACGTGATGATGGATAACTTTGCCCAAATCCTTCAACGGCTGCCCACCGGCGGCGCATCTGCATCCAACAGCCACTCTGGAGGTGCAACTCCTTTTAAGGTACAAGTAAATTTTGACATTCCCATATTTGAGGGTCAAATAGATGCAAATTCCATAGATAGATGGTTGAATCTATTAGAAGGATATTTCTCGGTTCATGACTTTTTTGATCGGGAGAAGATTATTTTTGCACTCCTCAAAGCTACCCCCCATGTCAAGGACTGGTGGGAAACCTACTGTGCAAAAAAGTATGAGACAGAACCCTCTCTATTCTCGGCCGTACCCACTTGGAATTCTTTCCGAGACGCCATCAAGGAACAATACTATCCCGTGGGGAGCTATGACGACAAGTACATACAATGGACCATGCTGTGACAACAAAAGGATCAAGATGTGCATGAGCTGACGAATCTGTTCCATACCCTGCGCACAAAGTTGGGTATCAAATATTCAGAGAAACATCTGGTGCTAAAGTATTGCAGTTGTCTGCACATATACATTCATGAGGAAATGGAGTTCCTCAACATCTCCTCGCTTGGTACGGCATATCGATATGCTGCCAAGATTGAGCAGAAATTCAAACAGAAGAAGCGAGACTTTGGATCTGCGAATCAAAAGCAAGGGAAAGTTTCTCCCAAACCGCAGAATAAAGGACAGAGCTAAGGCATGGCAGCTCAAGACAAATTGTCGAAGCCACAAGCAAAGAAAAACACTGCAAAGCCAAAGAAGGACACAGGAAAGTGGTGTGAGTTCCATAAGAGCTCCACTCACAACACAAGTGAGTGTCGAGCCAAGTAGTCGTTGGTGGCCGAGATGAGGGCTTCTGAGTCAGATGCATGCTCTGACTCTGAATCAGAACCTGACAAGGGGAATGACAAAGGGAAATATATTATTGATGCGGAGCCCAACGCCACTGTTGCCACTACAAAGATCCAGAAGGAGGAACCGGAAGATCCAGAGGAGGAGGAACGTCTCTTCCACTCCCAGATGTGGGTAAAGGGCTCCCCGGTATAGTTCATTGTCGACAATTGGAGCCAAAAGAACCTCATTTCAGCAGACGCCGTGAAGCGGTTGGGTTTGTCGACCACAACTCACCCACATCCATACACCATCGGGTGGCTTCACCAAGGACGAGATCTCCGCGTCAACCAGCAGTGCCGCCTTCCCTATAGAATCAAGCTCTTCACGGATGAGGTATTATGTGACGTTGCTCCTATTGATGTTTCTGATGTATTATTAGGACAACCATACTTGTGGAAGCGTCATGTTGTGTATGAGTCTCAACCTCGCGCTGTTATTGTTACTCTGGGAAATAAGTTGTACAGGATACCAGAGGTACCACCTCCTGCCACTATCTCTTTGGTTACTGCAAAACAATGCAGTAAGCTCATTTCCCAAACCAGGAAATTCGTTTTCCTGATGATCCGCCCCCAGGGCAAGAAGAAGATTGTGGCCACGACCTCTAGACAGGGCTCCTCTGCGCGACAACAACAAATGGACAAGGTTGTGTAGGAGTACGGGGACATCTTCACCTCACCCACAGAGGTTCCTCTGCATTGTCAGATCAAGCACCCAATTGATCTGACCCCAGGTGCGTCGCTGCCCAATGGACTAATCTATCGGCGCTCTGTTCTGGAGAACAATGAAATCAAGAGGCAGATTCAGGAGTTGCTGCAGAAAGGTCACATCCGACCAATTTCATCGCCTTGTGGGAGCCCGATCGTGTTGATACAAAAGAAGGATGGGATGCGGAGACTCTGTATTGACTATCGGGCGCTGAGCAAGATCACTGTCCGGAATAGGTATCCGATCCCACAAATTGATAACCTTCTGGACCAACTCAAAGGGATGAAATATTTCAGCAAGATCGACTTGAAGTATGGGTATCACCAAGTGCCAATTGAGCCCTCCGATGTGTGGAAGAATGCCTTCAAATCCAAGGAAGGCCTTTTCGAATGGCTGGTCATGCCTTTCGAGTTGACGAATGCTCCCACAAACTTCATGAGGTTGATGGACAACATCTTGCGGCCATTCACTAGCTCATTTGTAGTGGTGTACTTAGATGACATTTTGATCTTCAGCCAGACTTGGGAAGAGCACCTCCACCCATTCGACAAGTCCTCCAAACACTGCGGCAACACAAGTTCTGTGCCAATTTGGAGAAGTGCACTTTTGGCATGACCCAAGTTCAATATCTGGGATACATTATTGATGAATGGGGGGTGCATGTGGATCCAACCAAGATCCAAGTCATTCGGGATTGGCTAGCCCCAACCACTATAACAGAGCTTCGCAGCTTTATGGGTCTTGCTAATTTCTACCGTAGGTTCGTGTTGGGATTCTCTCATATCACTTGGCCCTTGAGTCAAGTCACCAAGGGAGGAGCAAGAGCAAAATTCTTTTGGTCGGAATCTCAACAAAAGGCGTTCACAAAATTGAAAAATCGCCTTTGTTCTGCCCCAGTGCTCACATTACCAGACTTGCAACAGCCATTTGAGATCGAGACAGATGCATCTGACTATGCTATTGGGGCAGTTCTTATTCAACAGGGACATCCAGTGGCATATCACAGTGAGACATTGTCTGACACAGTTCACAAGTATCCCACTTATGACAAAGAAATGTATTCCATTATCCAAGCTTGTCGACAATGGAAGCATTACATCTCAGGGAAGGAAACAATCATCCACACAAACCACCAGCTCCTGAAGTTCATACAAACACAAGGGAAGTTGCAGAATGATCGCCATCAGAAGTGGTCCACATATCTGCAACAGTTTCATTTGAACATCAAGTACAAGAAAGGTAGCACCAATAATGTTGCAGAATGCTTCAGCCGACCACCGATCATGGTGCTCACCACCGTTCCTAACTCTTGTGGACAAGAGACTTCTGATTGGCCACTTCTCTACGAGAGTGACCCATAATTCGACCACACATACAAGGCACTCTTGAGGGGTATGCAAGTTCCAAATTTTCACCTCCAAGATGCACTTTTATGTCACCCAAGACACCTTTGTGTCCCTTCAAGCGAGCGTGCCAATATGATATGGGAAGCATACTACAGTCGATTCGCTGGGCATTTCGAGGTGGAGAAAACAGTAGCAGTATTGCATAATTATTTCTATTGGCCGAACCTTTGAAAGGATGTCGGGAAGCACATCAGATCCTGCACTGCTTGTGCCATTGCCAAACTGACCATCAAGAAGCAACGCCTATATACTCCGCTACCTACCCCTAGTCGAACTTGGGAATCCATATCCATGGATTACATGTCGGGCCTACCTTCTACTAAGCATGGAAATGACTGTGTTTTCGTGGTCGTCGACAGATTCTCGAAGATGGCCATTATGGCGGTCTGCAAGAAGAATATCACAGTAGAAGCCACTGCTAAACTCTTCTTTGAACGAGTGTGGGTGCACTTTGGGATCCCACAATCTATCATATCAGATCGGGATAGCTGGTTCCTCAGCACATTTTGGTCCAGCCTCTGGTCAATGCTAGACACCAAGCTCACAAAGTCCATAGCTTTCCATCCCCAAACAGATGGCCAAATAGAGGTCGTCAATAGAATGATTGTACACATTCTGCGCATGTACAATTCAAAGCATCCACGCACGTGGGACGAGAGCCTCCCTATGTACAACATAGTTATAACCGGGCTCTCCATAGCTCAATCGTCCACAGCCCCTTTCAGGTGGGCTTGGGATTCCAGCCACTATGTCCCATTGACGTAGCCATGCCATTTGCGGCTACTCAGGCCGATTCGGCTCATGTCTAGTCTGAAGTTGACAAAGAAAATAGCTTCATCGAGCGCATTCAACATATCCACCAACAAGTTCATGACATATTGGACAGAGCCAATGCTAAGTACAAGCAACACCATGATCAACATCGAGTGCCACACAACTTCCAGGTGGACAACAAAGTGTGGTTACATTTGCAGAAGGAGCGCCTCAATGGACCCCACCGCAAGCTTCGCCCACTCTGATACGGGCCGTACACCATCACCAAGGATGTAGGGAACAATGCCTTCAAGCTCAGTATTCCACCATTCCTTGGTCTGCACCCAGTATTCAATGTGGATCGCCTTCGTCCTTACTTCCCACCTCTACTAGACACCTCTGACATTGAAAAACAACTTACACCAATAGAGTTAAACCCATACTGCATGGAACAGGCCACCACAGATTGTATCATGGACATGCAAATCAAGAACACTCACCAACAGATGATCCAACTGTATCGGGTTGTCAAAGCTGGCCAACTCTTGCGCCAAGGAAAGTGGTTCACCAGGGACTAAGTTCAACAGAAGTTTCCTCATCTCATGGAGGAACTTAACGCAATGGGGACCATTGCTTCCTAAGGGAGGAGGAATGATCCAGGTGGATATTGGTGGTCACCTTCCTATTTCACTTGAGGCCCCACCATTGTCTCTTTCAGTATTTCAGTTTCGACACAACTTACTATTTTTAGCAGTTTTTCGGGTCCTGAACTTCCAGAGCTGTTTTGAGGCCCTAAATGACGTTTTTTGGGAAAAATGGGAGCAACATGCATCCATAAGCTAATGTTTCTCACTCAAAATTTGTAGTCCTTAGAAAGATCTTTCTAACAAGGTATGGTTCGCGTCAAACAGAGATCGTATGCCAATGTTATGTCCCCGAGAAGTTGAAACACCAATTTACCCAAACGGGGCCCATAGTTTTGGCGCTTCATCTCCTAGGGTTAGGGTTTTGGATGTTTAGGGTTTTCCATTGTTTCTAAATAACAAATAAGCCCTTGAGCCTCATTGTAACTCAGTTCATAGGCTTGTAGCCACCACATCTCTTCTCAGAGATAGCTACCAATGCCCTAGCTAGTTTATTTCCATTCTGTCTGTAAGCAAATTTCAGTTCTTTGATATTAATGAAATGAAGTGTTATTTCCGTTGCATCTTTGTATTTATGGTTACATGTTTATTTTGTTGCGTTCCTGCATAAATCCGGATCATGAAGCCACCCGATGGTGTATGGTCGTGGGTGTACTGTGGTCGGCAAGCCCAACCGCTTTACGACATCTACTGAAATGAGGTTCTTTTGGCTCCCATTGTCGACATTGAACCGTAGCGGGGAACCCTTTACCCACATTTGAGAGTGGAAGAGATGCTCTGCCTCCTCTAGATCTTCTGGTTCCTCCTTCTGGATCTGTGTAGTGGCAACAGTGGCATTGGGCTCCGCATCATTTATTTGCTTCCCTTTGTCATTCACCTTGTTAGGTTCTGATTCAGAGTCAGAGCATGCATCTGATTCAGAAGCCCTCATCTCGGCCACCAATGACTGCTTGGCCCGACACTCACTTGTGTTGTGAGTGGATCTCTTATGGAACTCACACCACTTTCCCGTGTCCTTCTTTGGCTTCACGGTGTTGTTATTTGCCTGTGTCTTTGGTAGGTTGTCTTGGGCCGCCATGTCTTGGCTTTGTCCTTTGTTCTGCGGTTTGGGGGCACCTTTCCCTTGCTTTTGATTCGCAGATCCAAAATCTCGTTTCTTCTGTTTGAATTTCTGCTCAATCTTGGCAGCATACCAGTATGTTGTACCAAGCGAGGAGATGTCGAGGAACTCCATTTCCTCCTGAATGTATCTGTGCAGACAACCGCGATACTTTAGCATCAAATGTTTCTTTGAATCTTTGATACCCAACTTTGTGCGCAGGGTATGGAACAGATTCGTTAGCTCATGCACATCTTGATCCCTTTGTTGCCGCAACGTGGTGCATTGTATGTACTTGTCCTCATAGCTCCCCACGGGATAGTATTGTTCCTTGATGGCATCTCGGAAAGAATTCCAAGTGGGTACAACTGATAACATAGAGGGTTCTGTCTCATCCTTTTTCTCACAGTAGGTTTTCCACCAGTCCTTGACATGGGGGGTAGCTTTGAGGAGTGAAAAAATAATATTCTCCCGGTCAAAAAAGTCATGAATTGAGAAATATCCTTCTAATAGATTCAACCATCTATCTACGACATCTGCATCTATTTGACCCTCAAATATGGGAATGTCAAAGTTTACTTGTACCTTAAAGGGAGTCGCACCTCCAAAGTGGCTGCTAGATGCAGATGCACCGCCGGTGGGCAATCGTTGAAGGATCTGGGCAAAGTTATCCATCATCGCATTCCTTTGTTTTTCGAGGGCCTCCTCGAGCAATATTTTGATAGGATCTCCTGCTCCCTCATCTTTCTTTTTGTCCCCCATGGGCGTCCGTCGGGGTTTTCGAGGCTAATCTTGCAAAGGTTCCACCAGATCGAGTCCTAACTCCTTATACCCCGACCTCATCGGGGACATGCAAAGAAGGATCGAGAAAAAGTAGACCCCTCTGATACCACTAATCTGGATTTATGCAAGAATGCAACAGAATACAAAAATAACCATAAACATAGAAATACAATGGAAATAAGGCTTCATTTCATTAATATTAAATCATAGAAATGTGCTTACAAACATGATGGAAATAAAATAGCTAGGGTGATGGTAGCGAATCTCTAAGAAGAGATGTGGCGGCTACAGACCTCTGAACTATGTTACAATGATGCTCGAGGGCCTATTTATTATGGAGAAACAGTGGAGAACTCTAAACATCCAAAAACCTAACCCTAGGAGATGAAGCGCCAAAACTATGGGCCCCGTTTGGGTAAATTAGTGTTTCAACTTCCTGGGGATGTAACTTTGGCATACTATCTCTGTTTGGGGCTTCAAAATGGCTCTGGAAGTTCAAGACCCGAAAAAATGCTAAAAATAGTAAGTTGTGAAAAAACTGAAAGAGACAATGGTGGGGCCCCAAGTGGAATAGGCGGGTGGCCACCAATATCCACCTGGATTAGTCTCGTTACCTGACCCTTACTCTTTACGTATTCGCTAGTTGCTATGGGTGGACCTTCCATACTGCCTTGTCTATGGGTCTACACCTGCACCAATACAATGATGATCGGGATCAAGTGGAAGCCACTATGTCTTGATCTTACGTCATCTCGCTCCCTTTCAAAATGTGTGGGCCATTGAATAGTCTAAAATCAACCTCGGACTTACCTACCTTAGTGGGCCTCTCCTCTTGTGCAGCTAACGCTCTGAATTGGTCCACGACTCTCAGCCTTACCTAATGGCTCCGGCAAACTTGCTCCTGCCACGAAATCCTGATGTTGTATTAGCTCGACTCTCCCTTGAGTGTTGTGCACAAATATCTCTGGGAGACAAACTCCAGGACAAACATATTCTTATCAACCGCTTCTATAATTCTCGTCTAAGTGAATCACGCCCTAACTTCCTTCTGTCACATCTCTTCCGTTGGCCAATACGTGGCATTTAGCGCACCCTGGGCTATTCCACGCTATTGTTCTTGCCATGCTAGCTCGGTCTCTCCCTTGTGCATCCATTTGTGAACTTTTGGGTTGTAACCTATGGGCTTACATCATCCCATGTTTCTCCCTGACCATCGCTCTCTCTAGCTTGATCTTGGTCCTTCATTACGTTGGCCCCACACTCCATCATGCATTGCGGTCATATGGCTGGCAACCTGGCTTTCAAACTTACCATCACACAACCCGATAACTTATCCATGTGCACTTACCATCACACAGCCCGATAACTTATCCAAGCTCATGGATAAGGTTAAGTGGCTAAGGGTATGAGCTAAGGTCTTTCTCCCGCTCTGCACTTTCAACCATTTGTGAAAGGATTCGTCCATGGCTCACCCACGGTGGTTCTGCAAATGTTTGGACTTACGCCAGAGTCTATCCTTAGTCATTAAGGGCTTATGAAGCACACTCTAGTGTTATCCCTCTTGAGCTTTATGCAAGAATACCATCTTGGGGTTCTTTGTGACTAAGATACAAGGCATGGTTCATAGACTTGTCCATCCAAGCCAAGGACTTGTCCATTCATGCCAGGGACCTATCCATTTAGGCCAGAGACTTGTCAATTCAGTTTCTCAAATATCTACAATCCCTTGGGTCCTCAATATCTTACGGGGAACATGCAAATATCAAATTAGAGATTTATAGGTCTCTTTTAAGAAAAAAATAAGCATAGCAAGCTTATAAAAACAACCAAAGAAACTACAATGTCGAGAAGACTGTAAGGAGACCATCATTCCATGAGTAAACAAGAATCTCCCCTTTATGGTTCAATTACAAGCATAAACCATAGATACATGTACATAAGCGACAATAAAGCAAGCTTACAAGCATTTCGCTCGTATGGACAGGAAATCCAGGCATGAGCCACACAGTTAGTCATCAAACATTCATTACTATGGGCCTGAAGCCACCTATTGAGCATCCAATGCTCACATTACCCATAATGGTGTTACTCAACATCCACATCTCTCACCCAAATGGTTATACATGTGTGTATCTTGCACACAAAGCATTGTGCAGTGCCATAACAACAAGACACCCATTCTTTAGAATGACACAATTCCAAGAACAGTGAGCAGTGAGCCATTCATGCAATAAATCAATTGGATTTAATGAAAAATTCTTTTGACAACATTTTAAATAGTACATGGACTCATCCAATCAAGTTCAACAAGATCCTTAGGCCATTAACGACTCATATCCATTCATAGATCTACAAGCCCTTTAATCGTGACAAAAAAAAGAAGCTCATGGGAGAAAACATGACACCACACTATGACCACAACTTCCACAAGAAATCGACATTCCATAATTAAACTAGAATCTCAATCCCAGTTAGATTTACAGGCCCAAACCACACATTGTTCCAAAACTTTTAAAATTGTCTCAACAACAAATTACTCAACCATGTGAATGATTAATTATAGACCTTTCTTAATACATCATTAGCACCAGTTCAAATTATAATGGAAACATATTTTATTGTGAAAAATGAGCATGAGAAGCAATTATCTTAAACAATACTAAAATATTCCAACTGAGAGTGGGACTTCAACTCTCCACCCAAACATAGACAAGATGCAAGCAATTCTTTCTTGCAGATGTCATGCCCGACCCAGATTCCAAAGCTTGAGGTAAAGTGCTTCCAGAGGAATTTTATACCGATATTACCAACTGATACTAAGTGTCTCAAGAGCACACTGCCTTCACCCACTAGCTATTCAAATATTTCACACTAGGCAGGGAGTGATTTCTTTTATACAGAGTGACTTATATTACAACATCCCAACATATCTAGGGATTTACTTCCACCTGTGTTTTCAACCCCATTCCCATGGGACTACCATAAGGTGTTATCAACCCACTAGCCATGTGTGCCTCCACTAGCAAGGTATTCAGCGGATTTGTCAGCTTTGTAAGGAACAACCATTACTCTGTGACTATCAATCAACAAACCCCATGGGTTTCTCAGTTGGTTATCATCAGGGTTCCTCTTATCCCTAAATTCACCCAGTTCTTGAATCTTCTCTGCCCTCTGAACAATGTGCTTGATCCTCGGGAGCCTCTCGACCTCCTCTTTTCTGTCAGTGTTTCCCCTTCATTTCTATGTTCTTACACCAATAGTTTTGAACATTCACATTTGCTGCCAATACCTCCCCGATTGTGCTTGCATGCCAGCAAGAGGGAGCATGTGGCCATGAATGAATGAAGCCCCCTTCTCTCTCTCAAAATGGAATACTTCTTTCTTCTCACATATCGCAAAACAATCGTCCCCTGAAAACACAAATCCATGTTGCTCATAACTTCTTGTCCTTTTCTTTACTTGTTGTTTGAACTAAAGAACACTTGGAGAAATCCTTCCTCTTTTACTTATATTCAATGCACAATCAACACATTTAATTCTTTCATCCAACAAGGGTTGATATTTTAAAATCAAACAAAAGAAATATTCAACTAAAAAAATCCCATCAAAGCATCTTCTACTCTCCATTAAAGCATAAAATACAATAAAATAAAACATAAACATTAAAAACAAACCAATCAACAAAGCATTGTATATATATATATATATATATATATACCTTAAAAATTTGATTTACCTTTGATATCAATATCACTTTCAAATCAAACAAAAGAAATATTCAACTAAAAAATCCCATCAAAGCATCTTTTACTCTCCATTAAAGCATAAAAATAAAATAAAACATAAACATTAAAAACAAACCAACCAACAGAACATCTTATATATATATATATTGCAACCTTCAAAAATTTTATTTACCTTCAATATCAATATCACTTTCAAATCAAACAAAAGAAATATTCAACTAAAAAATCTCATTAAAGCATCTTTTACTCTCCATTAAAACATAAAAATAAAATCAAACATAGACATTAAAATCAAACCAACCAACAAAGCATCATATATATATATGATACAACCTTATAGCCTTCAAAAAATTGATTTGCCTTTAATATCAATATCACTTTCAAATCAAACAACAAAAATATTCAACTAAAAAATCTCATCAAAGCATCTTTTACTCTCCATTAAAACATAAAAATAAAATCAAACATAAACATTAAAATCAAACCAACCAACAAAAATATATATATATTACAACCTTAAAAAAAATTGATTTATTTTAATTATCAATATCACTTTAAATCAAACAAAAAAAATATTCAATTAATATATATATTACAACCTTAAAAAATTGATTTACTTTAATTATCAATATCACTTTAAATCCAAAAAAAATAAAAAAAATATTCAACTAAAAAATCTGATCAAAATATCTTTTACTCTCCATTAAAACATAAACGTTAGAAACAAAGCAAGCAACAAAGCATCTTTTCCTCCCCCATTAAAGCATCTTGCAACAAAGAATCATACATTTTCATGATTCGATCACATTTTTGGAGAGTATATTTTCGTGACGAAACTGCGTTGTACGACAACACAGATTGAACTCGGCCAACGTTTTAAGTAGGCAAGTTGAATATATACGTTAATTGAAGCATCTTGTGCGTGTTAAATTGCGTAAATCATAACAAACGAGAATATTATACAAAATCCTGTTTTTATGTGGGTAGGTCTACATAATTCAACCCCCTTTGCAACATGCACAAGGTTAACATAATTCAATATAATTAAATTTCCTCTTATTAAAGATATAAATTTATTTTATAGTTAGAATTAAAGTATCAAGGTTAAGAGTGTTTTTTCGTAAGAGGTTGTGAGTTTAAATTTAGAGGAAGTAGAATATGTAAATCTTTATAGATTTTATTAGTTAAATTACTGCATGGAGGTGGTTCCATTATCCTACTAACAAAGTAAACTCATGTTCCAATTTGGTGTCTGGTTTGCCTATGATTTTAAAATTAGATTATTATTATTATCTATTTTTTTGATATTGATTAAATTGATATCCAAAGTTATTCACAATTGTAATTAAATAATTGAGATTTCGTCTTAGTACAAAGCATATTAGGGTATATATGATTGGAACAATATTTTTTTTGATTGAAAGTGGTGGATTTATATTAGTAAATTTTTGTGTTGAGATATCACAACAAAAGTACAAATTTTTGTGATTATAGTAGTTAGAAGGAGTCATTCTAAAAGTTTTGGCTCGAAGGTAACATTATTCCTAACCATTGTAGGTGGATATAGATGTTCAAAAAATAGATCTTTAGAGTAATCTATGTAATTTACAAAAATACTACATTTGAGGATTTTTGCAGTGAAACTGGCGATGAATTTTTGGAAGGGGTTTTCGAGTTGAAACCCTAATCATGGCGGCAAGGATGAACAAAAGATGCTCTGAAACCGGTTGCATAAAACTTTTGCATGAGGGAGCTTGATGTGACAGTCGTGTTGGGCTATTAGAACCCTGCAGACAACTGTGCATCCGGCAAGCGGCCATGTTGCGTTTGGGATTTGACGGTTTTGCATACGTTAAGTCGAGTTAGGATGGATGTTTTAGGTTTCACAAACTCTAACCCACTTGTTAGACGGCGATGTGAGCACGAGAGTTTAGTGCAGGAGAGGGTTCTGTGCTGTCGAAAGGTTTGTTTAAGCACTAAAACACAGGTAAATATGGGTTTTGAATGGGATTTTGTGGACTTAGAATCGGCGCTGGAAGATTTTCTAACAGTCTGGGGACACGAAGTGTCAGCGAGAAACTTGGACCGTTATTTTCCAGCCATTGGAGATACAAGCTAGAAGAACAGAACTCCTGAAGGCGTTTGGGGTCTTTCGAACGGGGCTGCTCTTCTGGAGGAAAGTCTTCAGAGCACATTCAATTGTGCGTGGAATGAAGGGTACAAACAAGGGTCACTCCAGCCTTCGTCATTACCTGAGAAGCTTGGAGGTGAATAGAGTCAGACAAACCTACAAAACCCTACTCCGCTAGGTATTTCATCAATCCCTTTTCTTTCAGGGGGTTAGAAGATATAGTTGCTAGCTGTGGATTTCAGAGCTATGTTGGTCTTAAAGCTTTTTTGGGAGAAAGCCACAGAGTTCCGGAGTGGGGCAGGGGAGCTCCTCGGGAAGCTCCAAGCGCTCAAAGGAACCCTCATCAGTGGCAGGGTATTAGATTCCTCGAAAATTTCCTTCTCTCGCAGGGCAGTGAAGCAGTGAGTTCGAGGCCAGAGGTAGCAAAGTGTTTGGTTAGAAAACCTAGTGGGTTGAGATAGACGGTCCTGGGTCAAGCAAGGCCTTTCACTTTGTGCCTTCAACGGAGGAACAAGGAAGGTATTCAGGGTCTTTTCGAGGAGAAATTCGAAAGGATGATCTAGGGGCTACCAGAAAACAAGAAGGACCTCTAGGAGCATGAGGCTCTTCTCGGGAGGGTACGCATCACGCTGAGGAAGGGTGACCTAGGGCACCTGTTCTTGAAGTACCAGATGAGATTGAAAGGTCGTTAGAAGGTGAGGAAGGTGGAAGAAGTGGGGTTGCAGAAACAAAAAGAAAAAAAAAACCAAGTTGATCAAGAGAAAATAAGGGTGCCCATGTTGTGTCTTTAGAGTAGACATACTCATTGACGAAGTGATGGAAGCGACGAAAACCATCCTAGTTGGCAGATTCAGAGGCAGGAAATTCTCTGCCAACTATATCACAGAGTGGACAGCCTCGGAATGGATGGATGCCCCGGGAATCCCCACTGGTATTCAAACCCTAGCTGGGGGGTGGTTTATGATTAAGTTTGAGAAGAAGGAGCACTTGGAATGGGTTTTGGAAAGGAACTGGAATTTCGGGAAGAGGCCTATCTTGTTTAGGAAATGGACGCCGCTCTTTGACGACCAGAGGGAAAAAATCGAAGAATCTTTGGTTTGGGTAAAGCTCCCAAGACTTCCAATACCCTTATGGACGAACTCAGCTTTCCGTTCAATTGGGAACACACTAGGTCAATTCCTTGAAGCAGACCTGTCATTCCAACAGACCAAGGATCTGAGTGCGGCCACAATTTTGGTCAACCTAAATCCTAAAGAAGGATTAGCAGAGGAAATGTGCCTTAAGTACAAGGATTATGAATATACACAGACTCTGGACTATGGACACATGCCCTTCCGATGCCATCGTTGCCATAAGTATGGTCATCTATAAAAGGACTACCCGCTTGGGCACTGAAGAAGAAGGAAGCATAAAATATTAAACCGAGGGCCCCTGAGATCCTTGGCTGCAGAAGAGATCATGGCATCAGAGGGGGAGATGATGGAAGGGGTTGATGGTCCAGGTGCCAACACGGTTGGAACCGCTCCTTCTGAACAACTGATAGAACAATCTAGCCCTCAAGAGCAACCTCTAGCATCTGATCCTCTACTCGAAGCTAAAACCACTGCAACTTCTCTGGAGGGTACGATTCTGGTCTCTTATCCTTACCTTTTCACTTCTTTATGTACTTCTGTTTTTTCTTATACAAATATTGGTCCTTCCAGGCCTCCACAAATGGAATATTTGCAAATGCATGGTGTCATAGATTCCCTTGATAATATCATTACATCAATCCCGACCCCCTAGTTGGATCCCTCCCCTGTGGCTGATATAGGATCGCCCCCTCCTCCGCCCTGTATCCCTAAAAAGCCTCCCTATAACTTAAGATCCCTGATGAAGAAAGCTTGAAAAGAGGAGGCTATAGGAGGATTGGAGTCTAACCCTATTTCGGTTGGTCCTAGAAAGGGGCGAGGTAGGAAATCAAACCTTTCCAAGGCACAAGTTAAGGCAAAAATCGATATTGCAGATGGGAAGCAGTGTTCCCTTTATGGGGTGCTTAGAGCAATGCAGACCCCCACCCTGGGTTATCGATGATCATTCTCTCTTACAACTATAGGGGTTTTTCTAGTCAACCCAAAAAGCTAACATTGAGGGAGTTGATGAAGTCCTACGATCTAGATG
This sequence comes from Pinus albicaulis, assembly GCA_034641835.2. Taxonomy (NCBI): domain Eukaryota; kingdom Viridiplantae; phylum Streptophyta; class Pinopsida; order Pinales; family Pinaceae; genus Pinus; species Pinus albicaulis. Next base: position 238,839,325 of record CM076577.1, read on the forward strand.
TCCTTATGCTTCAAGAAACCGAGGGGTTGGGGGATGAAGTGATTGGTACTCTATCAAGGATGTTCCCGGGATGGGTTTTCCAAGCTCTGGACGCCCACGAAAGATATGGGGGCTTGTCGTTGGGCATAAAACTGGGGAGGTTGAAGGAAATATCTTCATGGGGCTTTGAAAATGCGTTGGCCATGGAAGTCTACTCAAACGAGCTCGGCCACCCTATCCTTCTATTAAATGTTTATGGAACATGCTTGGATAGGGTGCAGTATTGGAACAACCTTTTTTCCAAATTATGCATGAATAACTCAAATCTTATTCTAGGAGGAGACCTGAATTTCTCCCTGGGATATCTGAATCCTAGGGTCCCTCAGCTCGTGCAGATCCTCTTATAGATTTTTTGATCAATAAGTTGGCCTCCTCACATCTGGTGGATGCAAACCTGATCAAGCCTAGACCCACTTGGAGGAATATAATAATGGGTGAGGATAGGGTGGTAAAGAAGTTGGATCGTTTTCTCCTTAACGAAGTGCTAGAGGCCAAATCCTCTGTTTTTAGGCACTAGGTTGGGGAAGGAGGCTTACCCGACCACCTGCCCATTCTTCTAGAGATCAAAGGCCCACATAAGAAGCCAGGGGCTCCCTTCAAGTTTAACTCTTCATGGTTTAAAGATGAATCCTTCACCTCCTTGTTCCATGCAACTTGGAGGAAAGATAGGCTGAGGGAACCTGGAAATATGAGCTGGCATTTTATGGAGAATCTAAAGAAAATGAAAAATTCCACCCTGGAATGAGCAAAGGCCAAAAAGCTAAAGGAGGAGGAAGAACTACGAAAGATAAATGAAGAAATAGACTTTCTTAAAAGCCCGGAGGGAGCATGATATGTCTCCATTGAATCAAGGGACATAATAAGGAGACTTGAAGCATTAAGGAATAAAATTTTAATGGAAAGAGAGGAAAGTTGGCGCCTTAAAAGTAGGGTTATTTGGCTGTTAGCTGGAGATGAGAATACAAAATTTTTCCAGAACTACACGAAAGGAAGGAAAAATATAAATACAATTTGGGGAATGCAGACAGAGGAAGGAATAATGGCACGATATTTTGAAGATTTATGCTCCCTTGGAGTGAAACATTTCAAATATTTGTTCAGAGGCCTTGTGGAGGCATCCATTGCTGAAGATATCAGGGTAGCTCAGTTCTTCCCCAGATATATTGACGATGAAGGAAATGACATTATAATGGAGCTTGTCTCAAAGGAGGAAGTGGAATGTATTCTCAAGTCAATGCAGAAAGACAAGAGTCCAAGGCTGGATGGTTGGACGGTGGAATTCTTCCAAAACTTTTTTGAATTCTTGGGTGATGACCTGCTTGCGGTGGTGGAAGAGTCGAGAAGATCAGGAACCATATATCAACCCTTCAACTCTACTTTCCTTGCCCTCATTCCCAAAAAGGAGCAACCTGAGTCTGTCGATGATTTTAGGCCAATCTCTTTTTGTTCATGCATATATAAAATCATTGCAAAAGTGATAGCTACCCGCCTCAAGCCCTTTCTCTCTCGAATTATCTCTCTGGAATAGTTCGCCTTTCTGGATGGAAGGCAAATCCATGAGGTTGTGGGGGTGGCCCAAGAAACTCTTCACAGTTTAAAAAGAAGTTAAAAAAAGGAGTTATTGTTGAAATAGACCTCTCGAAGGCATATGACAGAATCAGTTGGATGTATCTCTGGCTTCTCCTGACCCATCTCAGTTTCAAGAATGATTTCATAAATTGGGTGATGGGGTGCATCTCTTCTACAAGTATTGTTATTCCGATCAATGGGGCTACTTCCAATTTTTTCAATGTACAAAGAGGTCTTCGTTAGGGATGCCCTCTCTCTCCCCTTCTATTTATTTTGGCTGTGGAAGGACTCAGTTTGATGATTCATGAAGAAAAAAGAAGGGGGGAACTAAAAGGCATTGAGGTGGTTGTCAACCCTTTCGTCACTCACCTGCTTTTTGTAGATGATATTCTCCTGTTCAGAAATGGTAGTTTGGAAGACTGTCATCGATTAAAGGAGGTGTTGGATCTTTTCCTAAAGGCTATAGGCTTAAGTATGATTTCACCTCACAGTTGGACATCACAACCATCACGAACTAGTCTCTATCTAAGCTATTCCAGGGCTCCAAAGTGTTTCTTCCAACCAAGGCTCCATGACTAGTAACTCAACCCCAGTTGTTTATGGGCTCCAAATCGTTTTTCCAACCAAGGCTTTGGGAATAGTAACTCAACCCACCTAGGGCTCTAGAGCGTTTTTCCAACCAAGGCTCTAGGACTAGTAACTCAACCCAACAACCATCCACCAGGCACCAAAGCGTTTGTCCAACCAAGGCTCCATTAGGTAATAACTCAACCCACAGCTAAAGGAATCATGAGAACCAACCAGAAAAAAATCAATGGAAACAAACCCACAACTCCATGGCTATCCATGAAATGACAAGGCTAGGAAAATCCACTGTCAATCCAGGCAATCCTCCATGCCAATGACAGATCATGACCAAGAAACTGCATGCATACACCATGCATGCAAAAACTAGTGAGGAGAACATACATGCAACTCAGTACCTGCAATCAAAACTCGCTGTAGTTGTTGATCTTGATGTTCACTTAGAATTTCCTGCTCTTCATTTTCCTTATTGCTCCAAATCACCAAGTATCCGCACTCTCCAAGGGTGCTCCAAGAAAACTCTAAGTATCCAAGAGTATGAGAGAGAGAGAGAGAACAATGAGAGAGCTCCAAAAATGCACTGACAAAAGGTAACGAATGATCCTCATAAGCCTTTTTTATCAACGAGGCCTCCATTTTCTTCATTTTCCATTATTTTCCTTCATTTTCCTCCTCACATGAAACCTATGACCTCTTACCTCGCTTTGCTCCTAATTTCCATTATTTTCATAAATGTGCCAAAAATACGTTTTTGCCTCTTTATTGCCTTAGCCATTTCCTTTGCCAATTTCCATAGCCATAATAAACCATGTGAACACCCACACTAGGATGTTTTGCCCAAAATTCAGCTTGGAATATGTGTACCATCAACCGTGGTTATTATTTTGACTTTATTACATGGAATTTTCACCAAAGTTGTTACATAACAACACTCTAGGAACATGTGCAAGGATAGTAAAGTGCTCCTCCAAAATATGTGTGAAAACCCCACATCATTTTGTAGATAATAATAGGAACACTTTTAGTTGATGTGAATTCCTCCATATATGTGCCTTGACACATGTGAATGCAAATGTCTATTAAATAACCTCCTCAATATACAAATTTATCCTCTAAATGTGAACAAATGTTTCTCAAAGGAGGTTCTTCTCCTCAAGCACTCTACGTATTTTGTCTTTCAACCTAAGTAATGTAGCACTATAGCATCATATGTGGGCCACGAATGCAAGGTTTTTATTAAACTCTAAATATTCGTGATGTGGCATGAATCCACATATGTAACCATGGCTAGGGATAGGCAAAATGTCTCCTCATGTGAAGAAATATACATGAAACTATGCAGATGAAGGCTCTAAAAGGCGATAATAATCCTACATGCTATCATGGCTCCATATATGTGGTGCCTTAAAAAATGATTCTCAATGATAAAATAGGCATACAAAATTGGAACCAATGGCTATTTAGTCATAAATCCTCCATAACATAGCATCGCGAACATGGTCTTCAAACACGATACTAATCCTCATGCATCGTATACAATAACAATCATTCATCCTAGTCATTTTGGTTTTTTCCATAATCTTCGAGTGCCCTTTAAGATTATGATGTTAAGATATCACTGCCATGCATTGAGCATATGAATTTGTTGAAGGTGTTGGATGTCACCAACATACAGGGGGTCTCCCCAATGTGAAGTCCCAATTAGACCTCACACCTTTTGGTGTAGGAGCCCCATCCAAATATAAGGTATGGCCACCGTTGCAAGTGATATTAAAGGAATGTCTTGGCTGTTGTTGCTTCAAAATTCGACCCCAATTAGAACTTGACTCTTTCTTCCAGTTTCACCTTGCGGTTCCCTCGCCTTATGACTCCTTTTGTATTCCTCTAGTTAAAAATCGCTTACTCGAATCTTCATGTCTGAACATTTTCATTATAAGTTTCATATCAAAAGAAAACATTAACAATATTCTAACCCACGTATCGTAACACTATTCAAAAGGTAACGTAGGTGTGGTTCATGAAAAATATTACATGTTCCCTTTATTTATGTTCTCGACGTGATTAAACCCAAGACAAAAATTTTTATGAGGACCTACGTATTTAATGATATAATAATAAACATGTGAATTATACAAGCCATCAGATCCCGCTAACACTATTAACAACTGGTCGATTCAACATTGATGAGAGACCCTCCGACGATTAGGATCATTTCGAGTGTAATATGCAAATGATTTTCTCTCTCCTTCAATCATTCAATGGGTAATGGCCTGCTGTATAATGGTTTATATATATATATATATATATATATATATATATATATATATATATATATTATTTATTTATATCTATATAATATATTTATAAGCTATATAAGTTACATATAATATATATTCGTATGAAACTTTAACGTTATATATATATTTTAAATTTTATATTTGTATATATTATATTATTAACCTTTTATATAAAGTTATACTACTTATGAAATATAAAAATTTATTTAAATCTCATATCAAAATGGAAATCTCAAATTTATAATAAATTTTTAACACATGCATATATATTTCAGATTTTGTTTTATTTCAAACTCAAAATTTTTGCTTCCAATGATTGAATCAAGGAATTGTGCATGCATAAATTTATTTGCATCACAAGAAGAACAGTGAAGGGATTTCATTAATAATTGCAATAATTTGTTAGAAAAATTTATTTAAGCTAGTTTTATATATTTAAAATCTGCTTTCTTATTTGCATTGTCACATATCACAGGAAGAACAGTGAAGGGATTTCATTAATAATTGCAATAATTTGTTAGAAATTTTTATTTAAGCTAGTTTTATATATTTAAAATCTGCTTTCTCATTTGCATTGTCACATATCACAGGAAGAACAGTGAAGAGATTTCATTAATAATTGCAATAATTTGTTAGAAAAAATTATTTAAGCTAGTTTTATATATTTAAAATCTGCTTTCTCATTTGCATTGTCACATATTTGATATGAACATAATAATTTAACATTTTAAAAGAAAAACAATTTTAATTTTAATACACATTTAATATTTTGGATTTATGCTTTTGAAGGCTTTGAAAAATAAATCCACGTTAAAAATATTTTATAATTTAATATTTTAATATCGCTGAAAAGATTTCATTAAGTTCTACCTAAGGTAAAAGTCAAATTTTATTTAATAAAGTTATATGAGACAATATTATGAGGAAGAAATTATGAAGGCTCAATTTATATTTTAATGTCATTTATCATTATGTTTTATATTAGAGAACTAATTCATGTCTCTTTTTTCCTTTTTCATTTTTAATGTAGAAAGCTATTTAAGAGCTTGTTACATGATGAATTTTAGTGGAATTTCATTTAAATGATGGAATATATATATTTCATTTAGAGAAAAATAATATTATTATTAATGTAATTTTATTTGGAGAGTTACGAAAACAAAATGGGAAACTAACTCCCAACCATACAAAAGAAGATCCAAGCGCTCATTTGAAGAGCTTGACAAAGATAGATTAGAGGATGGCATGCTAGAGATGACGACTTATTATTTTACACCCATAATGCACTTGCTATAGTGGTTCTTCTCACTGTGACTGGGAGGTTTTGAATAATAATGTCATAATAGTTTTTATTTTATTTTCTCCTTATGCGTTTTTCTTTGTTTAGAATCCATATTTGTTGGTAAAATTATTCAATTTTACTGATTTAACTTGATTTTACGACAAACTTGAATACATAAATAATTTAAAACCTATGAATACTTGAAATTTATGAGTATTAAAATCATATTTGAGTTTATTTATTACAGGTTGAAATCCAAAATGATACATGATATCTAAGGTTTACTTGCACATTAAACTTTAATGTAAAAAAAAACCAATTCTTTTAATTTATTTATTTTTATTTTTATTTTTCTTCATTTTTTATTCCACTTGCATATGTAATTGATTGGGAATAGTTTGACTTGATCTGATTATTTAATCTTTCACACATAAATTTGATTTAATTTTTTCTCTAATATTTATTATTAGAAATAATTAACTCAAATATTATAATTGTTTGTGCAGGATAAATTAATATTGATACTTGATATCATATTATTTTAACTATACATCATGTCAATTGGATGTATTTAAGCCACTTTGCTCTAATTTTCTTCTTTTTCTTTTATTTTAGATTTTAATTAGTACTAACCTTAATGTTGTGTGTGAATTATGATATATAATTTAAACCTTATTTAGTCATAAATGATGTTATATTTTAATAAGTTTAATATGTTATGTGCTTATTACATTTCTTTCCTTAAAACCTCATTTTATTTAAAATACTCTCATATTATTAACCTGACCTCATTTATTTGATTAAATAAAATATTTCCTTAATTAACATTATTACCAGGGAATACCCCCTATGGTGAAAGGGAAGCCAACCCTTGTAACCTAAAGCGGGAGGACCTCTGATCCTCAGTGGATGTATTCTCAGGTTTCTCTTAGTTACTGGGACAATCCGAGAACCAACATTCTTTTGGCGCCATTGTCGGGGATCAAATTGTCAAAGTTTCGTTTTCTTGGCAACTGGATTAATCGGTTAAGACTATGACCTGCTGGTGAACATGATCACAACTACACATGCCTTAAAAGTTTTCAAGTATATATTTCTTTGTTTTTTTGTTCACCCAATGACTCCTTGGTTGCTTAAATAACTTTTTATGTAGCTTCTATTTCTAAATGATTCACTCCTCTTAATTTTTTCAATCTACCAGGTTTTCCTAATCAAATGCTTGACATAGACATATGGAATACTTACCTGCCTCGTTTTTGGGATGATGAAGAAGATGATCCAACACAACGCCTCGGAGAGTTCCACAACTGTATTCAAAATATTTTGGTTCAACATGAAGATGTATTGATGAAATTATTCATGATGTCACTAGAAGGTAAAGCCCAAAAATGGTATAGAAGGCTTTGCCCTCAAGGTATTTCATCTTTAAATATTTCCTTGCCAACATTTTTTACAGGCATTATGCAACTATGTATCCCTGTAATTTGCTTACTGAAAATTATATTTGTTTAGTTGAACATTGTGATGATTCTCATTTAGAGTTTAAAAAAAGTGAATCTTATGTTAATGATGAGGTTGTGAGTCAGCAAGAAAAATCCAATGATTCTAATGAAATAGGTGTGCCCCCTACTGTTTTAACGAATGAATGTTTGAATGGACTAGGTGTAACATCTAGCTTTGATTACCCAAAAATCCTTGAAGAATATAATAATTTAACCATTAATGATAAATTTGATTTTTCTTCATTTGATTCCCATTATGGTAGTGTTTATAAAGATCGTAAACCAAGCGATATTGAAGAAGGAATTGTACCCACAACTCTATCAACATCACATATTTCTGATTATGTCGATCAATCATCAATAGCAAAAGATCCTTTTTCATGTAACAAAATGACATGTAATGATATTTTTAGTGTTTCTGATTTCGTTGTATATGAGAGTCATGTCGTTTTATCAAAACCACCCATATACAATGAATATGAGGATGAAGAATTACCTTCCCTTACCATATTGGATTGAATGATAACCTATTTATAAGTGTAAAATTTCTATCATTATACTATTTAAATTCTTTAGATAAAGATGAACATATTAAGCATAATGATTTAACTTATTTAACATCATTACATAATGTCGAACTTGTTTATAATGAGCATATGGTGGTACAAGAAGATTATACTCTGGACTTTACGGGTGTTAATTTGTTGAATTTTATTACTATTTGTTAATTTTTTAACTTGGATATGACTAACTGAGTGGAAATACAAGATAGCCTTGAGTTGGAAATACACAAAATCCCTTTTCATGGGCAGTTTGTTGATATTTCAAGATTCTTTCCATTAGATGTTCATACAGGGCTACATGATTTTGTTGAAACATGGATGAATGAATATTTTGGAAGGGTTTCTTCTTGTCTTCAATTAAATGTGAGTGTATTCCTCGAGGGTATGTTAAAATAATTTATCCCCAATTTTTTTTCAACAGTTAAATATATTATTATTAATTATCAAAATGAAGCCTAAAGTTATGAAGTTTTCCATTGACAAGATTTCTGTTTGGTTACAATGGATTTTCAACTTCTTTGATAAATATTGTCATTGAGACACATTTTATATAAATCATGTATAGAAATAATTTTTTGTTTACTTATGCTTCTTAGGTTTAGAATGAATAAAGATGAAATTCTTCACATATTAAAGAATTCTTATATGATCATAACTATAATGAAATATAGATCTATGAGTCATTAGTATGCACCATATTAACGAGTTTTTAATACATATTTAAGGACTTTGTTTGTAAATCAAGTTTGAAGGGTAACTATCTTTCTTAAGGGCTCAAATCTCAATTTATTTAAGAATGGAAATTAATATCGAGCATTTTTTACCATATCTTTATTTTTATACTACATACACATTAATACCAAGATGGATTGCATTAACTCATAAGTGTTTGACCTATCAACATAATATTTGGATTTCATGAAAGCTAATTGAAACTTTTTTATAACTAATTAGTTATAACAATGCATGAGACCTTCCTAATCACCATACAACCCCAGGGATAAGAACCTATGTTTTCTTGGGTGGGGGATGATGATATCTTCGTCTAGGTAATGAATAGGCCCGTTGGCAGTGGAACAAGACCAATGGCGCTAGATTAAAACCTAATTGGTAATCCTCCCACTCCTTCTATTGAGGTAAATTTCGATGGGGTATGATGATATCTCCGTTGGGGCTATGAACGCTCGCTGGCAGCAGAGAAAGGTCAGTGGTATTGAACTAAGTCCAGTGTGTATCCTCCTATTCTGTAAAAACACATATTTACTAAATAAATTGAAAAAAAACCTCTAACATGAAGAGTAAACAAGAATTCAGAAAGTCCCTTCCCTCACGATAGTGGATGACTTTGCTGGGGTACAGAATAGGTTCACTGAAAACGAAGTGATATCCAGTTTTGGAAACTCATTTTATGCATCCAAAAAGAGGAATAGATCCTTGATAACTAGTATCCATAGTTTCAATAAGACCTTATTCCATAATGAAATTCATTCTTATGAATCTTAATTAGTACTATGATTTATGCAAATTCTTGATCATTAACTGTAAGCATGTATGAATTGTATATGGTGATGAAATGCCTTGGGGAATGAGACATATACCAATTTATGAGGATGTTTCCTAAATCATTTATCATAACTACCCCAATACAGTTAATATACAAACAAATTTCTTATATATGTGGATTATTATTGAACTCGATAATATTTAGGTACTAGGGCCTCATATAATTTATCTTTATTTCATTTTTGCTATCGATCAACTGAAACTTTAAGATGTTAATAATTTCCTTCTATTGCTTTACGTTTTTGTGTTTGAGTTTATTTTTGTTTCCCTCCACACCCAACGTGAAGGCATTTAGTCTGCAGTTCTTGATGCCTCGCAGGGAGGCATCATCTCTAGTTGGAGTCGAATGTTGTTGCCAAATCTGACCCCAATTAGAACTTGGCTCTCTCTGTCAGTTTCGCCTTGTGTGTCCCTCGTCATATGACTCCCTTTGTATTCCTATAATAAAAAATTGCTTGCTTGAATCTTCATGTGTGCCCTACATAAGGTTTGTTGGTACAATAATCATTATAACTTGTAAAATATCATTATTTTATTAAACAAAAAACCATATATATATATATATAACTTGGCAACACTAGATCTTCATCATTTCTAATATATCACCTCAATCAGGGTGGGGAATTGAACCAGTCACTTCACGTCAAGGAGTGCCTTAATAGAACACCCAATCATCGTCTATCCAAGACCCCATGGACTATAAGTTATAATTATTAGTGTAATAATTTAATATAAAAAATAAAAAAACTTGTAAAAAGTAAAAAAATAATAAATTAAAATTAAAAAAATGAAATTAATTAATTTAATAATTAAAATATAATTTTTAAAAATAATTATAAAGAATAAAAATATAAAATTAAATACAATTGAACATAATTAAACAAAGCTATTTAAATCACATAAATATGAATTAAATAAAACAAGTGCTACATAGTAGCAAGCTTAATTTGAATGTAGCTAATATAAGTAAAAGAACTGAATTCATGTTAGTGTTAAAGTTTATAATCTAATCAATTTAGGTTTTACTAATTGGTAAATTAAGATATTTTATTAATTGTAATTCTTCATTGTGACGATGGAGAATCTAATCCTAATCAACGACAATAATAGTCTTATTAATCCCCACATAACATAAAAATAGATTTCCATGAAAATTTTCATTAGCTATAGTGATTTTTAAAAATATATTAGATTTTCTATACATTATTAAATTGTTTTTCAAAATTAAATAATTATAAGAATATTGTAGTTAAAGAAAACCAACTTTTTTATTTAAAAAATAAAATAAAATAATAATTTTTGATAGTTTAATTTCTAAAACTTAACTATGTCTTTGAAATTAAATTATTAATTAATCCTCCAATTAAATTACCTGAATTTTATAATAATAATATAATTAATATGTGTTTATTATTATAATAAAATTAAAAATATAATTTAATTATTATTGAAAAAATTTAATTTGTTTATATATTAAAAATATAATTCAATAATTAAAAAATATATTTAAAATTATTAAAACAAAATTGCAAACATAAAACAACAATAAAACTACATTGAAATAATAAACAAACAAACAAACAAAAAATTTACTTGAAATTTGAAAATCTCACAAGAGATTGCACGTATTTATCCAAAATATGGTAGAATACTAAAATTCTTTCACACACAGTTACTTTTGGTTCGAAATATATTAAGCTTCCAAAAATATCTCAGAGATGCTGTTTGAAAGTATTAAATGAATACAAGTACATCGAGATCTATTTCAACCACGAGCTTAATTGGGAGGTTTGCAGAAAGAAAAGAATGGAAAGTATGATATGCACTTCAAAACAGATGTAGAGAGGTAGAGTTATGGGATTGGAACACGATCAAAATACTTTTTGGACCCCTAGTTTGTTGAGTGCTATTATATGGGTTTGAATTGTGGGCTAGCAACATTCTTGTTTCAAAATGGAAACAAATTGAAAAAATTCAAAAATGCTTGATCATGAGCAAGTTCAAAATAAAAAGTTCGGTTCCCTATGAGATAATGTTGAGTGAAACAGGAGCAACTCCCATCGAAGCAATTGCCATGGTGCGTCTTATAATGTATCTAAAAGAATTGGGAAAATTAGAGGAGGTAGATGGCTGAAAGCTATCTCCAATTAAGGTATGAGTGAAAGAAAGAAATCATGGATGAGACAAAACAACAAATGGATGCAAAAATGAAATATTTACCTTTATGCATGTCCCACAAATAGCAAGGAGTTAAAAAATTTTGTGCTGGAGAAGTTTCGTAAGGGTATATGGGGAAAAGAGTTGGGTAGAAAGAAGAAGTATTATGTTCAGGAATTCAATCCCACTTGTGATCTCCAACAAAAAGAGTACATTGGAGCTAGAATTCTGTAGAGAGAAAAGGTTCTTACTTCTCAATTAAGAACTAACTCACATTAACTTCGGTGTGAAACGAGAGGGTGGAAGAGACCTAAAGAAGCTTGAGAAGAAAGGGTATGTACTTTTTCACTTCTAGGCAGTGGAATCAGAAAAACATTTCAGTTTGGAATGTGATGCTTTCAGATACATCAGGGACAGTTACCGCAATATGTTAGCATCAATTCCGTGGAATTGTGTTTTCAACTAGGGAACTGTTAGAGGTTGGGTCAGGTCAGGTCATCATCAATTTGAATAAGAAAAGGATTGAATTACAGAAGGCAAAAAACAAGGAAGTTGGTAGTCCCATAGACTATTTTGGTCTTATAGATGTTAAAATATCATTCATTCATTAATATGAAATGTAAAGCTTGATATTGAGAATCTCGTACACAACAATGCACTTACACCATAAACATGTGGTCTAGCATGTGGGTCAATGTTGCTATGTATTTTGTGTGCGTTGTTAACGTGTACGCTCTCGGTTTTTTATTTGATGGTGTGATAAACAAAATAAAATTTAAAAATAAATAAAGTAAAAAACAATGAGTTGACACTGATAAATCAAAGTACATTGAAATGTACGCATTTCAACCTATATTTACACACCATTAAACTTTTCAAACTTGGAAAGGCCCACAACAACTCATGAAAGAACCAAGAATATAGAAACATAAAGGTAATAACATTATATGAAAATATTTGGGCATTTATTACGCTGGAGTTTGTTTGCATTTTTCGTCTCTAAACAATGCATTTTTATGGTAACTGTAACCATCTAACCCACCACAACAATTGCTCAGCAATGTAAATGTCATGGCTGAAAATGTTGCAAATTTTGAATGCCTTGTTTCAGTTTTGAGAAATGGATTAGAGGAACACCATGGAAACTTATCATCCTTGATTACAACTTATTTCTCTGCAAATGTGCATATACCAGTGAAAGAAGCTTAAATTTTGGCTAAATTTGAGGGTTAGTTGCAGAAAATGGTCATACAGTAGAATATATCTATGGAGGAGAGTAACGCATTTAATGCGCTTGCACTAGAATACGATTATGGAGGAAAGCATTTGATGCACGTGCAATAGAATATGCATACGGAGGAGAGAATTTGATGTGCCTACAGCAGAATACACTTATTCTAAAGCTTTATTTTCTTTTATTTATACTCGTAAGGTGATGTGTCTGCCTTATATTGTATGCATCTACATATGTGCGTTCCAGTGAGTTGTAGATGGATTTGGCGGTGGAAAGTACACTGCATTCCCCACAAAATTTTGGAGTAACCTCACCATTCGACGGAATTCCCTTTGGGTTTTGCGCCCCTAGCGAACGGCGAATCCCTCCGGTGAATGCGGGCCCCACGCCCCTCCCCGTCTCCGTCCCACGATGTTACTATTTGAAGGAGCCCATTTAGGATCTAGTCACCGTTTCTATTTCCCCTCACCTACACACGGGGGTAACCATGAATGAAAATTCAAATTCAAATATTTTCCCGCGTTCCTCGAGTTGGATCAACCCACTCCGAATAGGGACCTGCAAACCAGTCTACGGGAAGACGCCAGAGCCGCGGTTCCATGATCAATCGAGCCTCCCCTATATAGCTCCTGTAATCGACGGAACATGTCATCCCCTATTACACACCAGTCTGATTGAACGACAAAAAATCGAAGGAGTTACTCACTCGATGGAGATCGGGTCTGTGGTGTTGGTTTTTAGATTTTTTTAAGCGAGTATATGTTTAGTTAAATTTCATTGTTTGGTTTAAATGAGAATTCTTGAGTGAAGAAAAATTGTCCTTTCTGTTACAAATCTCGACGGAATGAAAAACCTCGTTGGACCACTACTGAAGGATTTATTCAGTCGACGGAAAACTGGTATGTTTTGTTTAGTGAATGTCTGTTTCTAACTAGATGTCTGTGTATTTTTAAGTGAGAATCCCCGAATAATTTGTTTACCACAACCCATTTAATTTGTTTACTACAACCCATTTAATTTTTTTACCATAACCCAATTTATTCAAACGATTTTCTAAGGGAGACCATCTGGACAACTGGTCAACCATTGCGACAACATGCTTAAACAGATACTCTCTTAAAAATGGTGAAGTAAGTGAAATGGGAGTTAATATTGCCCGTCCGGTGCAAAACCCTAAAGAAAAGCTCATCTTCTCTAGGTCGGATTTAGATTGGTCCCTTGTACAAGGAAAACACATGGACTCCTTAGATCGGATTGCAAAAATACCTTCAACTATAATTGGAGACTTTATTAAAGGAGAGGAAATGAGCCTAGATGCTCCATGTTCTTTCACCCGGGTACAAAAAAAATGCCTAGGCTCAAGGCCTACTGCTTCCTTGCTATATGAAGTGTAAGTTTTCTTATAAATCCTACGTATATATGTTGGTATTAATAGTGCTCCATCAGTTTTCATGGAATCATATGTATTGAGTTTTCAAACTTTTTTTATGCAGCTATGCTTGTTCATATGGCCCCGATGATAGAAGGGGACAAGATGAAGTGAAGAAAATTTTTTCATTTGTGAAAAAGAGGGGATGCCAATGCTATTTCATTGTAAAAATTATGGTTCAAATCCCTCAGGTTGGGATAATAGCATATAACATGTATGAGCATGTAGATAGCCAAGGATTGCCTTGTCATGGCCAACATGACACGTCGGGTCCTGCTAGGGTGTGTAGAAAATTGAATAACTGATATGTTATCCACCGAGATTCTCCTGATCACACGCTATTTTATCTTCATGCACAATACATAATCTCTTCTACCATTGATCATTACATGCGGAAATAAAATCAATTGCATGCACATATTAAAACCATAAAAATTCACACATATGAACACAATATGTAATGGGAAAGCTTAAAGCTGAAAACCCCAACTATCTGTATATTATATATGTCATAGAGATCATGTAACAATCATCATACAAAGCTCCTCACAAGCTCTCAGTATAATCTCCACTTTCTACACACTAATTAGGCCCGATCTTGCAAATTCCATGCACCGATCTTTGCCAGCCTTTAGCCTGCCTCTACTGCGCAATCCCTGCTGAAGAATGCCTCTTGATGAGAATGTGTTACCCCAGCCTTGCTCACGCAGTCTTTATAGGCATCTCTACTAAGTGTTGGATGCAAACCATGCATCACTTATAGTCACAACTGATAGTCACAGTTGCCCTTTCACCTATCTTTGCACTGGTCTCCACTAAAATTGTCCATGCACTGTAGTTAACTGATGTATTCTTCAGTTGATTAATGAGTTTATAATTAGTGAATTAATTATTAATTAATTCACACCACTCTCACTAATTGTATCAATCAGTTAAACTAGATACAAATATCTCAACTATGTTTAGATTAGTTAAACTGAACACAACTCCATTAACTTCCTCAATCAACTCCACCAAACTCTCTCACACGAGTTCTAACTGAAGTATCCATGCAATAACTCCACATAACCCTTAGGAATAGCGCAATTCCTTCTATCAGCTCCTGTGCCACATCTGTGCACTTAACTGAAGTGCTCCAAGAGAATAAGATAATGTTTAGAGTCCAAATATTATTAAGAGCTAATAATATTCGACATATCTATTTTTAGACTGGAAATCTAAAAATAGATTCCGCCCAATATGTCTAAAAATATAAATCCATCTATTTTTCCAACTTGACCAACCATCCATAAATAGCATCCCGCAACTTATAGAACATGATCCATATGTCTAAAAATAGACATAGTCTAAAAATAGACTTTGCGACAAAAATCACCTATGTGGCCCCCACCTAGTTTAGGTGATCACTTTCCAACTAGGATCAGGAATGATGTTTCAGGATGCCTCCTTCATTGTTTCTTGTTGCAATCTTCAACACTCCCTCTCAAAAAGAAAGGATTGTCTTTGCATGCGACATGCAAATCCATGCATTCGCCCTGCAACCTTCACAAGCGCCATGCAACTCCACGCATCTGCTCTGCAACTCCTCTGAAACTGAATAGGCTCCAAACAACTCAATCAGTCTGATGCATCTATCATCAAAGTCTTCAACTTCTGCCTGGCCCAACTGCACATGTAATCAGGAACCACTGCGTTGTTGAACTCTTACACCCATGCACTCTGCACTTGCTGTCAACTCTGATTCGCGCTCCAGTATCCGACACTATCACTTTGATCTGCCTGCATCAATCCAGTTGATCATGCTACTGCTGCACTTTGGGCACCTCTTAGCTAGGTTCAATTCATGAGATCCACACCATCTCATGAATCTTGCCCAGAAATCTCCTCTTGGGATTAATCATGCATGTCGCCCCACCTCTCACCTGGTGGTATAGCTGCATGCACTCCCTCTGCCCATCTGGCACGAAATTTCTCTGCATGAGTGGTTTCTTTCACTCCATGATCCTCATCTTGTGGTTGCTCCACATCCCGAGGTTCACTATTACCTGCATGCAAAACTTGCTCCCTCTCAAGCATCAATTGCATGTATTTCTTGCACTTCCCAACAGTAGGAAGCTCCGTAGACATCCCATCTACTTCAAGTCTGTAGAGATTCTTTGCTCGAATCCCAACCTTCTTGACTTGTCCTATTGCCTTGTGCCGAAGGAAAAAATTTCCTTCACTAAAGACAACATCATACCCTTTATCCTCTAACATTGCGACTGAGATCAAATTATTCTTTAAACCTGGAACATGCACTACATCTTGTAAAAGAATGAGTTTACTTGACTCCCTCTGAAATGTTATGGTACCAATGCCAGTCGCATTGTATCATCCATTGTCGCCCAACTCAACATGCAACTGGAGATCTTTCTCCACCAAGTCACTGAAAAGATTCACATCTCCTGTCATGTGAAAGGAAGCGCCACTATCAAAATACCACCCCGATCCTGATGCACTAGACACCATGCATACGATCAATGAGAAGTCAAACTCAAATTTTGAGGCAAGAGCCTCACTAGTTGCAGCTCCAGCAACCTGCTTGTTCTTCTTCTTCTGTGGACAATGCGTGGCGAAATGCCCATGCTCGTGACAGTGAAAACACTTCACTTTGGACATGTCACACTCTTTACCATCCGCACCGGATTGAGAAGCATTATTCTTACCCTTCCCCTTCCTTGCTTTGGCAGCCAAAGCGCAATCCTCTTCATCATCATTCTTTGATGAAGAGCCATCCCTGGTATCCCGCCTTATCTCCTCCTGCAGAAGATCCGACCAAAGTCACTCCCATCCTGGCAATTTCTCCCGACCATTGACAGAGTCCTGATAGGAGTGCCAACTCTTCGGAAGCCCAAGGAGAGCCAAGCTCACCAATTCCTCATCATCCACACTAACTCCTACACTCCCAAGCTCATACCTGCAGTGGAAAAACTTTGTCAAGTATACCGGAATAGTGTCATTCTTCTCCATTTTTATTTTCCTGAGTTTATCCTTGAGCGCCAACTTCCTCTGGTCAATCTTGCTTTGGAACAAATCTGTCAAAGCTTTCCACATCAAGAATGGAGAAGCTTTACCATGAAGGCTGGACACTATGTGATCCTTCACACCTTCCAACAGAATCCTTCGACACCTTGCTACCTTCTTTTGTTATGCGTCAAGTACGGCAGCATCACTAGAAGTAGGTTTTGGAATTTCTACATATATGAACTCCTTCAACCCATTGTCATCCAACACCGCCTCCATCCTGTCCTTCCATGCAATATAATTCGAGCTGCCCTCAAGGGCATACTCCAATCGCAATTCATTGAAAGACATCTCAACTTCGACACCAAGAAAACACTGTAGCAATTTCGAATTCCACCAGCACAAAACTCAACCGCTTCAATGCTTAGCAATTGCTCCAATGATCAATATCGCTCTGATACCATGCAAAAAATTGAATAACTGATATGTTATCCACCGATATTCTCCTGATCACACACTATTTTATCTTCATGCACAATACAAAATCTCTTCTACCATTGATCATTACATGCAGAAATAAAATCAATTGCATGCACACATTAAAACCATAAAAATTCACACATATGAACACAGTATGCAATGGGAAAGCTTAAGGTAAGAAAAGCACGACTATACGTATATTATATATGTCATAGAGATCATGTAACAATCATCATACAAAGCTCCTCACAAGCTCTCGGTATAATCTCCACTTGCTACACACTAATCAGGCCCGATCTTGCAAATCCCATGCACCGATCTTTGCCAGCCTTTAGCCTTCCTCTACTGCGCAATCCCTGCTGAAGAATGCCTCTTGATGAGAATCTGTTACCCCAGCCTTGCTCACGCAGTCTTTATAGGCATCTCTACTAAGTGTTGGATGCAAACAATGCATCACTTATAGTCACAGTTGCCCTTTCACCTATCTTTGCATTGGTCTCCACTGAAACTGTCCATGCACTGTAGTTAACTGATGTATTCTTCAGTTGATTAATGAGTTTATAATTAGTGAATTAATTATTAATTAATTCACACCACTCTCACTAATTGTATCAATCAGTTAAAATAGATACAAATAGCTCAACTATGTTCAACTAAGTTAAACCCGAACACAACTCCATTAACTTCCTCAATCGCTCCACCAAAATCACTCACATGAGTTCTAACTGAAGTATCCATGCAATAGCTCCACATAACCCTTGGGAATAGCGTAATTCCTTCTGTCAGCTCCTGTGCCACATCTGTGCACTTAACTGAAGTGCTCCAAGAGAATAAGATAATGTTTAGAGTCCAAATATTATTAAGAGCTAATAATATTCAACACATCTATTTTTAGAGTGGCAATCTAAAAATAGATTTTTCACAATATGTCTAAAAATAGAGGTCCATATATTTTTACCAACTCGACCAATCATCCATAAATAGCATCCTGCAACTCATAGACCATGATCCATATGTCTAAAAATAGAAATAGTCTAAAAATAGACTTTGCGACGAAAATCACTTGTGTGGCCCCCACCTAGTTTTGGTGATCACTTTCCAACTAGGATCAGGAAAGATGTTTCAGGATGCCTCCTTCACTGTTTCTTGTTGCAATATTCAACACTCCCTCTCAACAAGAAAGGACTATCTTTGCATGTGACATGCAACTCCATGCATTCGCCCTGCAACCTTCACAAGCGCCATGCAACTCCATGCATCTGCTCTGCAACTCCTCTGAAACTGAATAGGCTCCAAACAACTCAATCAGTCTGATGCATCTATCATCAAATTCTTCGACTTCTGCTGGGCCCAATTGCACATGTCATCAGGAACCACTGCGTTGTTGAACTCTTGCACCCATGCACTCTGCACTTGTTGTCAACTCTAATTCGCGCTCCAGTATCTGACACTGTCACTTTGATCTACCTACATCAATCCAACTACTACTGCGGCACCTCGTAGCCAGGTTCAATTCATGAGATCCACACCATCTCATGAATCCTGCCCATAAATCTCCTCTTGGGATTAATCATGCATGTCGCCCCACCTCTCACCTCGTGGTATAGCTGCATGCACTCCCTCTGCCCATCTGGCACGAAATTTCTCTGCATGAGTGGTTTCTTCCACTCCATGATCCTCATCTTATGGTGGGATTCATCCGGGGTTCACTATTACACACGTAAAACTTTCTCCCTCTCAAGCTTTAGTTGCATGTCTTTCTCCCGCTTCCCAACAGTAGGAAGCTCCGTAGACATCCCATCTACTTCAAGTCTGTAGAGATTCTTTGCTTGAATCCCAACCTTCTTGACTTGTCCCGTTGCCTTGTGCCGAAGGAAAACTTTTCCTTCTCTGAAGACAACTTCATACCCTTTATCCTCTAACATTGCAACTGAGATCAAATTCTTTGTTAGACCTGGTACATGCAATACATCTTGTAAAAGAATGAGTTTACTGACTCCCTCTGAAAGGTTATGGTACCAATGTCGGTCGCATTGTATCGTCCACACATTGTGTCGTCCATTGTCGCCCAACTCAACATGCTGGTAGATATTTCTCCCACGAGTCCTTCGAAAAGATTCACATCTCCCGTCATGTGAAAGGAAGCGCCACTATCAAAATACCACCCCGATCCCGATGCACTAGACACCATGCATGCGATCAATGAGAAGTCCAGCTCAAATTGTGAGGCAAGAACCTCACTAGCTGTAGCTCCAGCAACCTGCTTGTTCTTCTTCTTCTGCGGACAATGCGTGGCGAAATGCCCATGCTCGTGACAATGAAAACACTTCACTTTGGACATGTCACGCTCTTTACCATCCGCACTGGATTGAGAAGCATTCTTCTTACCCTTCCCCTTCCTTGCTTTGGTAGCCAAAGCACAATCCTCTTCATCATCATTCTTTGATGAAGAGCCATCCCTGGTATCCTGCCTTATCTCCTCCTGCACAAGATCCGACCAAAGTCGCTCACATCCTGGCAATTTCTCCCGACCATTGACAGAGTCCTGATAGGAGTGCCAACTCTTCGGAAGCCCAAGGAGAGCCAAGCTCACCAATTCCTCATCATCCACACTAACTCCTACACTCCCAAGCTCATCCATGCAGTGGACAAACTTTGTCAAGTATACCAGAATAGTGTCATTCTTCTCCATTTTTATTTTCCTGAGTTTATCCTTGAGCGCCAACTTCCTCTAGTCACTCTTGCTTTGGAAAAAATCTGTCAAAGCTTTCCACATCAAGAATGGAGAAGCTTTACCATGAAGGCTAGACACTATGTGATCCTTCACACCTTCCAACAGAATCCTTCGACACCTTGCTACCTTCTTTTGCCATGCGTCATGTACAACATCATCACTAGAAGTAGGTTTTGGAATTTCTGCATCTATGAACTCCTTCAACCCATTGTCATCCAGCACCGCCTCCATCCTGTCCTTCCATTCAATATAATTCGAGTTGCCCTCAAGGGCATACTCCAATCGCAATCCATTGAAAGACATCTCAACTTCGACACCAGGAAAACACTGTAGCAATTTCGAATTCCACTATCACAAAACTCAACCGCTTCAATGCTTAGCAATTGCTCCAATGATCAATATCGCTCTGATACCATGTAGAAAATTGAATAACTGATATGTTATCCACCGAGATTCTTTTGATCACACACTATTTTATCTTCATGCACAATACAGAATCTCTTCTACCATTGATCATTACATGCAGAAATAAAATCAATTGCATGCACACATTAAAACCATAAAAATTCACATATATGAACACAATATGTAATGGGAAAGCTTAAAGCTGAAAACCCCAACTATTTGTATATTATATATGTCATAGAGATCATGTAACAATCATCATACAAAGCTCCTCACAAGTTCTCAGTATAATCTCCACTTGCTACACACTAATTAGGCCCAATCTTGCAAATCCCATGCACCGATCTTTGCCAGCCTTTAGCTTGCCTCTACTGCACAATCCCCGCTGAAGAATGCCTCTTAATGAGAATGTGTTGCCCCATCCTTGCTCACGCAGTCTTTATAGGCATCTCTACTAAGTGTTGGATGCAAACCATGCATCACTTATAGTCACAACTGATAGTCACAGTTGCCCTTTCACCTATCTTTGCACTGGTCTCCACTCAAACTGTCCATGCACTGTAGTTAACTAATGTATTCTTCAGTTGATTACTGAGTTTGTAATTAGTGAATTAATTATTAATTAATTCACACCACTCTCACTAATTGTATCAATCAGTTAAACTAGATACAAATAGCTCAACTATGTTTAGTTTAGTTAAACTGAACACAACTCCATTAACTTCCTCAATCAACTCCACCAAACTCTCTCACATGAGTTCTAACTGAAGTATCCATGCAATAGCTCCACATAACCCTTAGGAATAGCGTAATTCCTTCTATCAGCTCCTGTGCCACATCTGTGCACTTAACTGAAGTGCTCCAAGAGAATAAGATAATGTTTAGAGTCCAAATATTATCAAGAGCTAATAATATTCGACATATCTATTTTTAGACTAGCAATCTAAAAATAGATTCCGCCCAATATGTCTAAAAATAGAAATCCATATATTTTTCCAACTTGACCAACCATCCATAAATAGCATCCCGCAACTTATATAATATTCTCCATATGTCTAAAAATAGACTTTGCGACAAAAATCACCTATGTGGCCCCCACCTAGTTTAGGTGATCACTTTCCAACTAGGATCAACAATGATGTTTCAGGATGCCTCCTTCACTGTTTCTTGTTGCAATCTTCAACACTCCCTCTCAACAAGAAAGGACTGTCTTTGCATGCGACATGCAACTCCATGCATTTGCCCTGCAACCTTCATAGGCGCCATGCAACTCCACGCATCTGCTCTACAACTCCTCTGAAACTCAATAGGCTCCAAACAACTCAATCAGTCTGATGCATCTATCATCAAAGTCTTTGACTTCTGCTAGGCCCAACTGCACATGTCATCAGGAACCACTGCGCTGTTGAACTCTTGCACCCAAGCACTCTGCACTTGCTGTCAACTCTGATTCACGCTCCAATATTCGACACTGTCACTTTGATTTGCCTACATCAATCCAACTGATCATGCTACTGCTGCACTTTGGGCACCTCGTAGCGAGGTTCAATTCATGAGATCCACACCATCTCATGAATCCTGCCCAGAAATATCCTCTTGGGATTAATCATGCATGACACCCCACCTCTCACCTGGTGGTATAGCTGCATGCACTCCCTCTGCCCATCTGGCACGAAATTTCTCTGCATGAGTGGTTTCTTCCACTCGATGATCCTCATCTTGTGGCTGCTCCACATCCCGAGGTTCACTATTACCTGCAAGCAAAACTTGCTCCCTCTCAAGCATCAATTGCATGTATTTCTTGCACTTCCCAACAGTAGGAAGCTCCGTAGACATCCCATATAATTCAAGTCTGTAGAGATTATTTGCTCGAATCCCAAACTTCTTGACTTGTCTTGTTGCCTTGTGCCGAAGGAAAACTTTTCCTTCACTAAAGACAACATCATACCCTTTATCCTCTAACATTGCGACTAAGATCAAATTATTCTTTAAACCTGGAACATGCACTACATCTTGTAAAAGAATGAGTTTACCTGACTCCCTCTGAAAGGTTATGGTACCAATGTTGTTCGCATTGTATCGTCCATTGTCGCCCAACTCAACATGCAACTAGAGATCTTTCTCCACCAAGTCACTGAAAAGATTCACATCTCCCGTCATGTGAAAGGAAGCGCCACTATCAAAATACCACCTCGATCTCGATGCACTAGACACCATGCATGCGATCAATGAGAAGTCCAGCTCAAATTGTGAGGCAATAGCCTCACTAGCTACAACTCCAGCAACCTACTTGTTCTTCTTCTTCTGAGGACAATGAGTGGCGAAATTCCCATGCTCATGACAGTGAAAACACTTCACTTTGGACATGTCACGCTCTTTACCATCCGCACCGGATTGAGAAGCATTCTTCTTACCCTTCCCCTTCCTTGCTTTGGTAACCAAAGCGTAATCCTCTTCATCATCATTCTTTGATGAAGATCCATCCCTGGTATCCCGCCTTATCTCCTCCTGCACAAGATCCGACCAAAGTTGCTCACATCCTGGAAATTTCTCCCGACCATTGACAGAGTCCTGATAGGAGTGCCAACTCTTCGGAAGCCCAAGGAGAGCCAAGCTCACCAATTCCTCATCATCCACACTAACTCCTACACTCCCAAGCTCATCCCTGCAGTGGAAAAACTTTGTCAAGTATACCGGAATAGTGTCATTCTTCTCCATTTTTATTTTCCTGAGTTTATCCTTGAGCGCCAACTTCCTCTGGTCACTCTTGCTTTGGAAAAAATCTGTCAACGCTTTCCACATCAATAATGGAGAAGATTTACCATGAATTCTGGACACTATGTGATCCTTCACACCTTCCAACATAATTCTTCGACACCTTGCTACCTTCTTTTTCCATGTGTCAAGTGCGGCAGCATTGCTAGAAGGTTTTGGAATTTTTGCATCTATGAACTCCTTCAACCCATTGTCATCCAGCACCGCCTCCATCCTTTCCTTCCATGAAATATAATTCGAGCTGCCCTCAAGGGCATACTCCAATCACAATCCGTTGAAAGACATCTCAACTTCGACACCAAGAACACTACTGCAAATTCGAATTCCACCAGCACAAAACTCAACCGCTTCAATGTTTTACAATTGCTCCAATGATCAATATTGCTTTGATACCATGTAGAAAATTGAATAACTGATATATTATTCACCGAGATTCTCCTGATCACACACTATTTTATCTTCATGCACAATACATAATATCTTCTACCATTGATCATTACATGCGGAAATAAAATCAATTGCATGCACACATTAAAACCATAAAAATTCACACATATGAACACAGTATGTAATGGGAAAGCTTAAAGCTGAAAACCCCCAACTATATGTATATTATATATGTCATAGAGATCATGCAACAATCATCATACAAAGCTCTTCACAAGCTCTCAGTATAATCTCTGCTGCTAAGTAGATCAGTTAGATCTTGCAAATCCCATGCCCATAGATCTTTGCCCGACCTTTAGCCTACCTCTCTGCGTAATCACATTGAAGAATGCCTCTTGATGAGAATGTGTTACCCTAGCCTTGCTCACGCAGTCCAGCCTTGCTCACGCGGTATTTATAGGCATCTCTAGTAAGTGTTGGATGCAAACAATGCAACACTATAGTCACAACTGATAGTCACACTTGCTCTTTCACCTATCTCTCCACTGGTCTCCACTGAAACTGCCATGCACTGTAGTTAACTGATGTATTCTTAAGTTGATTAATGAGTTATTATTTAGTGAATTAATTAACTAATTAATTCACAACACTCTCACTAGTGTATCAATCAGTTAGACTAGATACAACTAGCTCAACTGAGTCTAACTGAGTTAAACTGAATACAACTCCACCAACTACTTCTATAACTCCACCAAACTCTCTCACATGAGTTCTAATAGTATCATGCAATAACTCCATAACCCTTAGGAATAGCGTAATTCCTTAAATAAATCACATACCACATACGGCACGCAACTGAAGTGCTCCGAGAATAAGATAATGTTTACGGTCGAATATTATTAAGAGCTAATAATATTTCGACATATCTATTACAGGTTTGTGATCTAAAAATAGATTCGCATCCAATAATAATAAAAATAGAAATCCATCTATTTTTCCAACTTGACCAACCATCCATAAATAGCATCCCGCAACTTATAGAATATGCTCCATATGTCTAAAAATAGACATAGTCTAAAAATAGACTTTGCGACAAAAATCACCTATGTGGCCCCCACCTAGTTTAGGTGATCACTTTCCAACTAGGATCAAGAATGATGTTTCAGGATGCCTCCTTCACTGTTTCTTGTTGCAATCTTCAACAGGGTGATGCATCAACCAAAGTTATCAAGGGACATGGTTTCCTATGTAGAGATTTGTTTCTTCTTAGATGTGCCAGTTGACTATGTTTGCAAAATGCATGTTCAAAAATATATTGACATCGATGCTGCAGCTCGAGATAGGGATTTATTTTTGTGTAGGAAAAATGTTGTTAACATATATAATCGTCTAATGAAAGGAAATTATCAGTTGCATAAGAAGGATGAAATGAGTGTGAACCTTTGGTATAGGAAACACCCAAATGATTTTTTCTTTTATCAAAATCCCAATGGTGGAGATATCCCTTTTATAGTTTGAATTCAGACGAAGTGGATGTTGGAGAACATGGTGAAGCTATCGAATAATAGCCTAATTGCCATGGATTTGACATTCATCATGAATACGTATGGGGTGAGTGTCTTAAGAATCACTGATCTAGTATAATAACTTGATTAACAATGATTGATGATCTGGAGTTGATGATCTATGTATTTTGAATGCGATAGTATAATTGTACACACTCGTCGTGTTTGATCACCAACAAAGTGGGGTGCCAGTTATATGGGTGGTGGCATCACGTAATACATCACATGACATTTCGCTATGGTTGGAGCAGCTCATGCATAGGTGTCACCAAGTTGATGATGGTTGGAAAGTTAATTCTTTCATGGTTGATGATGCATTGGTTGAAATTGGTGCTTTAAGTTAACTTCAATATTCTTATTTTATAGTACAACTTTTATTTATTACAAAAATAACATGCTTGAAATGAATTAAATGTGGCAGACAAATCACAAGGTGCAATGTTATTTTGTGTGATTGGCACGTACGTCGAGCATGGCTAAAAAATGTGAATCAATTGGCCAGTAATCCAGAAATAGAAAAATAAATGTTTAGTGATTTGGGTTTAATTATAAATTATTGTTCCAATGTTGAAGTGAACAATGCAATTAATGATTTCTTCAACAAATTTTCTAATGAGGAAAAGTTCCTAGAATATTTCCACAAGAATTGGGTTGTTGGTGAAAGATTTGTAAATTGAAAAACTCTTAAGTTACATTTCTCTTTTTGGTTTTAAATATGGATGAAATATCTTCATTAACCCAAATTTTATGCAATTAGGGATGTGGGTCAAAGGTTGTCGGGATTTTCACCATGCAAATCAAGAGACAAACAATGTTGTGGAATCATATCACTGTTACTTAAAGACAAACTTTCTATCTGATAGAAGAAAGAAATGTTCTCGTAGGATGGATTGGTTGATATATGTTCTTCTAACAAATGTTGAACCTTGTTATCGGTTTAAGGAAATTCTAAAAAACGAAGGATTTTTAAATAATTACAAGAAATATTAACAGTTGGAGTCATCAATGGAAAAAGCAAAAAGAATTCCAAATAGTGATTGCAGCCCTCATTCGCAAATATCTCATGCTTTTTGGTTGAGGAGTCAATCTAAAGTTAATATGCAATATCTTGTCACTTGTCATCGTACAAATTTCATAACTTGTGATTGCCCATGGTCTATTCGTGGAAACATATGCAAGCATGCCATAAAGGTGGGTTGGTTGTGTTCTAGTTCAATGGATTCAAAACAATTACAAAATCGTCAAAGCACAGCTGAGTCATACAATGACCCTCCTGAGATAAATATAGAGGCAATATTTGATCTTCCTGAAGATGCAAACACAACTACCATGGATAGTCACAATGTTGATGTAAATGTTGAACAAATTAAGATGGCCAAGGAGGAGTTATTTGGCTACTTAAACCTGGTTCGAAACAGTCCTCCTGCTACTTTGACCAATATTGAACAGTTGATTACTTTAGTTAAAAATTTGTTGGATGACGCCAACAATCTTCATATTATGGATTATGAATTCACGTGTGGATTGGGTTCTTTTGAGTTGTCTTTGAAGAGGAAGAAGAGTTTCCTAAGCCCCAAAAAGAAGGCAACAAAATACAAGATTGGAAATTGACTTGAATATCCCGGTAGATGAAGATGAACCGTTTCAGTTTGAACAACTCAACAAGCGAGGTCGCCCTCGCGCCAACAATGAATGCTTTTCCAGGTTTCTTGTGCATGAATTTGTTTTCAATTTGATTTTAATATTTATTCTTGTATTAGCTATATTTGATGTATTAATGTTTTGTTGACTATGTCCATGTATGTTTGATAGGTGGTAAGGATATGGTTGGAGATTTCTCTAATTTGATGGAATTGTCATTTAAGGTGATTAAATAACTCCATGCATTTACAGTCAGTCTTTTAATACATTGATTGTTTTGTAAGTCATGGACGATAGCTTTCAAGTGGTTTTTCATACTTGCGTAGTTGCATATATTGGTGTCCAAACAATAATCTGATATATAAATTCGAATAAAAACAATGAGAATGTAACAAAATTATTAGAGGAACTGTAATGAAATTGTAACTAAACATGTCAAACACAATTTTACCAGTTTTTTATAACTAAAAAAATAAATTGGAGAGTAATATATATTACAACATCAAATATAATGTGTTTTTTGTTTATGAGTTGCTGCAATGGTGAGCCAGTGTGTCAGCAAAGGTGAGCCGGTGTTGCAGCAACAGTGAGCCAGTGTTGCAGCAATGGTGAGCCAGTGTTGCAGCAATGGTGAGTCAGTGTTGCAACAATGGTGAGCCATTATTCAAGCAACTGTGATCCATTGTTGCAGCAACTGTGAGCTAGTGTGTTAGCAACTGTGAGCCAGTGTGTCAGCAACTATGAGTTAGTGTGTCAGCAATTGTGAGCCAGTGTGTCAGCAACTGCGAGCCAATGTGTCAGCAACGGTGAGCCAGTGTGTCAGCAATGGTGGCCTGATCTGTCAATCTGAATCTGTGGATGAAGGGGGACATTCATGAAGATTGCTGATACAATAATCATTATGTCTTGGTTCATCAGGACAAAGATACCCTCCTGTCTCCATAATTACATTCCAGCAATCAGATTCTTATTTTTTTGTCAACGTATATTTCTTTTTTATATACCCTTGTTGGAAGCCAAATCATTAGATACTGAAATATAAGACCTATCCAATGATTCCCACACTGTCCCATAGCAATAATATACCGAGAAACCCTTGTTAAGGTTGTCTTTAAGTTGAGGTAGTTAAATGGATCTTTATTTCGGGGTTGTTTTCCCATGCTATCCCACATTGCTTTACATCCTGCCTGTGCCTTAGTTTCCTTTAATTGAATATGGCGTGCACAATATGCAATGGTCATCTCTCTATTCTTGGAGATAACCTCTGCTACTTCTGGAGAGTTGATGGATTTTTGATGTTCTTCTATCACCTCCACAGGTTTGGGATGTTCTCCTCTAACCCACATAAGGCTCTCGGAATTATGCAAATAAATTTTCACATCATCCAACCAACTGGCCTGATTTCTCAAATACGATACATAGGCTCTCAATGGGACATCCCCTGTAACATGGTTGGGACTCCATTCTCTATTATAAGGTACCAAAAAATTATGTTGGTACAGTTCACAGAGAAAGTCTCTATCTTGATCACAAATGGTCATATATGCCTCCAAGAAACCATCAATGCTTTCAACCTTGAGAGGGGTTTTTTGGATGATAACCATTTTTTATTTTTTCCCCAATCAAGTACGCATTGTAATTGGTTGAAGGAACCCTACAACTGAGCACACCATCCATTACTTGTCCGAGTTCTTTCTTATCCTTCTCCAACTTGGTCACTCTCCTTTCCAGCTCATCCACTATTTTTTTATGTCTTCGTAAACCTTTGTTTTTATATTCTTCGCATATCTTTCCGGGTCACGAAGTGATTTTTTGTGCACACTTGAAGGTATTAGTTGTCCCGGATATGCATATTTAGACAGCTGTAATTTATCCTTTCGTTCCTCATTATCTTTTTTCTCACCAATGTCTTTGGTCGGTTTGATCTCTGGTTCCTCATCCTTTGTTAGTTTCGTATCTGGTTGTTGTTCCTCTACGTCTATACCCATTTATTTTGTTAGTTTGATATGTAATTCTTGTTCTTGGTATGGTCCTATGTTTGCACAAAAATTTCATCAGTCTGTTTTTTTCCAAGGGGTATATCTTGTCGGACCCTTGGAGAAGGAATACCTATGTCATCAATGGGTATGGACTCTGCAACTTCAATTTCATCAGTCTGTTTTTTTCCAAGGGGTATATCTTGTTGGACCCATGGAGAAGGAATACCTATGTCATCAATGGGTATGCACTCTGCAACTTGGGCCAAGCAATCTAATATATATATATATATATATATATATATATATATATATATATATATATATATATATATATATATATTTTTTTCTTTTTATTTATTTATTTATATTTTATTTTATTTATTTATTTATTTTAATTTATTTATTTTATTTTAATTTATTTATTTTATTTTTTATTTATTTTATTTTTATTATTATTATTATTTATTATTTATTTTTATTTTTATTTTTATTTTTATTTTATTTTATTTTTTATTTTTTATTTTTTTATTTTTTATTTTATTTTATTTATTATTATTATTATTATTATTTTTATTTATTTATTTATTTTATTTTTTTTCTGATCTCATCTGTTAGGGTTTTTAACTTTGACCTGTAGTTGTTTGTTTTCATCAGGAGAATCCTATTCTTCCTTAACAATGAAATATACATAGGAAGATGTTTACATATACTTAATTTTACAATGTGCTTCTTTGTCAATTCTAGTGGTTCAGTTGGTTGGTCCTCCTGATCATCCCCATACAATTGTGGTTATGTAGTTGGTTGGTCCTCCTAATCATCACCATACAATTCTGGTTGTGCAGTTGGTTGTTCCTCCTGATCATCCCCATACAATTCTGGTTGTGCATTTGATTGGTCCTCCTAATCATCCCCATACAATTCTGGTTGTGCAGTTGGTTGGACGGGCACTTTTTCCCTACATAATCGCTATTACTCCTCTTCATCCGCATACAACATTTGAATTGAGACAAGGCCATCTGAGCCGTACCATTTGGCTAGTCCTGCTATGTATTCATAATCAGAATTAGGAGAGGAATGCTTATCAACTTGTTCTTCTGTGTCAGCAAGCTGGCCTAATCCTTCTTCCATGAATCCTTGTTGCATGCATCCTTGGTCCATAACCCCTTCAATTAATACATCCTGTGGATACTCTTGCTCTTGTTCTATTGCTATCTCTTTTGGGAGTTTTTCTGTAACAACGGGGAAGGTTTTAGGAACTGGAGCATAACAACCTCTCTTTCCCCTGTTCTTCTTGGCTTTTGGCATTGCTGCCGGGCGTTTCCTGTATCCTCTCAATCTTTTGGTCGCAGGTTTAATCCCCAATATTTTTACTTCATCATCATCATCTTGGCCATCTCCTTTATGTGCAGCTTTAGCAGCAGAAACCCTATAAACCCTCCTAGTTTGAACACATGGCGGCTCAGTTGCCATATGGAAAGGTTCTGTGGGAATTTATGCAGGTGGGAGGTCATTGGGCGGAGTTGCAACTAGGCGGTCATGGGTCGGAGTTGCAGCTGGGGGGTCACGAGGTGGAGTTACCACTAAGAGGTCATGGGGTGGAGTTGCTGCTGAGAGGTCATGGGGCGGAGTTGCAACAGGGGGGTCATGGGGCGGAGATGCCACTAAGAGGTCATGGGGTGGAGTTGCAGCTTCAACATGCAATGGCGTTCCAACTTGTTCATCCCAAGTTCTCCCTTCCCTTTGCAGTGCAGGAACCACCAAATGTTTAACAAGGCATTGATGGGAAAGGATTTTGAGCGACCACTTTGATTTCTGCACCCCTCGAGCCATTTGGTATAGGGTTTTTGCAAGAAATAAAGGAATTTTAAGCAACCTGCCATGACGCAAGTGGTCTAACAAGCAGAGGTGCTCATAATAAATAACCACATACCTTCCTTCACAAGTGAAAAATATCTGGACAAGGAATGCAACATCTAACTAGGGTTGTGGTAATGACTTCCTCTCATATCCTCAGCCACTCCTGATCAATTATTCACCTGCCTCAAGATTTTTAACAACATCAAGTTGGGGTTTTCAGGGTGCAAACCACTTTTCTCCTGTCTGGGGTAACCCTGACACTTCAGCAATCGCTTCTTCTTTCACATGCACCACTGTCCCTGCTACCTCTTATCTACCCTCCCTGTAATGCATGGAAAATTCTAGGGCTATGTCATTATCATGCCCCTGAAACTTGCGAATATAATCTAACCAGCCGGCCTGTTCAAATAATTGTTTAACGGGTGGAAATGCGTCTAACAATTCTTTGGCACTTTCATGGCATACTCTTGCACCTCCCATCTCTAGCCAGATTTTAGAGTGGCTATGGTTGTGTTAGCTATTTACAAGAGTTCGAATGTGGGACAATGGCGCAATGGAAGAGTTGGGGTAAGGGGTACAGTAATAAATTAATAATGGGGACAGGTTATTTATGGTGGTGCCTGTATGCAGACATGTGTTTCCACAAAGTCTGCTTCCTATTTGACATCGACAATTCGTTGCTTCATGGTCAGGGGAGATTTCTGTTACCGTTGTACACCGTCAAAGATTTCTCATGAGTTGCCGCATAATATTTAGGGTTTTATTATACTGACTCCTAAAAAATTGCTTTAAATAGGGATTAGGGTCTATACCATCCCTTCCATGTACCGCACATCCTTGGTAAATAATTTTTTAGCATTGAGGATAGTCTGACTTGGGCTAGTGTTGGTTACAATTTATGGTTGTTAAGTTAACTTCATTGATTTTCAAGTTGTTCATATTATTTTCTCTATTTTCAGGCTAAGTTTTTGTTGCTGTCATGGATGTCAAAACGTGCTTCAGTTCAAAACACATGGCCTTGTGGCTGTAGATGTTGATGATGGAGAAATTCACAACAATTGGATTGTTTGTTTGGATATTTATGCATTTATGCCCCTTAAATGAGGTTGGACCTATGGATTGAAAAAGTGCAAGATGTCACATTACATTTTGCATTTAACCATGTATGTATAAAGGACAAATAATGATTGATATATAAGTTATCTTGGTTGGCTTGTAACCAAGGGTATCTCACATAATTTGTCAATGAAGAGACTTCTTTAAGAATTAGAGCTCATTATACTCAAATTAGAGGCTTGAATAAATTATGGGAGCATGTGCTGCTCATGGATAATGAATGAATGAATGTTCATAGAGTTTGGAATTGTGAAGGTGTATTGAAGGCATTATAATGAATAAATAGTCTCGTTTTGTAGCATCTTTTGGAATCCTCTATTTGCTGATAAAACTATTTATTTTGCTGTTTATTTTTGGGTTCTGTTTAAAGTGATGTTAATTGATAAACTATCTTTTGTAAAATGAAATAGTTAGTATGTATGTTTTATATTGATGCAACCATAAGGCCGCAAATACCCAAATATGGAAGGTGAGCGGAATTAACCCCACTTTACCTCCATTAACCTTAAACGTTCATCTTTTAATCATATGCATGCGGAAGCTTAACAATAAGTGGCTCTCGGGTTTATAACTCGTATAATGATATGCATTGGTCGCCCCTTCACATTACCTTATTGCATGCACGGCTGCAACTTTATACAAATCCCACTGACCTATGGGTTATGGACCCACACATGACCTGACCAATCACAACGAATCATACTTCACAAATTATATAACTTAGCATATCGCAACCCATAAAAAATAACTTTAACAACTAAACAATCCCAACGCCGATGCGAAATCTCTCTAGAACTGCGATGTAATCTCCATCGTTGGTCTATGCTAGATCCAACGGTCCCGCTCGACCATCTCACACTGCCATCTCCCATTTGTATCGCATCGCAATCAAAAAAAATTACCATACGATGTTTAAACAATAAGCTCTAAAATTGTCGATGTGCTATATGCGATTGAACTCTCCTCCCGACATGTGTCCACTTCGCAATTTTCTCAACTTACCGCATCACAACTTAAATCATTTACCTTGCGATGTCGTTAAAAATAAACACTAAAACCGTCGACGTGTGATATGCGCTTGCATCCTCCACTCGACACATGTCCACTTCACAACTTTTCAAACTTAACTTTGCGATGTAATTTGGTCTGTCCATCTCTCACTTCAATTCTGCAATTTAATCATCGTCGTCTGATCACCTCCTTTGGAAATATTCTAAAGGTTTTATGCCTTTATCGATTTCTCTGTTTCTTTGGCTGTTGCCACTCTACAGCTCCATCTTCTCCATGCTACTCCCTGTGATAGTTCATTCAATGAACTCATGCGACTCCATATTTCTCCACGGTGTTAAAACCCTATTGAGCTTTATTCTGGTTATCCAATCATTCACATAATGATTTTAGTTGCTACAACACCTCTGCACATTGTTCTCAATCCAAAATTTGTAATTTATTCATCTTCGACCTGCACAATGGTTTTAATTGCACTCATTCTCTCCAATTAGCTTCTCTCACAGCCAATTGCTCCAGAACTGGAATCACTTGTGATTCTACTCAGTTCTTCCACTGTAAATTCTTTTCACTTAGAAAGACTTATACACTCATCAAAATTCAAGTAATCAATAATGTATCATACAGAAATCAAATTTCTTCTTTTACGGATCACTTAGCACATAAAAGAACAATCACAAAGTTTGTAATTTATTAACACTCCACACTCCACACTCCACATAAAATCGAAATTGAGTTGTATATTTGCAAACAAATATTACAATAATGAGAC
Source organism: Pinus albicaulis (assembly GCA_034641835.2). Classification (NCBI taxonomy): domain Eukaryota; kingdom Viridiplantae; phylum Streptophyta; class Pinopsida; order Pinales; family Pinaceae; genus Pinus; species Pinus albicaulis. The sequence goes on from CM076577.1 coordinate 238,873,267, forward strand.
ATTCTCTTGGCCTGATTTTCTTTATCCGTGAATTTTTCTCATCCCTCTCTCTATATCTAACTATGCCCGTAGGCTTATAATCAAATCCCCTATCTAAGAATCATTCATTGTCCTTTATGCCTTTGAGGCTTACAAATTTATACAAAAGGTTCTGTAACCAATTCTGGTTCAGATCCATAGGTTACTCAACTAAATCTTAAGGATCCTTTCAAATCCATCAAATCATCAATCAATCCCTTAAGTCTAGGATTCACAATCCCTTTGAAATCTCAACTATCCTAAATCTCTCATGTTCTCCTACATTCGAGAACATTTACAAATATGCCTCACAATATTTAATTAAATCCTATTCTAAATGTCTCACATAAAATCACTCAAAACATTGAAATTACATTAATTAAATACTTTAGAAAACCAATTCCCTTGAAATATAGGACCCCCTAGATTCTACTAAATGTACAAAATTTTGGAACCAAGATGCTCCTGAATCATATATATATTAAGCATCCATCACCTAATCTAATAACATAAGTAAACAATAATAAAAATTAGAGAAATGAATTATAATAACAATGTTTAATTAGTTTTCCAAGTGAGGTGATATAATTTCAAGTAAAGTAATTAGAAGTAAAAATATAATTTAAACACAGATAAATACATGAGAACATTTTTTCAAATATATTAAATATATGACAACGCTTCTGTACATGTGCCAACGCAAATGAATGAGATCAGAATCTGACTTCCAGAATAAAATCCATAATAAAAGCATCCATCACATAATCTAATGACATAACTAGACCGTAATAAAAATGTAATTCCATTAATAGTATTATTGAAAAATACATTTTCTACATACATGTGTTGAGATATAACACCAAAAAATATAGTGAGGCCATCTATAAAAAACACCTCATATAAATAAATACATAAAAAATGATGGAAATCAGGTTGCTCCAATCTATCTCAAAAAATATGAACACAATAATATGACTCCCCCATAATAACCCCAATCCCAATCAAAACAACAATCAATTCATTAATAGGCCATCTATATTGATGCTTATCAATAATAATTGGTGGAGCACATGCTGGCTCCACAAATCTACCACATCCACATCCATTGGATGCTGCTTCAATGAGTATCGAATCACACACCCTTTGGACATCCGATTTGTAAATAATCTCAAAATTATGGAACTGTGCAACAATGGTTCTTGCTTTCTAGTGAAGGGGTTTCAGGTTAGGTTTTCTAACCTGGTAGGTACCATTCATTTGGTTGGTGATTAATTCAGAGTTTGTGTAAGTGACAATGTCACTTGCACCATAACTTCGTACAGTTGTGAGGCCATCTATCAAAGCATGGTAGTATGCTTCGTTGTTTGTAGTAATGCCAGGTAATTCTATACTATTTTGGTATACTTGGCTAAGCGCTTCATTATGAAGCACGAACCTTGTATGTGCATGCCCTGGGTTTGGGTGGCACCATATTTGGATTGCGAGGACCCATTTTGCCACCATCTGCAAAACAAGAAAATAATTTAATGAAATATTGTTACAATGTTAAAATGCAATAGCGGCAACTCTGTTGCAGTAGCAGTAATTCGCTGTTGCAGTAGCGGAAACTCGTTGTTGCAGTAGCGACAACTCATTGTTTTCACTATTGCAACAACAAGTTGCAACCACTGCAACAGCGAGTTGCCGCCACTACTAAAAATTAAAATTTGCAGCGGTACTGAAATAGTGAGTTGCCACTCTCTCTATGAAATAAATAAAAAATGAAGTGCTTACAAATTGCAATTTTGTTAATATAAATAAAAATTTAATTTTGAGCACTTGCAGCAATACACTATTATAGTGGTGGCAACTCGCTGTTTCCGCTACTACAACAGCGAGTTGCCGCTACTGCAACAATGATTTGCCGCCACTACTCAAAATTAAAATTTACAGTGGCAACAACTTCTTGTTTCCACTACTGCAACAATGAGTTGTCGCTCTCTCTACGAAAAAAAAATGAAGTGCTTACAAATTGCAATTTTGCTAATATAAATAAAAATTTAATTTGGAGCAGTTGCGTCAATACACTGTTACAGTGGTGACAACTCGTTGTTGCCACTACTACAACAACGAGTTGTCGCCACTGCTCGAAAGTAAAGTTTGCAGTGGCGGCAACTTGTTGTTGTAGTAGCGGCAACAACGAGTTGCCGCCACTGCAATTTTTAAATTTTCATTATATAAAAGGGAAAAACAAAGTAAACGAGAAATTTATTTACCTTTCCTATTGCTCCTGCTACTTCTCCTTGTCCACGAATGGTTAGCTTACTCCCTCGTTAAATTGGTCCCTGAAATTGGAAGCACAAAGAAGAAAAGGAATTTCATTAAAAGCTAGAAATAAAAAATGAAGTGCTTACAAATTGCAATTTTGTTAATTTAAAGAAATCAAAGAGGTGGGAAGTAGCTACACTGTACCCTGTGTACCCTGTCCAAATCTCCTTATTCCACCCTCTGCAGGCAGTGCTATGTAATTTCACTATAGAGTGAAAGAAAAACTAGAAATAGGAAATCAATTAACAAACCAATTACATCAACGAAAAAGTCTATAAACAATTAAGGTCACTAAAATGAAAAGCAGAGAATTAGATATTGCAATTGCTGTTGATATATGGAAATTTTTCTTACTTCCAATCAAAAGAGGAATGGACATTGTTTTGGCCACTTTTCTTAAGCTATCCAATGGCCCAGTAATAACCTCTGCTCTTGTTCAGGAACTTCTTCATCTCTCGAAGGTTATTCTCACAGCGACACCGTATACAAAGGAAAACTAATTGTTTCCACTCTTGGCTATGCTGCTCGAATGTTTCTCGTCCAGCTGCTGGAGGGTCCTCACGATGAAGACAAAAAGCGGACTTACTCAATGGAATGCAGGAATGAAGTGATCTCGACAGAATGAATCAAAATCCACTCAACAGAATGAGGAAGGAGCGGTTGACGGAATGAATAAGGAGTTGTCCGCCCAAAAAATTCAAATTGCTGAGTGGACAGTTTTGGGCGGTAACTCCAGAGTCGTGGTAGATAGGCAGCCATTACTCCCATTTACGGAGGATGGTTAAAATTTGAAATGGTGATCGGAATACTGTCACTTCGTACCTCAACTGGCTGCGTGAGATAGCTGGCTTGTGTGGCTACGTACGCGGGACTAGCAAACGGGGACAAAGCGCCCAAACGAGGGAAACTCACTGCCTGCATTAACAGATGTTAATGTCCCTTTGCGACGGAGGGGATGCGTTCGCTGGAAGATTTTTGTCAGTAACCAGGGGCGAAAAACCCAAAGGGAATTTCGTCGAATGGTTAGCCCACTCCCAAAATTTGTCAGTACTACTTCTGCATAAGTAGAAATCAACCGGGAGTTTGGCATTTCAGGACAACCATCGGCAATAAGAAGTTAAAAATATCGGCCAATCTAAGAACAATAGATTTAGATTTAAATAATTAAAATAAATAAATAATAGATTTTTTTTCAACTATTTAGTCATTAACAAATTAATATCTAATCACAAACAACCCTAGTGCGTTATACCTGCTCCGCAGAAGGAATCATAATTAATAAAATATAAATAAAATTTTATTAAAATATATAAATTAAATAAATAATAAACAAAATAAATTAAATATATAGAATAAATGAAATATAAAGTAAACAATCTAACCTTAACAACTACTTACCTACGACAACCTGCACATAAATTTCGAGGATGAAAAGATAACATAGGTATGATTCATGAAAAATATTACATTCTCCCTTTAATTATGTCCTCCGTGTGATTAAAACCAAGACACAAGTTTTTATGGGGACCCACGTATTTAATGATATAATAATAAACATTTGACTTATACACGCCATTAGAAAATCAATTGAAACAAAATTTCTTGTCCTCGAATTTTATATGCCAACGAGAGTGTGAGCTCCAAGAAATGTGATGAGCTATTAGGGTTTCAAGCTTTCAGAACAGAGTAGCAGAAGCTTTGGTAGGAAGACAAAGCTGAGCCCTATCTAGAGGACGATGTCGAGGGGGGGAGGCTCGACCCCCTCCTACAGGAATATTACTGTAGGTGAATAGAGTAGCAGGTAAGCAACCCCCATGGAGGTCCCACTCAGAACACAGGTCCAGTGCTGGGGGCTGAGTGGCAAGCCAAGACATGAGGACAATGCCTGCCACGGGAAATGAAGAAACCAAGATTTATAATTCCCGCCAATAAACTAGATGAGTACAGGAGTTATATGAAGGACCATGCCCTCATCTATAAATTCATAGGTATATGGCCAATATAAAAGGACTTAATGAAATGGATACAAGAAAAATGGTAGCCCAAAGGCCATATTGATATGAAATTCGGACCATGAGCATTTTTCACAGTCATTTTTACCAACCTCCTGGATAAAGAAAAGATCTTTGAAGGAGGACCATAATTTTACAATAATGCAGGGCTCTTTCTCAAACAATGCGAGGAGTGTTACAATCCAGACCAAGAACATTTTTTGGCAGCACCAGAATGGGTACTAATCTTTGCCCTTCCAATGGATTTCTGGGACCCAGAGATTCTTGAAGGTATTGGTAATTATTTAGGCAACTTTATTAAAATTGCAGAAACAACACGCTGAGGTCGCTATACTTCTTTTTCTCGTATTTGTGCATACATGAATATCTCAGAACCACTTCCAGAATCCATAGAACTAGAATATGAAGGAAAGATTTGGCAACAAATTCTTGATTATGAACACATTCTGATGTCGCCGATGCCATGAGTATGGCCATCGTTACAAAACCTGTCCATTGAATACTTCAGAACAGCAACCAGGAGGATCAACAGCGAATACAGAACAAGTGCCTGAAAGAGAGGATGGATTCACAATAGTAACAAAAAAAAAGGAACAACAAACAACATGCATACCAGAAGTATACACCTAAACAGAAGATTTCACAAAACATATATGAAATTTTACAAGAAGAGGGAGAAAAATCAAATGCGGAAGAGGAAAGCCCTATTCAAGGGTAAGGAATAGTCCCTCAAAAAACACCGACTGCAAAAAGAAAAGAACTGCAAGAACCCAATGAAGCGGAAGAAAATAGTATAATGGAACAATCGCCAATGGACATTGAACAAACCAAAGAAGACTTAAGCTCCGAAGAACTAGTATTAAAACGTTTACTTCATGAATGGAGGAACTTAGACGATCTATTCATTCCAGAAGATCAGAAGAAGCTATACAAAGAAATGTTTGAACATTATCTGACTTATCAATCTAAAAAACAAGTACTCCTGAGAATATTTCTTCTAAAGAGTCTAATTCACAGCCAAAAGGGGGTAAGAAAAAAGGAAGAAGGACTCTGCATGATTCGATACAACTGGTAGGCGAAACGTTAGTTAACTCTGGAAAGATGATACCGTTAACAATGGTATTCCAACAAATACCAAAAGTTAACCAATGAAAGTAATCTCCTGGAATATTAGAGGCCTTAATAGTAGAGGTAAACAAATATATTTAAAAGAATGACTAAAATTGGAGAAACCCCAAATAATGTTGATTCAAGAAACAAAAGTTTCTATCCAGAAACTAGAAAGTATAATACAGTCGTTTAAACCCCATTTTGAGGTAATGGCCATAGACTCTCGAGGTACGACAGGAGGAATATCCATTCTATGGAATACAGTAGAGATAATAGCACATGGATGGATAGGTCTGCCACGCATTCTAACTGGATGCTTTAGACAAGTGGGAATAAAGGAACACTTACTCATTTCTGTTGTTTGTGGGCCTCCAATTCCAGGAGAAAGAAAGGAATTTTTGAATAGTATCGGGACTCTTATCAACATGCATTAGGAGAAATTTTGGTTGCTAGGAGGAGATTTCAACATGATCCTAAACCTCAAAAAAAATAAAGGAGGAATCAGGAGAGAAGACCCGGAGACGGAACTCTTCCGGGACCTACTTACAGATCTCAAGCTAGTAGATATACCAACAGTGAATGGAAAATTCACTTGGAATAATAGACGAGGTGAGGATCATCAGGTAGCATCCAAATTGGACATATTTCTCGCCTATGAGGCCCTATTCAGCTTAGATGCATATTACGAAGTGGCTATTCTCCCTACTTTATGGTCTGACCATTGGCCGATAAGCATATAAATTGATATCAAAGAATGTCGAAAGAACCGACCATTCAGATTTGAATTATTTTGGCTGATAGACCCCACTTTCTTCGACAAAGCTAAGAAATGTTGGGAAACTAAAAACATCCAAGGCAGGAACATAATGCACTCCTTTCAATTCAGGCTGAAAAATATCAAAAAGGAAATAAAGAAATGGAACAAAACATAGTTCGGTAACATTCAAATTGATCAGGAAATATTGCAAGGAGAGATGAAGCATGTTCAACAACAAATGTTTTTGAATGGTAGGACGGAGGGTCTTGCCTTAGAAGAAGGAAATATCCTCAGCCAACTGGAAGAACGAAGAAATCAAGAAGAAATTATATGGAAACAAAAATCTCAGGTGCAATGGCTCAAAGAAGGGGAAAAAACACAAACTTCTTCCATAAAACATTGATTCAAAGGAGAAAGCATAATCAAATATTCTCATTAAAGGATCCAAATGGAAATCGTGTTCTCCAACATGCAGATATGGAAAATGTGTTAGTAGATCACTTCAAAGATATTCTTATTGAAACATATCATAATAGACAGGAAGCTATTGACATAATAACAAGAAATATCCCATCTCTTGTTAGTAGAGAACAAAACCTATCCCTACTGTGGGAAATCACCATAGAGGAGGTTGAAGAAGTGGTAAAAAATATGCCCAAAAACAAGGCCTCAGGCCCTGATGGTTTTATAGCAATTTTTTTCAAAGCAACCTAGAATTTCATGGGCAATGACATCTAGGAACTGGTAGAGGAATCCCGACGGTTCCAAAATGTTTATCCTGCTATCAATGCCACTTTTATATCTCTCATCCCCAAACAGTAAAACATCGATACTCCTGCAGGCTTCAGGCCAATAGCGTTGTGTAATGTCATCTATAAGATACTATTGACAATTATGGTAAATAGACTAAAGCCTCTTCTCCTAAGCCTGATATCTCTGGAACAAACAGGTTTTGTGAAGGGTAGACAAATTCTGGACGGCATTGTCACCGCTCAAGAAGCAATTCACTCCCTACGCACCTTAAAAGTGAAAGGTATGTTAATCAAACTTGACCTCTCTAAAGCCTATGATCGATTAAGTTGGGCATATTTAATAACCGTTCTTAAAGCTTTTGGTTTTGATCATAGATGGATACAATGGTTGATGACGTTCATTTCGTCCCCAAATTTTTCAATCCTCCTAAATGGTGTTCCATCACCCCCCTTTAATGTATCCAGAGGTCTTCGTCAAGGGGACTCTCTTTCTCTTTTGTTGTTTATATTGGCAGTTGAAGGCCTTGGTCGATTAATCAAATCCCAGCTATTGGGAGGACACCTTAAAGGATTGAACATCTGGGGACTGGAACTAACACTCTCACACCAACAGTTTGTAGATGATATCCTACTGTTTTTCTAGGAATCCGTCAGGGAAGCTAAGGCTATCTTAGCTATTCTGAAAAATTTCATGGAGGCATCAAGCACTCTGATCAATAATAATAAATCAAACGTCTACTTCTTCAACTCTAATGATGTCACCTAGAGGTTCCTCGCACGGACTTTGGGCTTTACTCTAGGCTCGTTCCCCATGAAGTATTTGGGTTTTCCACTCAGAATTACCTCACTCAGAGTTTCGGGATGGAAGGACCTCCTCAACCGTGTTCAGAATCGACTTCAAAATTGGGCTCTCTGTGCTCTGAACGCCCCTAATCGGGTAATCTTGCTATGCTCAGTTCTTCAATCCATCCCTATATACCAGCTATTAGGGAGAGCTACCCCTAAAATGATATGCAACAATATGGTGAATATTTTCAAAAAATTCCTCTAGCAAGGGGCACAAGAAACTCGAAAATGGGCTATCCTCTCATGGGAAAAGCTCATAAAATTGAAAACTGCAGGTGGATTGGGCCTTTGAAATCCATATGTGTTAAACTAGGTAATGGGAGAAAAATTATGGTGGAGATGGCTACAAGGAGGTCGGGACCCATGGAAATTGATCTGGGAAAGAAAATATGATATGCCCAGGGCGCTAGCAGGAAAATTGAAAATAGACATCACCCCCAAAGGCTCTAATATTTGGAATCTCGCAGCAATTAACAGGGATATTATTCGGCAACACGGTTTTTGGGAAATACGAGGAGGAAAGATGGCTTTGTTTTAGGAGGATTCATGGCAACAGAGGGAGAAACTATTTAGCTGATTAGACTTAGGTGAAATCTTCCTTTTCACAAAATTACCGACTAAGAGAACGGTTGATAACTACTGTTGCCAACAAGATGAAGGTCAATGGAGACAATGGAAGGAACAAAGACAGTGGCGGCAAGCCCCTGAGACAATCCAATGGAATAACTTTGAAAAGGAAATGAAAACCAAGAAATTGGTTTCAGCAACAGGGGAAGATATATTGAGATGGGGTTATCGAAGTAAAGGAATGTTTACCATATAGGAAGGCTACTACATAAAAGCAAACAATATTCACACCATGGCAGTACCAATATGGAAAATTTTTTGGTCATCCAAACATTGGCCAAAAATTAAAAATTTCCTTTGGCTTCTAAGCCATTGCAATATCCTTCCCTGGGACCAGTTGTAGTGGAGAGGAATGCAGGGCCCCTCACTTTGTCAAATGTGCAACAAGCAAGAAGAAACTATAGAACATTTACTCAACACTTGTGAAATGACAGAAACTCTATGGCTAAATAATGCAACGTTATTCCAACAAACATATAAAGATAACACAAACATCAATCAGACTATCATAAAATGGAGAAAAGGGGGATATAAATGTGAAGTCTTGAACAGAGCCTGGAGGTTGTCATTGGGATTTATATTATGGGCATCTGGAAAGAAAGAAACCATAGAATATTCTGGGAGGAAGCCATAAATACAAAACAAATATGGCAAGTGATCATAGCTAATATCTGAGAGACCATATTGGTAGAAAAATGGTTAGAGGATGACTGGAAGACAACTGGAATAGAAGGGTAGATCCTAGCCAAGTTGAATTTAAAACCACAAATGCTGGCAAAAGCATTATGGAAATTTAAACCACCGAGGCAAAACACATGTGATGTCTTTCAACTGCCCCAACCAAGATTTATAAAACTTAATTACGATGTGGAATCCAAAGGAAATCCAGGCCAGGCAGGTGCAGGAGGCATATTTCGAAACTCTCAAGGCACAGCGTGTAGGGTCTATGTGCTAGACATTGGGTTTGCTACGAATAATGAAGCTAAGCTAACGATGGTTAAACAAGGGCTTATAATAGTGACTCGCGAAAACTACCATAGAATAATTGTTGAAGGGGATTCGACAATGGTTATAGGGGTGCTAAGAAATCTGCAACAAGGGAATCCCTGGGAAAAAATAAGAAAAATCTAGAGGACATCACGTCTCATTCATGCGATAGGTCTATTCATACAGGATATTGGCTACCTTCTACTCTCGCATGTCCGTAGATTGGGAAATGAGGCTGCAAACTATTTAGCGAATTGAGGATGTAGCAATGAGGGGCGACAGTTGGATGTTAATCAAGGTGATAGGGCATGGGATATCGAGCTACATCCCCTATAGATCATCATAGAGAGAGATAAAGACAAAGCCTGAGACCCCCGATCGGGGTGCCGTGTAGAAAATGAAGATCAACAGCTGGAGTCACGCAGCTGCGCGCACCACACCGTCACTCTCAGTGATTAAAACCCTGCAGATGGATGGAGGTAGGTACATTCGCATGATGGATAATTATGGAAGCAGATGAGCGCCAACTAATCATGTCAGAAAATCATTGGAAACAACATAACAGTTGGTTAAGGAAAGAGGAGAAGAGCCAGCAAAGCATTCTTCTCAACTGGAAAACTCAAGGAGGATCGGAATGCAAGGCTGTGACAGGTCTGCAACGGTTACGGCTCCAACTCCTTCTGTATGTCATGGATCTGGTTCTTATCATTGTTAATTTCCCTCTTGCTCAATGTAGTAACAATGGCAACAGTAATTTCATGGGTAGGTTAGAGGGATTGTATGACAATTGTTGCTGGAAATGTAGGCATCTTTCTCTTTCTGATTTCAAGAAGCCATTTGCATTCCTCTGGTATGTCATTACTTTTAGATTGCCAATCCGCCAGAATCTGGCTATTCTATTCATCCTGGCTAAGTCCATTGAGCCGTGCTTCAGAACCCCCTACTGGCCTCTGCTTGTTCTCACCCCGAGTCTCTGGGTTAATTCATTTCAGGCTTCTATTTGGTGGCTTTATGATCCTGAAACCATATCTCAATTCTATGATACCGCTTGTATGGCATGCCAAGATAAGCCGACTTGCGTCTGTAACCTCACCTCTGCCCACTATGAATGGGGTAGTCAGGGAACCAAAACCCCTTCTCCGTGTAATATGAGAAGTCTTGTCCGCAGTTAGTTACCTCAGTTTTTATTCCTGCAATGTTGTTGAATCTCAACTGTGGCATGTTCGATAGGGAGAATAATCTTTGCATATGAAATCCTCATCATTTGGATTTTTCAATCTCTCAAGTCTTCAAACGAACTGGTGTTACCACCTTTCTCAGTAATTGCATGGAAATCTGCTTTGTCACCTTGACTGCGACGGAAAATGTGGGTCCCATAAGATTTCCCATGCATTCTGTTTCTGATTCTCTCTCACCCTATACAGGCCCGATTACAATTCTCACAGGTGTATTTCAGCTGATGTCAGTGCTTGCCAGCCTGGAAACAAATATGGTGAAAGGTTAATCTGTCAAACGTCAACACAAATAAAAAGGGAAGCAAAAGCTTTCAAAACCCACTGTCGGGCCAAGCAAGCGAGGCAGGAAGATGAATAAAGAGGTCATGGAGAATATCTTTGATGTTTACTCCTTAGGCAATCCACCACAGATTCGCAATGTAATCCAAGGCTGGGAGAGGGAAAGTAATAGCAAGGAAGAAGATATACAAGTTCAGAAGGATACCGTGGATTTTGTTTCAGACCCTGGGAACACAAGAGGGAGACTATCCCTCTTTCACCAATCCATCCACATATATTGGACTCTTAAATGTGTGCTGGAAAAAGCTTTGCAAAGTTTATAGGAAAATGAAGGAAATCCCACAGTGGTCTCAATTCTGCAGGAAATCAAAAAATAAATTCAGGATATAAGAGTATTTCAGTATCATGCTACAACTCATATTTCCAGAATCGAAAGGTAGCTTCAATCTATGCAGCAAGTCGACATGTCGGGCTCTACAGCAAAAGACCCGGTGCCTATAGTCTCTTCATATGGTTAACCAATGATGTTCTAAGTTTCCATGAATTTTGTAGATAGCTTTTACTTTTCATGTTTTCAGTTATACTTTGCTTTTTACAGTAAAATGGACATAGCGGCTAGTAGACGAAATAAACTATTTCAGTATTGGATGGCGTTCAACGCTTTAAGGTGGCTAATAGACCTGGTTTCCTTCGGGCAGGTTGAGGCTACCAAATTTGTATATGTTGCAACTTGCTCTCTTTTTTGATAAATAGAACATGGTAAGGCACTACAAAATTCACAAAAAAAGACTTATACACGCCATCAAATCTCGCTAACAATATTAACAACCAGTGGATTCAACATCCGATGACAATTCGATTCGAAACCCTTCGACGATTAGGATCATTTCTGGCAGACCTGGAATTTCAAATCTCCTTTGTCTATCAAATGGAATTTTGACGAGGTTTTTGTATTTTTCATGCTTTTTATAATTAAATTTGTGAGTATCTATTTCTGCTTAGTTAAAACTACTCTTTCATCACAACTTTCATTAACATGTTGGAATCCACCAGGGCATTCTCCATTTTTAGCTTAATTTGTTCAATTATGCTTTAAGCTCCAGCGGATTCAAATCCAATACACTCTTATTATCACTGAATTCATTTGTTTGAAATTCAAATACTATCCAATGACGATCCAGATATTGCAAGCTTGATTTTCATTATATTGATGATATTGATAACATTTTAGTTCAATTCGGTAGACAACTATTATTCGCACATATGGTAATGCAGTCTTTTGTCTCGCACACTTTCACAACTGTGTCTCTCTCGACAAAATTACACCGCGCTGCAAACTAAGTGCATTGAAAAATCCTTATTTCATATTGCATTGAAAACATATCAGTCAGTGATTTGGTTAGATATGAAATGGGGGAGATAAGAGTGCGATAATTTATTATTCACAATGATATATATTTATAGTACATTAGGTGACCCTTGGATTCCACATTCCAAGGCCTCTTAGACTTCTTTTGACTGTCCATTTCCCACACCTTAACCCTTAGCGGATTAGGCGTCCAACATTCCCACCCTTAATCCGAAGGGGTATGTATGAGTCCAAGAAGAGAGTTGTAATACAAATCTGCAAAGTATGCATGGCAACACTAGGTTGAATGATCTCTCTGTAATGTTGGCATAAGGAGGTGGTTTAAGGATGACCACCAACACTGGAACACATAGTGTAGTTCTCGGAACTCTTCCAAATCTTGCAAGAAGCTGAGGTCTTCTGCTAGAGGAAGTGCTCCTCATATTTTGAAGAGGGAGACCTTCAACCTGGAAGAAGGGAGGTTTACAACCTGCGATGGTTTAAGGATGACCACCAACTCTGGAATACTTAATGCATTTCCTGGAACTCTAGCAAAACTGGCAAGAAGCTGAAGTCTTCTGCTAGAGGAAGTGTCCCGAATTCTTTGAAGATGAAGAATATCAACCTCGCATAGATGGTTTAACACTGAACACCAACCAAAGACATGCTCATGGGCATCTATGTCTCTGGCTACAACTCTGAATATGGAATGATAGGTTGTGGCTCAGGCTCGCTTGATGTGGCTTTGAAGCTCATAATGACCATCATTTCCCCCCTGTCAGATACAAGTAGAGATGATGGCGAAAACTCAACTGCAAGACTGTTCAATACTCTAGAACAAGTTTTGACATATGACTGAAACATCTTCTTGGATGTTGATGCCCATTCCAAAGAAGCGATCCATCCAAGATGAATATTTGTCCTTGCAGGAGGCTTGTTTATGAAGCATCTGTGTGAAGAACGAGTGTGTTGACCACATTTCTTGCACGAGTGAAGATCGAAACAATGATATTTCATATGGCCAACTCGATCACTGTGTTGGCATTTCACAACCTGTTGTGGAAGAGGAGCAGAATCTGAAACAACTGAAGGTGAGCTACCATGAAGAAATCCGACACTCTGAAATTTGATGGGCTTGGAGTAGTCTGGAATGTGAAAGGAGACCTCCTTGCCATATCCAAGACGTGTTCTATGCTTGTTATGGACAACCTATTCCCAAGGTTGATGATGGGCTTGGGAAGTGTAGGCTGAATTTTTGTATCGTGACGCAAGTTTTCTACTGAAATTGGCACTTGATGGGGATCAACCTCAACTTTACTGACTTGTCGCTCATGGGATTCTATCTTAGTGTTTTGAACAGAAACATGTTTAGAATGATGACTCCACTGTTGTATTTCTTCTTGCTAAAGTTGAGAATCCAATTGCAAAAAGTGAATCTTTTCATGTGCATTATGTAGACATATTTGAATGTCAACAAGATTGGCTTTGTTGATTTTTACTGTCTCTTCAACAATACATTGTATCAATGTTTTGAGAAATTTTAATACTTCACCAATTACAAGAATGCATGTGAGGGTTGTTGGACTACACATGTGATGCATTTAGGAAAAACCTTTTATCTGGTTACCTTCAAACTGATAGTAAGGAAAGCAGGGGTGGTGTAAATGGATGTGAGCATGGAGGGATCTCACGACAAGATGAAAGTATCAAGAGGAAAGATTTTGAAGCATTTGATATTTCATCCAAATCTGAATCCGATACTACCACTCAAGTAACATGTTCAAGAAAATCCAATAAAATAATACCTTCTAAAAAGATTATTGGCTATAAATTGAAGAGTGGTGTACGAGCTGATAAAGTAAGCACAGTGAAGAGAGGGATTGTTGTACGGAGTTCTTACTTCTTTTCTAAGGCAATAGATAATGTTGATTTAGAAAATGTAAAAACATAATTTATTTACTCTTCAAAGTGAGGAGATGTCTCACACAACATAGGATGTGGACACGAGTCGTAACACATTCAAAAGGAACTATTGCACTGAGCAGCAATGGTGCTTCACACTAAGAAAAATGGGAGCGCAGTTGGAAGGAGAAATGAATGCTAAAGAGCATATAAGAAAAGTCGAACATGTTCAAAAATCACCCAAAAAATACCATGTTGTTGAGAAATCACCAGTATGTTGACTCAAAATACTGCTATATATCGACTTCTAACTTGCACTCACGCTGCACATGTGTCATCCATCGTGCACTATCCTGAAGTTGACGCAACGACTTCACAAGCTCATTAGTCGAATGTACTTGTTCATATTATTTATCATATGAAATGAAACAACTTGCTAGTGATGTTAGTTGTGATGATGATGCAGCTCATTGAATTTGGCATTGAACATCAATTTGGTCACAAGAAGTTCATCTCCTGTGCGGGAGAGGGCCAAGGAGTGTTGTCGAGAAATACCATGATCACCACTGTAAACTGAGGCAACAGTCGGGAGGAGAGACCACCGAGGCCATGGCAGGATGGAGCGGCGTATTAACACACACAGGACAGGGATGATCGAGTCATCACTGTGACGTAGATTGAAAACACAACATAACACAACATGTTGTGGGGTTTCAAACAAGCATTTATGAGAGCTAAGGCAAGTTGGATCTGGGTATAACATAGGGTTTTATACTGCGAGAAGGCACACAAATGGATGCACAAGACTACAAGTGTTAATGATGAGGAAGAATGGATGTGCCAGGGCATAGTTCCTTCCTTTCATCTTCCAACCAGTTTTAGATTGATAAGCATGTGATCTCGTAAAGTTTGGGCTCCTCGTCTATGATGGCCCCTTAGTTTCATCCAAGCCTTGGATAACAGTCCTGACAATGGGTCGAAGGGACCCCTATATCGTTGTACCTTGAGAAGAGCGATAATGTCAAAAACTGTATGTCAGAAAGGAACAACCTAGTGTGCAAACAACATGGGTGGGCTGGAGCGTTATGTTGCAGAGATAACCAGTGCCGAGTATGACTGAATGAGGGAATCAGAGGAGAGGAACAAAATTTCTCACAGTTAGTAAATTAATGTAGGATTATGGACAGTGAGCATAAATGACATAAATGACATGTACAGAGAGGCCACTAAACGAATGGCTCTGATACCATGTTAAACATACACATGGTAAACACACAGAAATGGGAAAGATAAGAGTGAGATAATTTATTATTCACAATGATATACATTTATAGTACATTAGGTGATCCTTAGATTCCACATTCCAATGTCTCTTGGACTTCCTTTGACTATCAATTTTCCACACCTTAACCCTTAGTAGATTAGGTGTCCAATAGATATTGATATTGATATTGCAACATTGAATGCCATTGTCCTTACCCGAAGGGCCAAACACAAAAAAAATTATAACAAAGCTTCTAATGATGGCAGGTGAACAAATAAATTTATTTATTGGTAGATGGAATTCATAAAAATCGTCGCTGGAAAGGATCTAGTTTACCATATATTTTGACTGTTTCAATTTGACTGTTTTCTCTCTCCTCCAGTTATGCGATGAGTAATATTTCTCTCTCCTCCAGTTATGCGATGAGTAATATTTCTCTCTCCTTCAATTAGTAATATATATGGTTTTCTCTCTCTTCCAATTATTAGACAAGTAAGAGGTCATAAGTTCAAAAACTAGAGGGATAGAATATGTATGCCTTAGTAGGCTTAGCAGTGAAATCGCTAGGTGAAAATGAGTCCCTTGTCTCAAAAACAAGAGGGTCTCATATAACCAAATGACCTTAAAATTAAATAATAATAATAATAATATATATGATTTATAATTTAATCAAAATTACTTATAAATTAATTTTGTTTGACCAAAATTTAAATATATATTTTGGAAAGTCCACCTTATAAAACAAAAATAATTTATTTTTTAAAATTCTTTTATTTTATTTATTTAAAACCTGATAATTTTTTTTAATTCTTTATTTAAAGCCTGTTTGGCTCACGAGACTGGAGTCTTATCATACAATCATTACTGAAATATAATTCAGATATCCATGAATTTTATTTCTGGGTATCCGTGAATTTTAATTTTGTATTCAAGGTTCATAATTAGCTGTTTGTGGATGGATTTTAACATGATCGGATGTTGGTGTGCAGTAACAACTTCCAAGTTCCGGCAGGGTACATTGCAATCGAAATTTTCAGGCAGGGTACATTGCAATCTTTTTAGCTTTTTTGATGATTTATAATGTTTTATAAGCGAAACATTAGATTTGAATTTTAATTGAAACTTATAATATGTATAACAATTTTACCATTTACAGAACTTTAATTTGCTTTTCAATTTTTAAAATATGAAATTTGAAATTTTATAAAATTAGTTATTACAGAAAAGGTGAATGATATTAGAAAATTTTAAATTAGTGATTTTATTTATTTATTTTTAAATTAGTGTTTTCATTTAATTGGAGTTGTTTTTAGTGTGTTTTTTTAAGGTTTTTCTGGTCTAATTTCTTTAAAATCTGGCAAGAATTTATTGAAAACATAAATTTGATGGGTAACTTGCACAATCGAAGTGTCCTAGGAGTTTTTTAGGGTGTTGAATCTATATTTACAGTTAAAAAACTATTTTAAATAACAAAAATCAAGATTTTACTTCAATTTTTTTCATCGGATTCCGACACCGTAAACTCCAAAAAGTCGCACTAAAGACTACTCCCATTTAATTTAATATTTTATAAAAAATAATTTGCTTTTCCACTTTTAAAATTTAAAATTTCTTAAAATCAATTATTATTGAAAAAATGATATTGAAAATGTCTAAAATAGTGATTTTATTTTATAAAGGATTTTCAACATTCAACAACCAGGAATAAGAATTTTAGAATTTTAAAAGTATGTTACATTTTTAATTGGAGTAGCTATAGAAGTTAAATAACTGAGAAATATTCATAAGTATCTTTTCATAGTGAGTATTAACACATTTACATTATTAAAATTCAAAAAAATCACAAAAACTAACTAAATTATTATTGTATTTAAAATTATATAATTATTATTAATTATAAAAAATTTAATATATAAGTTAAACATATATATATTTCTAAAAACATAGAACAAGATTTTTAATCATGGAGATTTACCTTTACTTTACCATAGATATTCTTAATATGTTTTTGTTATAATACCATTAACTTTTGGATACCACATGCCTAGAAATTTATATCTCACTTCATATAACAATTGTTCATTAATATATATTTCTAATTAATCAATTTAAATAAAAGAATAAAAAGAATATAAGTACTTCCGAGATAAATTTCAATTATAATGTCTATACATTATTATGAATATTTTAAAATATTCTATAAAAATTAAATTCCCACCATCTACTTCAAATCATTGATAATTAACTTAAGATTATGAAAACCCTATTAAACACATCTATCGACATAAATATAAACAATAAATTCATGTCCAAATAAAATAAAATCATATATATTTATTTTTTAATTAATTAATATTATATATTAATTAATTTACCTATAAAATAATTAGCAATATATATAGTTAAATTTGATGTTACTCATATGTATTAATGTTTTCACATCATAAATAAATATATTTTTTACATTTCAAAATTAATCACAATCTTTTCACATTATAAATAAATATATTTTTTACATTTTAAATTTAATCATAATCTGTTCACATTATAAATAAAAATATATATTTTTTACATTCCAAAATTAACCACAACCTTGATTACATCTTCAAATACATCTTAAAATATACAACCAAACTTATAGATTTTTTCTATTTTTTTTTCCACAGAGAAAAAATCGGTAACCTTTTGTTATAAAAATGAAAAGTTACACATAGCATATGCATTGAAGCATTTTCGAGAAGTTGCCCATTGGGCTCGTGTACTTTGGCACACAATGCGGCAGTAGCGAGGCTACGTGCATTCGAAAGAATGAAAAAAAAAGAAAAAAGGGAAGGGACGAGAAAAGCCGGTTCTAGGCGGTGAGTAGAAACTCCCCTCATGTTTTCTCTGAAAGTTCTTGCACCTGAGCCCTTGATGAACCCCTCTCCTTGGGTGGGCTCAATCGTAGCTAGGACTAACTGTGTTTCTGCTTTTTGTGAACCTGTATCCTTGTCTGAGTCTGATGTATCTGAGGGATGATGCCGTTTGATCCCTCCCATACTCAGATCCTCGCTTGTCTTCTCTGCCTGATTTGAATGGGGTTGTGAGACCTTGTTTGCTGATATGATTTCCTCTTGGGTCTCTTTTCCTTGGGTAGGCTCGTTATTCTCTGTGGGAGTGACTTCCTCCTCTGCTTCTTTTTCGTCATCCTCTGAGTCTGGAGGGGGGTATTGCCACCCTTTTCTCTGCTTCCCTTTCTGCCTCTTTTTGCTGTTTGCTTTCTTGGCTTCTGGACATGTATTTTGCAGGTGTCATGTCTGCCTACAGATTCTGCATCTGAAAGCAGTATTTTCATAGTCTAGCCCTTGCAGCCAGTTTTTTTTCTTGTAAACCAGCCTTATACTTTCCGGCAGTCCTTTACTTAGATCGACTTCCACACAAATGCGTGCAAAGGTGTAGATCCTCTCCTCAATCCTCTCCAGATCTGCTTTGATATATTTCCCTATGCTGTTCCCAATTCCTTCCAAAACTCGTTCACTCCAAAAGTGAAGAGGAAGGTTATATAGGCGGACCCAAACCGGCATTCTAGAGACAGTCATTTTGTTTGGGTCAAAATCTGGAAACCATGGGGTCATAAAAAGACCCGTTGTTCCCCAAAACCAAGGCCCTGCACTGATGATTGTATCTCTGGCTTCCGTGGATGCGAACTTGACAATGAAAAACCCCTTGGAGCATAGATGTATATCACATTCCATGGTCCAGTTAGGATAGATCCAGCGAAAGAGATCCATTGGCTTTGGCCAAAAACTGTTAAATCGACAGATTAGGGCCTGAGTTTCATATGACTTAACGTATTCTTCTAGTCCTGTAGAATCAATGTTGAGGGCTGGGGTTTGCCCAAGCTGATCTACTATATATGGCCTAGGTGTATGTCCACCTTGGTCTGGAGGAGACCCTAGATCTCTGTTACCCTGTAAGATATTTTTGTAAGAGAAGCCTCCCTTGGGTTGTTGTTGAGTTGTTGTCTTTTTCCCCTTGTCTCCTCCTGTGGTGCCTGGATGACCCTGAGGCACAGCACCTCCTCTCAGCCTAAGATTTAAGGCAATGGTTGTTTCTGGACTTATATCATAGTTCTTCAAGGTTTTGGTATCCTGAAGGGACCTTCTACCACTGACCAGATGCTGGATCTGAACAGGGTATCCCATCAATGCCCAGATTTGCTGTTTCAACTGCATAATGGAGCTTTCTGCATGTACCCATACTAGTCTGGTTTCCCCCACAGGGGGTTTAATGAAAATCTGAAAAGAAAAAATTGATGTTACCTGTTGCCTGGGATCTGGCTGCTCTAGCTGCCCATGACTTTGCGCTGCCTCAAGGTGCAAGAAAGGGGGCGCTGTCTCTGCCTCCCCTTTCTTCTGATGCTGCGTAGGGTTCTTGCAGATCTGGCATTTCTGGGCACTGCCGTTCTTTTTTTTGGGTTTTATTTCAGTCCTGACAGGCCCCATATGCGAAGAGGTCAAAAGAACCTCCCTGCCAAGCCCGGTCAGGAGACTTTCCATAGACGGAGATCCCGAAACAAAAGACGCCCTGCCTCCAAGCGCTTTGAGGTGCAGAAACCCTTTCGCTCCATAACCTTGTTCATCCGCCTGATTAGGCCGTGACAGCCAGATCTCTCTGCCAGTGGTAGAGAAACCATGCAAGGGCCCTGTGGCGTGATCTGCCTTGAAAAAAGTAAATCGGAGTCGGTAGAGAAAATCGCAGGGCGCATTTGATCGAGGTTCGCACGCTGATTTCTTCAGATCTGGATGCGTGGCTTTATATCTGAGATATATCTCCCCAGGAGCTCAGATCCGGCCTTCAGATCCATAATACAGCAAAAAAACTACCTGTCTCATCCCATTTGAGACTATTGCTAGCAGATCTGTGCCTTCGCCGCAAAAGAAAATCTCTTGCTCTGTGCTACCTTCATCTACAAGCTGGGCGGCGACAGCGCTTAGCCAAAACTTTGCAAAAACCCTCACGGGCCTCTGATGGTCCGGCACAGCGCTAATGAGCGACATGAGGCCCGCACGGCCAAAGAACTTCGCAACAAATACAGTGGCGTGCCCCTGGGCTTCCGGGGATTCGATCCATTGCAGACAAGGCCGAAGAATGCAGGTATCACTGCAACCTTTACGCAGAACTCGACAACCGTTGCAGCTCATTCGCCATATTCTCAATGTTGACGACTATTGATAAATGCACTTTAAAGATTAATTTAGTTATTTCTAAGCAAACATTCGATTTTTTCTATTTTATGTACACTATAATTTTTATTTTTATTTTTGTGAAATTATGGTTTATTTATTTATTTTTTTGGAAAAAAACGCGTATATGTTAGCTTTGCTTGTAACGGTACATGATCGAAATGACATTCACGAAATTGTCAAGACAACATGTAAAATAACAAAAATACCCAATTACAAACATGAAACACTCCATGGGAAAAGTCAATAAATGTAAAAAGGCAAGCGGCATTACGGATGGAAAGACGACCCCAAACATAATATTCTGAGCATCCCTGATACATTAATATACATGACATAAAAGATACATCATAGCATGGTATAAAAAAGGATGCAAGAAGACCATCAAAAAGGAAGTAAAAGAAGTCCATAAAGCATGATGTAACGATGTATATAGAGATCGATACAGGTAGGCCTGTATCCCATAACCTAAACACTTTATGCGTAATACATATTTTATAACTTTTTCTTTTTCTATGCACACTTCAGTGAAATTATAATTTATAATAGGTAACATTTTATATATAATACATAATTTATAACTTTTCTAACAAATATCTATAAAATTTGAACCAAATTTAATTAGAAAATTATATATATATATATATTTTGATTAAGAAGATAACCCAACGGAGCTTCTTATGTCCATTCTATATTAAATGTAATATAGGATGCTCGATACCTTTTCTTAGCTGCAACTAAAATCTCACTGTTTCTGGAGCATTTAACTTAAATTAGTATGATTTAATTTTAGATTTAAATTATTGTATATATGTTTTTTGTTTGGGTAAAATGTTTCTTTTGGTATTTTATATAAAAAAATTTATTAGATACTTTATTTCATATATCTATTTTCTCAACCGTTAAGATAGTTTTACTTACACGTAGAACTACACTTATTGATTCTCTCTGCATTTAAAAGTAATATACGATTTAATATGCAAAATTTTATAAAATTAATCATCAAACAATTTCCAATTTGTTATAATTAGTAGTTTTACTACGTAGAACTACAATTATTAATTCTCTTCATTTAAAAGTACGGTATGATTTAATATACAAAATTTTATAAAATTAATCATCAAACAATTTCCGATTTCTTATAATTAGTCATTTGAACAGTTAGCCAATTCAACAATAAAAAATAACGTTAATGAACCATTTTATTATAAATAGTTTATAATTAGTCATTTTTAACCAATAAAAATAACTTTAATGAACCATTTTAATATAGATAGTTTGAGTATTTGTTGTAATAATGCATTTTGATCAAAGAATTACTTCTAATGAACCAATTTAACAATAAAAATAATTTCATAATTTCTCAAAATTATCTTTTATGTAAGCCATTCTAATTACTTAGGTATTCATAAAGATATTTTGAAATAATGTTTAAAATTATGAATTTAAAAAAACTATTATTTTAATTTTATATTTTATATAAAATGTAATATTTAATTTTAAAAATAAAAAATAAGTTTTTTTAACATAATAAAATAAAGGCATTATTTTATTGTTCACTTTTTAATTATTTATTTTTTGTTGGTTTAACAGGGAATTGTTGTTTTTTTGTTGATCTAACCCACTGAGAATTGCAATCACCAATTGAGCTACACCTTATAGGTTTATTTACATTAATTTATCTTAAATTTATATAAATTATAACAAATTTGAATCTATAAAAACTTATGTAGCCAACCATGTACAACTACAAAGAGATATTAACGAGATTAAATGGATTGTGGACTTTGTATCCTTTAATAATCTATCAAGAGCTACAATGTCTCTATTACATCAAATTATAGTAAATGATTTAGGTGGTAACTAATCATATCACCTATTTAACATTGTATTTCACCATGTCATTCTCATAGTAAACAAATATTTATATAATTTATTTTATAATTTTATTATTGTTGGGAGCACTTCTTATAATATCAAAATAGAAATCTGAAATTTATAATCAAATTTTGAATTTATATTTAGAACTTAACACATACATATATATTTCAGCTTTTGTTTTATTTCAAACTCAGAATTTTTGCTTCTAATTATTGAATGGAGGAATTGTGCAGGCATAAATTTATTTGCAGCATGGGAGGAGCTATTCGACATGGGATCCCCTTGAAGAAAGCAGTAGAGAAAGACTCTGCAGATTGAGGAGCAGAGCGCGCAACGTAGAGTCCATTTTGAATCTTAGGGGCTTTGGGGTGGGTCAAAGCCCCTTATTGTGTAATGTAATGGGAATATTTTGTGAACGTTGAACTCCGCCCATGGTTTCGGACCATGGTATTGTAAATGCAAAACCTATATAAGGAGTCTAGATAGAAGTCATAGGCAGAGAAAGAGTAGAAGTGGATGAAATGCATTTGGATGTAACATTGTTTTGAGTCAGAGTCTGTGTTTTGGGTTAGAGGAAATACTCTTGCAACTGAGTGCGCGAAGACCTTAGGAAGTTTGCATCTGTGTGTGCAGACCCCAGCAGCGGAGTGCACAGGGTGAAAGTGAATGTATGAGAAAGATCTGAATATGAATGAAATATCTTTAAGACAGATATGAGTTTCTGTTGATGTGTTTTACATTATTATGGTTTATGATTATCTATGCTAAGTAAGGGTTCTGATCTGCAATTGCATAGTGAAGTCTAGTTTATGATTATTTATGTTGTTTTGTGTATGATTAAGCAAGATCGTGTAGTTTGGTAGCAAGTTAAACTCATGTGTTGAACAATGCTTGTATAATTGATAGATCTGTTCTATGAAGCTCTGTCAAGGAAGAAAATCCCTAAAGCCATAATCCACTGTCCCTTTGGATGTAGAAACCTAGTTCTAGCATCCCCCTATTGCCTTGAGTGAGACTTTGGTCTGCGCAAGCATATCATTGTCGAAAGGGCCAGTAATAGTGGGTTTTGTTGGTTCGCGCAACCAAATTTGAACCTAGATCTAGGCCCCATCAAGCCAACAAATGGTTCCGTTGCTGGGACTAGGATCTGACTGAGGGATAGTTGGATGTGGAATCCGTCTAAGCAAGAGATTGAAGATTGGGTAGATCTAAAATAACATGAGTTTGCTGTGCAAGAAAAAAAAAGTCTGCACATCTCTACTGAACATTGGTTATAGAAGTATATCTATACAGATCAGTATGTGATATTTTTTCGCATCATTTTAGCGAGCTATACGAGTGGATATCAAGACTAGCTGCATAGACGAGGTATTTCAATAATAAGCCAACTACGTGGACCCCAGATCTGATTTAGAAGCTGAAAAAGACTGATAACGAGATCGTGAGGGTTGTTGATTATTGGATCGATAGTATCCCTGGAGGGTAATTTGTTACTGAGTTCGCGATCGAGACTTCTGTGTCTTATAGTGACCGCAACTTCTTCAAAGGCCGTAGAGGTAAGTACCTGAATTCACTGAAGTTATGGATTAAAATGCTATTGTGTGAAAAGGGTATATTACGGATGCGCTCATATTGGTGTTAGAAGAAAGAGAACCTGGTGCTACGCGGAGCGGTAAAATGTTCAGAACAAATTGGGGTACTTACATTGAAACCTAATATCATCTGTTGTTTGAAGGATAAAGCAAAAATGCTACCCCGAGAAGTCTGTCGCTGAGATCTAAAAGTCAACAAATCACTGTGGAGATTCCCCAACCTTCCACCCCCATCATCACCCCATCCCATTCCGTTCCTCCACCTCCACCTCCACCTCCCCCATTCATCATGGCCCAACCCCCAAAGATTTTTGTGTACAAGGGATCGGATGATCCAAAACAATTTTGGTTTGTTGCATAAGCAATATGGAGTTCGCAGAATATTACAGATGAAAACATGAAGAAAGTGCAGTTGGTTACAATGCTGCAAGATAGAGCATTGTCCTGGTATATAAAATATGTTACGATAAATGAAAGTGTTACACTGGCTAAGACGAAGACCACGTAGAACATTGAATTCAAGAAACCAAAGTCGAAGTCCCAGTGTATCACATAAATCAAAGAGATTAAGCAGCTAGCTAATGAGATCGTGTGGGAGGTAGATCAAATATTTAAGACACTGTTGAGCCAAATTAGCTTCAATATCCCAGATGAACAACATAGAGAATGGTTCATTGCTGCACTATTGCCTCATCTTAGGTTGCCATTATCACAACAGAATATTTCAACTCAGGTTGAAGCGTTGGAGATCGCGATGAAGCTTGAAGCATCGCTAGTAGTTGATACAAGCATAAGAGTACAACAGATTAAGACTCGGTTGATGAGCTTGCACATGGATCTATAGGATCTAAAGAAGGGAAAGGAGGCTAGATCTGATATAAGGTTGGAAGTCTGGTGTATCAAGTGCAAAGTAGAGGGTCACTATAAAGAATAGTGCCCTGTTTATAAATATTATTTGGGCGCTGGGATGTCGAGTCCATTGAAGTCTGGATTGAATGCCGAGCCAAGCGTAGGGCCCCATGTATGGTGTACCATATGCGAAGCTACAAGCCAACATTCCATGGACTATTGTCACCTGCTGCAAAATTTTGTCAGATCGCCGAAGCAAATTTTCTGCAATTTCTATAGTTCGGTGGGACACGATCAACAACATTGTAAGAGCTATGATTTAATGATGCAGAAAAATCCTAGTGCATACATAATGCAGGTAGAATGTCGCGAAGCTTTGGTTTCGCTGACTACGTAAGGAGGTTTTATAGGCCAAGGGCGTGGCCGAGGAGGAGGCGTTGGTCGTGGACGAGAGAAGATGATATGTTACAACTACAGATAACCAAGACATTTTTCGAGGGATTGTCAGAATCCTAGTGCAACTTCCTGTAAGTATTGTAAAAAAATTGGTCATGAAATCGAAGATTGTCCCATTTTGTTAGCTAAATTGTAGGAGAAGCACAACCAACAGCCTGCTCAGAATATACAAATGATGAGGGTTGAACCGTGCCAGGAATATCCTACCATTAACATATTAATGTGCAGTGTTGTGAATACCGAGGGAAACCGCATGAAGAAAAAGAGGACTATGATGGAGAATTGGGTAAGGAAAGCTGAAGATAAGAATGTTGGGTTTAATGTGCAGCGTGAGAAAGAGACATTCATGGAAGCAAAGAAGACATTTATGACTCCTAAATATTCAACATCAACAATGCAGAGACAACTATTTCCATTGAAGAATAAACCCGAGGAGGATACTAAAGTAAAGGAAGTTGATCAATATATCTTGGCATCCTTCTTACAAATGTGTATGAAATTACTAAGGGACCAAAAGGCTATAAAAGGGTTGCAGGAGATGATAGATAACTTCACTGGCAAGGAAAAGTTGCAATTGAAACAACGTGTAGTAAATAAAGTGTGCAAGAACAAGAAAAGAACTAACCGAGAGATGTTGTTGACTGTGCAGATTAGAGACTATGAGATAGATCAAGTCAATATGGATCTAGGATCAGATGCTAATGTTCTGCCAAAATAGACATGGGAACGAATGTGAAGGCCTAAGTTGCAATTGTCACCAATTCAACTGAGGATGGAAAATCAGCAGAAGATCATTCATATGGGGAGATTGCAGGGGATCAACGTAGATATTGATGGAGCAAGCATGCTAGTCGACTTCAAAGTTATTGATATCGTTGATGATAAAAATCCTTATCCTGCATTGCTGGGATTTGATTGGGCTTACGACATGGATGCTATAATCAACTTGAAGAAGAGGCCAATAATATTTTAAAAGAATGGTACACGAGTTTTTGTGCCATTAGATCCTTCCGAAGGTGCGCACTATACAAATCATGTTCAACATGAGTATGGGGATGCTGAGATTGACCAAATCTATAAGCTTACTACGTAGGATGAAGACTAGATTAATCCCATTATGGATGGAAAAATATGTAGGGAGCATAATACTTCGCGCGTTTTAGATTTCGATGAAGAGTTGGAGCATTGGAAAAATATCTTGCATGAAGTAACTGCTAAGCGATGTTACAGAGTCACCAAATATCTACGATGCGTTCGGTCAGAAGTGTGTGACTTACCTTTTTATGATGGAACAGGGAATTTTTTCTTGTTTTGGAAGAATTTTAGCAAAAGGTGCCCGAGGACCAGATATATGAAGCTTTGGACTTCGCATTGATGTCTACTCCAACCTGATGGTGGGGCGCACACAAAGAAATTTTAGGAGGATGGAAGGTTTTCTGGAAATTGATAAGGCTGAGGTTTGGTCATGTCGATATGAAGATCACATAGAAGTATGGTGGTCAGAAAGATCCTCATGAGCATTTATCTCGCTGGACTGCATATTATGAAACTGAACCTCACCCAGAGTGGGTGCACATGTTCTTTCATTCCTTGGATATGATACCTCAACAATGGTATCTTGAAACAGAGCTGCGACATGGCACTATGGATTGGGATGATATAATGGAAGGATTATTGTTAACTTATAAATTTGTTGATGGCTAGGAGTTCATTAATGAGGCTCTTCAAGAAGTCAAAGTGAGAGTGTTCCATATTACCACGGAGACAAGGAAGTTGGTACAGCCTGATTGGGCTGCGCAGTTGGAATGTGCCCAAGAAAGTTACAACTAGTCTACTCGGAAAGATTCGGTCAACAAGGCTGTGTTGGGGGAGGAGACTTGCAAATGCCTATTTAAAGGGGCATGTAGGACTACAAAAGAGTTTAATGAAGGGTGGATTCCTCGAAGTAGAAGTACTGTGCAACAACACGACATAAGTGCAGCTGGAGGGTACTACGCCAAGGGAGGCAGGACTACGTCAAAGGGTGGATCTAGCGGAGTTCATCCAAAAAGTGTCCATTGGAACATTAACAATTGATTGGAAAATGACTTTGCCATTAAAAGGAGCAGGAGGGATGCAATTAATGGGCATATCTGGGTGGATCTGCTGCCAAATCGGCATTTTTGAGGACGATCTAAAGGAGATGATGGGATTTTAATTTTAATTTTTCTATAAATTAGGGATCCCACTCCCCATTTGAGCACTTTTCACACTAAGACTGAGAAGTGAGAATTTTTGTCTGCAAGAGCGTCGAGAAAGCTACTGTATGTCAGAGATCAAGAGCTATGAGGAGATTAAGCGGGAATTCATCCATAGAGGCTTGGGATTCATAATGACGGCTACATTTCCAGTAAGTACCACAGGGCTGAGGTCACCCAGGTAGTAGACGACTGCGGGTGCAATGCCGTCCAAAAAGCTGTAGAAGCCAGTAATAATATTGTCACCTCGGAAGAAACAACCTAAGGAACAATGGAGTAAGGGGGCCCAATATCGGCAACAGAAGGCTATGGAGATCGAATCTAATGAAGAAGAAGTAGCACCGGAGGAAATTGATGTCGAGGAGGCTGAGCCTATCTCTAGGTTGGCTCCATATATTCTGTCATGGAAGCTAGAAGCTAAGAAGCCAACAAAGGATCCAGATGCAGTGAAATACAAGGTCTTTATGCCTTTGATTCCAAATGAAGTGTCCGTTGAAGGAAATTTATTGGCCAAGGTGCCCAACTGTGGATGGAGGATTGGGACTTCAATGATCGCAGTAAATACCCACAGTTTGAGCCCAACCGGTATCTGCACCAATGAAGCTATGCAGAAGGAGTGACCAGATTGGAGCCGATGAAATGGGTGACTAGTATCCAGGAGGCCGGGATACTCAACATGTTATACGTGCCACACTTTGGGTGAAGTGTGATTAACACAATTTGTGTGCACCAATTGCTAGCACTGGTGCACGAAGAATGCTTGTGGCTAGCGAAGAAGATCCTTATCGATCTGATGTTAATAAGGAGGATTACGACCCTTCCTTGTCTCATTTCAGACCCTACTGAAGCTTTTGTGGGAAAATATCAGGACGAACAACTTGCTGAGCAGATGAAAAAAATATTATAATCTAACCAAGGGAACCCAAGGTTATTCAATTAACTCCATTTCTGATAGAGTCATGCGCTTTTCCGTGCACATTTTAGCCAGGAAAATTATGAGAAAGAGCTACAGAGAGGAGGATTCTACACTGGTCATATCCTTGGCTACAGAGTGCACCAAAGGCGTGATGGTCTTAGGGCCGACTTGGTCAAACCCAAAATATGATTTGTCTCCATTAATTTTCCTTTTTAAATTCTGACTGAAGCTTCCGTTTTCAACACTCCCTCTTAGCTAGAGAGGAATTTTCGACTGTGTCATAAGTCTCATCTTGAATTTACATCTCTCAACATAAGAGAAGCTCATATCATCTCATCTCATCTCATATCAGTTGAACAATGATGCCTCGATTCATAGAAGAAGAAGAATTATCCACACTAATTAGAGGGAAAACTGTTAGTTTTGTAGCATTATACAGGTGTTCTAGTTTCGAATTTGGTCAAAGAGGCTTAGAAACATAAGAGCTCCATAACCTAGAAAATTTTTAAGGAGAAAACACCTAGAGATGGTTCAATTAAGTTAATTAGTCAATAATTAAATATTTCCTAAGTCTAACTTAGGAAAAGTGATTAATTAACATGAATTAATTGTGAAAGGTGAGATTTGTCTATAAACTCACATGGATCAACTCAAAGATGATCTTAGTTGTTGATGATGTTTTAATCATGGTCGTTGGTGAGCCAAGAAGAGTTTATAAGAGAAGGTCGATGGGGTTGGAGCTAGATATACTTGAGGTCAATTTCCTTGGAAAAAATCGAGCTTCCTAGTTGTAGCGATTCAATAGAGAGAGTTCAAGCAAGAAGGAACATTGGATCATTGAGGGGTAGAGACAGTGAGTCCGGAGGAATATTTCCAGTTATGGAGAGGCAACAATAGGAGTTCAATTATCCTAGTAGAGGATGCACAGGGATTTCACAAGTAATGTCAGAGTGGTAGATTGATTTAGTGGAGCAAGGGGACGATTCAGCTTCCATATGCCGGAAATTTTTTCTGGAGGGTCGGAGGATCACTTCCAACAACAACAATAGGTAGAATTTCAGACTCATAAGCAGATTCTAGGAGTGCGAGTTACAAGATGCTCAACATCTGTTCAAAGGCTTGCAAAAGGGTTTTGGATGACCAATTTTTTGAGTTGTATTGTTCTAGGATTGCCCATTCAAGAGAGATAAATTCCCTCAAAAAAGTTTACATTTTTTTTTTGTTGACGATCGCCAAGTTCTGGTATCCAGTTGTACTCAGAATTTCATTGTTGCATAGTAATAAAGCCCTCATATTCCACATTGGTTTTGTTAGAAATTATATTACAGAGAAATGGAATACATAAAAATATGCATAAATACAAACACAGAAAACATATAAAACAAGAGAGACACAGATATATGTGGTTCACCCAGCTTGGGCTACGTCCATGGAGAAACATCAAATCCTTCCTTTATATTACCCAACAAAATGAAGAGACACAATCTACAATAGATTTGATGTAATATCCTATACTCTCTCACACGGTCCCCATTTCTCTTTCTTGCTCAGAATACACTCCCAACACACAGCCGCAATACAATTCCCTCATAACAGCAGAGGGGTTTCCTTCTAGGGCAAAAAAACCTAACATGACTTCAACCGTCAGATCATCCGCCTAATGAACGTCCCTGATTGACTATGAAATTTCAATATTTTACAAGGAAATTTTACATCTATTTTTGAACTTCGAGGATGCTGCCCCCCCAACCCCCGCCAGTGGAATGCTAGCCCCCGAACCCCCTAGCCGAGGGGAATGGTACCCCCCACGTGGAGGGGTGTACAATATTCCCGGGGTATACATTCAGCTGGAACACAGACCTCTAAATCAGGATGATAATCATGCTCCACACCCAACAATCTCCCACTTGGAGACTTATTGTAGCAAATCCATCGCTGCTTCATTTGATAGATAATGAATCCACTTTGGACCTTGTCGTTTATGATATTCATCATATACTTGAAGACCAATTGAAACTGAGCAGAACCTTAGTTTATCCTTGGTTACAACTTTTGTTGACATATTTGCAGGATTCTGGCTAGTTTGTATCTTTTCCATCTTCAAATGTCCATCTTCCAAGACTGACTGTATGAAATAGTACTTGAGCTATATGTGTTTAGTCTTGGAATGAAATGCTAAGTTCTTTGCAAGATGAATGACACTTGGTTGTCATTGTATAACTTTCCCATCTCCTGCTTCTTACCCAATTCATCCATAAACCTTTGGAACCAAATCATTTCTTTACTAGCCTCTATAACAACAACATATTCTTCTTCCATTGATGAAAGTGCAACAACACTTTGCATTTTCGAAATCTAATTGATAGTTGTTCCACCTACAGTAAATACATACCCTGTAGTGCTCCTCCTGTTATCTCTATCACCTGCCATATCTGCATCAACATATCCTTGTAGAGAAATGTTTGAACCACCAAAGAACAATGCTTGATTTGTGGTACTTATAAAATACCTAAGAATGCATTTCATTGCCATCCAATGTTCTTTTCCTGGATTTTTCATGTACCTGATTACAACTACCACTTCATGTGAAATTTCAGGCCTTCTGCAGACCATTGCATGCATCAAGCTTCCAACTGCTAATGCATATAGAACTTTAGACATATAATCCATTTCTTCTTGGGTCTTGGGGCACATCTCCTTACTAAGTTTGAAATGGCTAGCCAAAGGTGTACTAACTGGTTTTGCATTCCGCATATTAAATATTTCCAACACCATTTGTATGTACTCATTATGAGACAATGATAATTTGTGATTTTTCATGTCTCTAGTTATTATCATACCAAGGATTTGTTTTGCAACTCCCAAATCCTTCATTGCAAATTAATTTTCCATTTTTCCGTCGAGCACTTTTATTTCCTCCATGTTAAACCCTGCAACAAGCATGTCATCTACATACAATAACAATATAACATAGATGTCATCATTTTGTTTTCTTCAGATAAACACAATGATTCGAGTGACATCTAGTATAACCTTGTTCAGACATAAACTTGTCAAATTTTAGATACCGCTGCCTTAGAGCCTGTTTTAAGCCATACAAGCTCTTCCTCAACTTGGACACTAATTTTTCTTTCCCTTTGACCTCATATACTTGTGGTTGCTGCATATAGGTATCTTCCTCCAAATATCCATGGAGAAAATCTGTCTTTACATCTAACTGTTCAAGATGCAAATCTTCCGTTGCTATAAGAATTAAAATAGTTCCGATTGAATTCATTTTAACAACATGAGAAAATATTTCATCAAAGTCAATACCTTTATTATGTGCAAAACCATTCACCACAAGTCTAGCTTTGTACCTCTGTTTTCCTCCATCTTATTCCTTGAACCTGTAAACCCATTTATTTGGCAATGTTGTTTTACCTGCAGGAAACCTGACTAAGTCCCAAGTCTAGTTAGGTACCAAGGAGTCCATGTCTTATTTCATGGATAACTCCCACTTCTTCCTAGTTTCTACCTGGATTTCTTCTTCATAACATTCTGGTTCACTAGAATCAGTCAACAATACATAATATAATGAACGAGAGTATCATTCAGGGGGTCTCCTTATCATGATAGATCTTCTGACAACACTTTCAGGTGTTTGAGGTGCCTATTGTTATTGTGGTGGTGGTTGTTGTTGTAGATGTTGATTATGATTATTTTCAGGCACCTTTACTTTTTCTGTGATCTCATCAAGAGTTGTGTATTATTTTTTTTATTTTTCCTCTTTATTTTCCTGCAAATAATCCTTAATAAGACCTTTTCATTGAATACTACATCTCTGCTCCTAATGATTTTTTGATTTTCATAATCATATAAGCGATAACCAAAGTCATTAACACTATATCCAATAAAGGTTCATTTATTTGATTTTTCCTCAAGCTTTGTTCTATTTTCTTTATTAATATTAACAAAGGTCTCACAACCAAAAGGCTTTAAAAAAGAGTATTTTACCTTTTTACTTGTCCATGCCTCCTCTGGAATACCACCATACAAGGAACTTGAAGGCCCTTTGTTTATTAGATAAACAATAGTATCGACAACATCTGCCCAAAATTGTAAAGGAAATTCTGCATGCAATCTCATGAACCTTGCACGCTCCATGATTGTCCTGTTCATCCTTTCTAACACACCATTTTCCTGTGATGTTCTTGGAACTGCCTACTCTCTGCGAATTCCATGCTCTGAACAATACCTATCAAAATATTTGCTGCAACATTCACCTCCATTGTCTAATCTGAGACACTTCAAATTCTTTCCTATCTCAATCTCAACCAAAGCTTTCCATTTCTTGAAAGTATCAAAATACAACATAGTTATTCTGAATACAATAAATCCAAGTTTTTCTAGTTGCATCATTAATAAAAGTAACATAATAATGAGAGTTACCAAGAGATGATACCTGAGCAGGTCCCCATACATCTGTATGCACAAGATCTATTTTTTCTCTCTTATTTTCTTTCCCAACTCTAATAAATTTGACTCTCTTTTTTTTTTTTTTCCATAAACACAATTCTCACAGAAATCCAAATCAATATTCTTCAAACCTGGCAACAAATTTCTTGAGTGAATAATATTCATCCCCTTCTCACTCATGTGTCTAAGCCTATGATGCCATAACGCTACATCTACTCCTATGGAGTTTAAAGGATTAACACAATTAGAAATACCATTGCATAAATACAATGTACCAACCTTTTCTCCTTTTCTTGTTTCCAGGGCTCCTTTAGTGACCTTCCAGATTTTATCTGTAAAAGTTTTCACACAACCTTCACCGCCTAACTGCCCTATTGAAATCATATTTTTCTTCATATCTGGAACATGCCTTACCTCTTTTAATAACCATTGGTTTCCATTCCGTTGTTTTACAAGAACTTTACCCATTCCAACGATTTTACAGGGTTTATCATCACCCATACAAACCTATCCAAAATATCCTTGAAAATATTCATGAAAATGTTTCTTATTAGGTGTGGCATGGAATGGGGCCCCTGAATCTACCACCTAGGCATCACTAGAATTTCTGAAAGAAAGAATCAAAGCATTTTGCAACACATCACATGTCACATTCACTTCATGAATGTTTTCTTGCCATGTGTCTCCTTATTTTCCCTTCCAAGACTTACAGTATTTGTTCAGGTTTCCTTTCTTCCCACATTTCCAACACACTATCACCAATTTGGACTTGGATCTGCCTTTCCTTGATTTACTGCGATATCATGTGATCTTTCCTCTTTCCATTTTTCTTCCCCTAGTCTCTGCACTCAAAGCATTACTCGATGTCTCACCAGAGATTTTCCGTCACATTTCCTCGCTAAGGATAGCGCTGACATCATCATCAAAATTTGAAGTGATAGACCCAGAGACAAAGTTACTAATGACCACAACTAAACCATTCCAACTTTCTAGCAATGAGCATAGAAATAAAATAGCCCTAACTTCATCATTAAAGTTTACACCTACATAACTCAACTGACTGGTAACCATATTAAATTCATTTAAGTGGTTAGCAACATATCCACCTTCTGACATATTCATATTAAATAAAAATTTCATAAGAAATACATTTTTTTGAGGCCGAGGGTTTTTCATATAGTCTGGCCAATGTCATCATTAAACCCTCTATTGTCGTTTCCTTCAAAATATTGAATCCTACCGATGCTACGAGGCACATCCATATTGTTCCAAGTGCCTTTCCATCGAGAATCTCCCATTCTGCGTCTGTCATACTTGATGACTTATTTGTTTTTCCTCTCCATGATAGATACAAATCTTTTTGATACATATAATATTCCATCTGCATCTTCCACAGTGGGTAGTTTTGGCCGTTAAATTTATCGACCCTAAACCTACCATCTTTCTCCATTACTCCCACTTGAACCAGGAACCCTTCTTTCTTGCGAGTTTATCAGCCAAATATACCTTTGGCTTTGATAGCAGTTGTTAGAAAATTATATTACAGAGCAATGGAACACATAAAAATATGCAGAAATACAAACACATAAAACATATAAAACAAGAAAGGCATAGATATATGTGGTTCACCCAACTTGGGCTACGTCCATAGAGAAACAACCAGTCCTTCCTTTACATTATCCAGCAAAATGAAGATACACAACCTACAGTAGATCCGTTGTAATATCCTCTACTCTCTCACACAGTCCCCCTTTCTTTTTCTCATTCAGAATACACTCTAAACATAAAACTGCAATACAATTACCTCATACAACAGAGGGGTTTCCTTCTAGGGAAAAAAGCCCTAAATGAAACATAACTTCTACCGCCAGATCATCCCCCTAATGAATGACCCAGATTGACTACGAAATAACAATTTTTTACAATGAAAATTTATATCTATTTTTAGCTTTGGGGGTGCTGCCACTGAACCCATTTCGAGTGACCGCTAGCCCCTGGACCCCCCAGCCAGGGGGGATGGCCCCCCCAAACCCCCAAGGGGGTGGGGGGGGGGGACAAGTACCCCCCTCACCCCCCCACATGGAGGGGTGTAAATTATTCCTGGGGTATATGTCCGGTTGAAACAAAGACCTCTAAATTAGGATGATAATTAGGCTCCACACCCAATAGGTTTTCCCACATTGCATTTTTCCGGGGAGAATTATCCAAAAATAACTGTCAATTGTATTTTGTGTGTGCTATCATTTTTCTCAGTTTCCAACATTTTAGTTTCTGCAACGTTTTATTGTGAAGAAATTCTAGTGTGATTAATTCATTATTTTGCTGTAGCAAAATAAAATTGCATAAATTAATTAATTAGAAGAATTAATTTCAAGTGTTGCATTTCAAGGAAAATTTCACATGGTATTAGAACAAGTTTGACAAATCAGAGGCTCAGAGACAAAGAGGAAGAAATTTCGCATTTCAGAGGGATTTTGAGAAAATTTCTTCTAGGTTTGCGTAGAGGCTGGAAGATAGTTGAATTAATGGACAAGGGTTCAATTTTCCAGTTGCAGATGGCAGGAATAGTTTGATTTCTTCAGTAGCAATTCCAATAGGCAGTAGTAAGGTCAGGAATCAGTTCTAGTAAAGCAGAATAGAAAATTCTTTGAGTAGATATGGGTACAGTTGTTTTTGCAGCAGTCTTGCAGTAGCAGAATCAAATTCGGGTGGAAGAGAAATAATGCATGAAATTATACTCAGGATGTATTTAGTAGATATTCCAGAATTCTCAAGCATGGCCATGGACATATTTGATATTCAAAGGGCTACAAAATTGTGTTCCAAATTGGAGGATGAATTTATTTTCTTGATTAGCTTAGCTTCAAAGAGAGTCTCGTATATAGAAAATGAGCATTAGCCCACATGATAAGAGTTAGAAGATATTTCTCCATCTACAATAAGGAGAAAATGGACTTCCAAATAATAAAGGGAAACATGAAAAAATTGCACTCTATTTGGGAGTGTAGAAATTATATAACATATGCATATATATATCCAGATTCTCCTGATCTAACAATATTTTATCTTCTTGCTAAATACAGAATCCTTCCACTGTTAATCTTTTGCGGAAATTAAAATCAATTGCAAACACATGAAGCAATAAAAACAATCGCACATAACATAGTTGTTTAATGGGAAAGCCTGAAGCTGAAAACCCCAACTATCATATATTATGTATCATGGAGATCATGTAACAATATCATACAAAACTTATTACATCAAGCTCTCAGTACAATCAATCGTCACACACTAATAAGAAGAAATCCGCAAATCCATGCACCAATTTCTTGCCACCTGCTAGCCTGCCTCCACTACGCAATCCCTGCTGAAGAATTTCTTTGAATGAATTCGAATTGGCCTTTCCTTAACATCGAAATCCTCATTGGCAACTCCAATGTGTGTGAGGTGCAATCAATGCATCACTATAGTCACAACCGATAGTCCATCTCACCCTTTCACCTATCTCTCCACTGGGTCTGCACTGGAATTGTCATGCACTGTAGTTAACTATTGTATTGTTTAGTTGATTAATGATTTATTATTTGTGAATTAATTAACTAATTAATTCACTCCACTCTCACTAGTGTATCATTTAGTTAGACTAGATACAACTAGCTCA
The DNA here is from genome assembly GCA_034641835.2 of Pinus albicaulis. Lineage (NCBI taxonomy): Eukaryota > Viridiplantae > Streptophyta > Pinopsida > Pinales > Pinaceae > Pinus > Pinus albicaulis. The sequence goes on from CM076577.1 coordinate 238,909,986, forward strand.
ACTGAGTTTAACTCCATTAATTGAGTTAAACTAAATAACAACTCCATGAAATACTATTCCAACTCTGTCATAACTTTTCCACTTCAGTTCTAACTAAGTCCTCCATGCATGAACCACCTGTAAACCCTAGGAATTGCGTAATTCCTTCAGCCCACTAATTTGCCAAATCTGTACACTGAAATTAAATGCTCCAAAAGAATAAGTTTGATGTTTATTGTCGGATTATTATTAAGAGCTAATAATAATCGACACTTCTATTTTTAGATCGACGATCTATAAATAGACTTCGCCCAATATTCAAAAAATAGAATTTCATCTATTTTTCCAACTTGACCAACCATCCACAAATAGCATCCTGCAACTTCTGAAATATGATCACCATGTCTAAAAATAGACATATTTTAAAAATAGACTTGCGCCAAAAATAGCGTGTGGACCCACTTAGTGAAGGCGACTCATTTTCACTAAGCTCACCATCTTGTTGAATCTCAACACTCCCTCTCAACAAGATAGGGATTATCCTTCACCCCAATCCTGCCTCTATGGTATTCGAATTTGCTCCTGGTGAGCGCCTTCGTTAGAATATCTGCATCCTGATCTTCCGTAGGAATGTACTGAAGCAACATGATCTTCTATTGCACACAATCTCTGATATGATGATACCGGATATCAATATGTTTATATCTATCATGAAACACATGATTAATCGAGAGTTTAATGCAACTCTGATTATCAAAATGTATCATTGTAGGATCTAAATGTGAACCAAACAAACCAACCAGGATCTTCCTCATCCAGATAGCCTCACATGCATCTTGACTTGTTGCCATGTATTCTTCTTCCATTGAATTGAGTGCCACAGATCTTTGTTTCCTGCTATACCAAGAAACTGTCGTAGATCCGATACTGAAAATCCCTCCTGATGTGCTCTTTCTATTTGTTGGGGTACCTGCCCAATCTACATCCATGAAGCCATGCAACTTCACTTCATCCGTATGTTTGTACCATAAGCCATACTCAGATGTGCCCCTAAGATATCTCAGGACATGCTTGCCTGCCTTCCAAAAGAGCTTGGTAGGCTTAACCATCGCTTGTGAAAGTTGGTTCACTGCATAGCATATGTCCGGTCTTGTATTAACTAAATACATGAGCGAACCACTGTTGTCGATAAACAATGGCATCCACTACCTCTGCCGATGTAGCATCCTCTTTCCTCCAACCACCAGGAAGGGAGTGTCGATAGGCTTGCGACCTTGCATGTGAAACTTCTCTAGTATCTCCCGAGGGCATACTTTCCTTGAGACACAAACAGTTCACCTTCCCACGCCATATTTCCAATCCAAGGAAATAATGAAGCAGGCCCAAATCCTTCATCTCAAACTCCTTTGCAAGATCTGCCTTGCATGAGTGTATCAACTGCTCATCACTCGTTAGTATTAAATCATCAACATAAAGAACAATGATTAAAAGCTTACCCTCCACCACAATTTTGTACAGGTTTGCATTCGCCTCACTCTTGGTGAAGCCAAGTCCAGTGAAATAGTTGTTGATCTGAGTGTACCAAGCACGAGGTGCTTGTTTCAGCCCATACAACGCTCTTTTGAGCCTGCACACATGCGAATCGCTGCTGAAGATCTCGAATCCTTCAGGCTACTCAATGTACACCTCTTCCCCAATGATCCCATTAAGGAACGTAGTCTTCACACACATCTGATGAATGTGCCAACCCATCTGCGCTGAGAGAGCAAGGATGGTCCTTATGGAAGAATACTGTGCGACAGGTGCAAAGGTTTCTTCATAATCAATCCCCTCGATCTGTGAGAAACCCCGACAACAAATCTTGCCTTATACTTCTCGACGCTCCCATCAGCAGCTTGCTTTACCTTGTAGATCCATCTTGATCCTACAACTGATTTACCCATCGGCCTTGGAAAAATCTCCCAAGCACTGTTTCTGACAATGGAGTCATACTCCTCCACCATGGCATCAAAATGCAGAAACGGGATATCTCGTTGGGTATAGAAAAACCTACAAGGCATACAAAATATATGTTCCTAGTAGCAAGAATATTATAGTGAGACTAGATGTAAAGTTTATGGAGGATAGAGCCTTCAAGCAGTCTTGCGAGATGCCAATAGGTGATCAGAATGAGCCAACAAAATCTCGACTATTCCAGCAACAAGCCAACCACAGGGGTAGCCACTACGACCATCATAGAGTCAGGGATCCAATATAGTTAACAATACTATCACATCCTTAGGTGTAGGGGATATGGTGAGTCCGAATTAGACGGAGCAACATAGGCAGGATGAGGATCTACTTGATCCTCCCACCACTAGTGTTCGAAACAATAGGGAATTTTTTCAGACATTGAGAGATGTAGAGGATTTCATTGGAGCTCCAAGGATGAAAGGGAGAGAACACAGACAACCATACATATAATAAGCTTTGGTGGCACAGGTTGAATGACTTTCCGACTATCAAGAGTCCGCACAACATTAGGTGTGGGTAGATGACATGGTAGAGGAGTATAGATATATCATGACAAACAATGTTTGGGAGATAGTGCTGAGGCTTGTGCATAGGTTAGTTGTGGGCTCTTGATGGATCTACAAGATCAAATATGTTGTTGATGGAAGTGTGTAGAATTATAAGACTAAGTTCGTGGCAAATGGGTATGCTCAGAAAGAAGGGATATACTATGAGGAGACCTTCACCCAAATTTCTAGATATACTTCTAATCGGCCAGTTGTATCCCTAGCAATGCAGATGGGATGCCATATTCACTAGATGGATGTTAAGAAAAATTTCTTGAATGGGGTGATAGAGGATGAGGTATATATAGAAAAATTGAAGGGCTTCAAGACACATCAGAGGGACACACATGTGTGGAGGCTGAAGAAATTTCTATACGTGATCAAAAAGTATCGCAAGGCATGGTATGGTCATATTTCTAAATACTTGCAGCATATGGGATTCGTTTAAGAGTGATGGAGACCCCAAACTTTACTATTTGATGGTAGAGGATTAGACCTCTTCTTGACAGGTTCATCAGGGTTCATAGAGGATTGCAAGCAGAACCTGGTAGTATAGTTTGACATGAAGTGTTTTGGGCTAACGCATTACTTCCTTGGCTTAAAAGTATGGCAGGAGGTCAAGGAGATATTCCTTGGTCAAGGAAGATATTCTACAAAGATTATGAAGAGATTTAGGATGCAATATTGTAGACCCAGGTCTATGCCTATGATAAAAAATAAAGGAATATAGATGCATCAAAGGGAGAGGACGTTGACCTCAACTTGTATAGACAACTTATGGGTTCCCTCATGTATCTGGTCAACAATAGGCCAAATATCTGCTTTGCGATAAAAATTCTCAACCAGTTTATGGTGGGACCAAAGAGAGTGCATTAGACAAAAATGAGGCACATTCTGAGGTATTTGCGCAACAAAATAGAGTATGGTTTGAGGTATACTCAAGGTGATGGTGTCAGATTACGTGGCTTCAAAAATGGCGCAGATAAGGCAAGAATTTCAGTGGACAGAAAAATCACATCAGGATGTTGCTTCAACATTGGATCAAGGATGGTTTCTTGGTGCATTGGAAAGCTTAAGTCAATAACACTAAGCTTTGGAGAAGTAGAGTATATGGAAGCTAGCATAGCCACGTGCAAAGCTAGATGGCTTCGAAAGCTATTGGTGAGCTTGTTCAGTTAGAGGATGGAGGCGACTAGTATCTACTATCATAATTAAAGTTGCATCAGGCTCTCTGAGAATCCAATGTTTCATGATAGGTCAAAAAACAGAGAAATTCGTTATCACTTCATCAAATATTGTATGCAGTGTGGAGCAGTCCAACTACAACATGTTCTCACAAAAGAGCAGGTTGTAGATGTACTCACGAAATCTCTAGGGAGAGCTAAGTTCATATATTTCAGAGAATATATGGGTATAGTGGAGAACCATTTTTAGCAAAAGGACATGATTCAAAGTACTTAGTTGTAGTAGCTACAACAACATCAACAACATGACTTTAGTTGCAGTGCAATGCAGAGTTGGAACCAGTACAGGGTGTACAATTCATTTTCAACAACATCGTAGATGCAGGTATGGTTCAACTTAGAGTGGAAGAATAATCAGAGTTGCACAGTAGTTGATGGGTGTTGATTTTTGGCTAGCTTGGGAGGTACCCCAATCCCTAGTGTTCGAGGGTTGAAGGTCAAAGCACCAAAAATGGGCTTGTGGGCTTGAGACCCAAGATTGGAGGTTTTTCACCCATGGATATTTGGGCCAAAACCAAGATGATTTTTTGACACGTGATGGATGAGGATGATAGTGCTCATCGAGAAGAATCTGATGCATTGAAAATCATTGAATTTCGAGTTGTCGTTGAGGAGAAATGATTTTTTCAAGTTGACAAGTAATTATTGGTTTTCAAGTCACGTAGGCTTGAAGAAAAATTCGTCTAATAGATGTGTCTCTTCACCTATTCGTGGGAGCCCCTCATTGGCTATAAAATGAGGGTGAATGAAATTCATTTTATTCATCCAAAAGTGCAACATACCTCTTTCCATAAACTCGTTGGAGAGAAGGATTATCTTTGAAATACCACATAAAAGGAGGAAGGGACAACGTGGAGTTTTAGGGTTGGTTCTAAGGTCTGTTTGATGGCCGAGTCGCTGTGAGGGGAGGTCGAGGCAAATCCCTAGAGGGCCGAGGCAAGGAGAGGTTGTTTCACCCTACGTAGATGACTTGTGGGTGCAAAAAACCTGGAGGAAGGGAAGTGTATGCTTTTGTAGGTGAGCCACGAGCCCTTTCTCATATTTGGAGTGCAACGTTGATATGTTTGAGGGTTTTCTATGCCTAGGACGACAACCAGGGGTGCCAACATTCCTCCAGGAGCAGGTCGCAACTAAGGAGAGTTGTTTTTGTGTTTTTTTTGGGGCTATTACAACAGCCAAATGTGCCCTAACTAGTCACCAATATAACAATAAGACACAGACTTGGACAACAATGTAAATGAGTGTTGGGTTAATGATTGTTTGGACCCATTTGGATCAGTTAAGGGAAAATTTTGGAAGTAAAAGAGGATCGGAGGAATTTATGGTTAGGTTCCCTAAACACGTGATAGTTTCCAAAGTGATTGGGAAACAAAATTGGAGTGAAATTTTGATGTGTATTGGGTCAAAGTTGCTGACCATTGCTTAGATCGGTTGATGGGAAGCTTTAGGAGGCCTTAGGAATTGTTTGAAGGAGCCCATGTGGACTGTTAGGAGGCCTACCAAGAAACCAAGGTGACAACAAGAACATCATATTGGAAGACAAGAGGAAAACAATAAGGAGAGTTGCAGATGAACCCTTGTATGATGGATTGATGGTGTCCTAGGTGAGGACATGATTGGTGCCCAGATTTGTGAAATAGCTCCTCTATTGTAGATAAAAGGGTGGATTGGTGAAGTCTGTGGGCAACCGTCTGTAAGGGTCTCCTAGATGTGGGGATGTGCTAACTAGGTGTAGATGCTACAATGTGGACTTGGTCTCTTATGGGTTGTTGGAGGGCAAGGTGAGAGAGGAAAAAGTGTGGATGATATTGGGCACTTATGGTCTGCTGGAGGACATCGTGAAGTTTCCAAGTTGGTGCCGAAGCGAAACACCTTCATGGAAAAAGGTGACTTATAGCCTTGCAGTTGATGAGCTCAAGGGTATGACCAACCAGGAGCATGATTGTAGAGCCTGAGACTTGTGTGTGGAGAAGTACTTTTATAGAAGATGATGGGAAGTTATCCTAGCCCGTGTTCATTGTGGGAGATGGAAATCTTACAGTGATAGGTGGAAGCCATCCGTGTAGAGATTATACAACAATCATGTATATCATGGATTCAATCCGATCCAATAATGTGTTAAAGCTAGATACTGAATCAATTCTACAAATCAATTACAGAATTAAACACAAAATCACCAATCACATGAAGCAAAGAAGAATCAATCAAACCACAACACTGATAATTTCTTGGGGAAAGATTGCCGCTCAAAACCCCTCTATCTTCTGTTTTATATTCCACAAGAAATCATGAAACAATTACAATGCAATTATTCTCACAAGAATCTCCTGTAATCTACCTATTGTCTCACACTCATCCAGACAAAATTGGGCCAACACTTAGCCAATTCTCAGTCTATCTTCAACCTGCCTTGCTCACGCAATCCCTGATGAATGCAATCCCTATGATTTAGGAATTTCAACCTTCCTCAACTACGTTGAGTATCATGGGATTCCTGTGGTGTTTTAACTGCATCTGGGCACTCTGCTAATATCACAACTGATAGTTACACTTCCCTTCCACCTAGATCTCAACTGGGTCTCCACTAGAACTAACATGCATGCAATTATTAATAGTAAATCATCAGTTTCATGGCAGATCACTGATTGTGAATTAAATAATATTTAATTCACAATATCTCTCACTACTGTATCAAACAGTTACAACTAGCACAACTGAGTTTAACTCACTTAACTGAGTCAAACTGATTACAACCTGCATTAACTAATGCACTTAACTGCAACTTGAACTATAAAACACATAGAATCACTCTGCATGCCTCACCAACTACCCTCAACTCAAAATTCACGAGATAATTTAGTTTATCACACTCAGTTAACTATTACAAGTGATTATGAGATACGATTACATTTTATTGTCAAATTTAATTAAGGGATAACTAAAATAGGCATGCACCAAATTTATCCCACACCAGTGTAGGTGCTGCTGAGACCTGCTATTCCCACACTTAGTGTAGGTGTTGCTTGGACCTCCTGGTCCCACACTTAGTATATGTGCTTTCATGTTGTTTCCGGATGCCAATTTCAGTGTTTCTGGTTGCAAACTTCAACACTTCCTCTCAACAAGAAAGGAATGTTCTTGCATGCGACATGCACCTCTTGCATGCGTGTTTCTCACACATGCAACTCTTGCATGCAACACTTCGCCAGTGTTTCTCGTACATGCAACCTTTGCATGCAAAAATTTCGAAACTTAATAACCTCCAAAAAAATAAATCAATATAATGCATCTGTCATCAGAGTCTTCTGACTATTGCTAGCTACTGCACATGTCTACAAGACTCTTTGCGATGTTGACATCTACATCCATGCACTCTGCACTGCTACCAATTATTATCTGCGATCCAATATCCGAAACCTGTCACTCTGATTTCTATCCTCCTGACATTTTATTGCATCAATCTAACTGATCCTTCCAACTATTGTTGTACTATGGGCTCGCCGTAGCCAGGTTCAATCCACGAGACACACCATCTCAATAAATCATGCCCAAATTTCTTCTTGGGATTAATTCTGCACATTGCCCCACCTCACACCTGGAGGGGTAGCTGCATGTACTCCCTCTGCCCATCTGGCTCGAAATTTCTTTGCTTGAGTGGTTTCTGCCACTCCATGATCCTCCGCATGTGGCTACTCCATATCTTGAGGTTCATTCTTTGGAACCAAGAGTTCCTCACCTGCACGCAGATCCAGCTCCCTCTCAAGGGTCAATTGCATGGCTTTATCACACTTCCCAATGGTTGGAAGCTCTGTAGAAATCACATCTACATCAAGTCTATAGAGATTCTTCACATGAATCCCAAATTTCTTGTCTTGTCCTGTTGCTTTTTGTCGAAGGAAAATTTTTCCTTCACTGAAAACAACATCATAGCCTCTATCTTCCAACATTGCAACTGAAACTAAATTTGTCTTTAAGGATAGTACATGCATTACATCTTTTAATTGAAATGGTTTACTTGACTGTCTCTGGAAAGTAATGGTACCAATCCTGGTAGCACTGTACCGCTTGTCAGCGCCCATTTCGATATGCATCTGGAGGTCCTTCTCCTCCAAGCTACTAAAAAGTTCTCTGTTTTCCTTCATGTGGAAAGATGCACCACTATCCATGTACCACCCTTATCCCATCACACTTGACACCATGCATATGATCAGTGAGAAGTCCAACACAAATTGCGAGGCCAAACCCTCACCAACTGTAGATCCTGAAGCCTTCTTGTTCTTCTTCTTTTGTGGACAATTAGTGGCATAATGTCCATGCTCGTGACAGTGAAAACACTTCACTTTGGACATGTCGCACTCCTTGCCTTCTTCACTGGTCTCATATTTGGAATGTAATTTCTTTCCTTTCCCCTTCTTTTCTTTGGCAGCCAAAGCACAATCTTTTTCATCTTCATTCTTAGATGAAGATCCATCTCTGGTATTCCGTCTGAACTCCTCTTGCACCAAATCTGACCAAAGTAGTCCCCAATCTGGCAGCTTCTCCCTCCCATTGAAAGAGTCCTGATAACTATGCCAACTCTTGGTAAGTCCTGGAAGAGCTAGGCTCACCAAATCATCATCAACGACAGTAATTCCTACACTCCCAAGCTCATCTCGACATTGGACAAACTTTGTTAAGTATACTGGAATAGTGTCATTATTCTCCATATTTATCTTTCTGAGTTTATCTTTCAGTGCCAATTTCCTATGATCACTAGTGCTCTGAAATAGATCTGTTAAAGCCCTCCACATTACATATGGAGTTGCTTTTCCATGGAGACTTGAGACAATGTGGTCTCGTACTCCCTCTAGTAAGATCCTCCTCACCCTTGCCACTTTCTTTTTCCATGCATCAATATTTGTAGCATTTGTCACAGCGGGTTTAGGAATATCATTTTATGTGAATCCTTCAAGCCATTATTTTCGAGTACTGCCTCCATCTTGTCCTTCCAAGAAATATAGTTAGAGCTTCCCTCGAGTGCATACTCCAATATCAAGCCATTGAAATCCATTTCGATCCTGAATTAGTTGTAGCACCAAGAAAGTCTTCTTCAAATTCGAATTCTATTTTGTCACAAAATCAACTCCTCCTCCACTATTTTGATTTTCTGTGCTCTCATGGCACGTATAAGTTATACAATAAGCATGTATATCATGGATTCAATCCGATCTAACAATGTGCTAAAGCTAGATACTGAATCACTTCTACAAATCAATTGTGGAATTAAACAAACACTCGCCAATCACATGAAGCAAAGAAGAATCAATAAAACCACAACGCAGATAATTTCCCAAGGAAATCTTCCTCCTCAAAACCCCTCTATCTTATATTGTATATTCCACAAGGAATCATGAAACTATTACAATGCAATTCTTCTCACAAGAATCTCCTGCAATCTACCTATTGTCTCACACTGATCTAGACAAAATTGGGCCAACACATAGCCAATTCTCATCCTGTCTTCAGCATGTCTTGCTCACACAATCCCTGATGAATGAAATCCCTATTCTTTAGGAAATTTAAGCCTTAAATTTTTTGAGTATCATGGGAATCTTGTGGTGTTTTAACTGGATCTGGGCAGTTTGCTAATATCACAATTGATAGTTACACTTCCCTTTCACCTAGATCTCAACTGGGTTTCCACTAAAACTGACATGCATGCAACTATTAATAGTAAATCATCAGTTGCATGGTATATCACTGATTGTGAATTAAATAATATTAAATTCACTTGATCTCTCACTAGTGTATCAAACAGTTACAACTATCACAAATGAGTTTAACAAACTTAAATGAGTCAAATTGATTACAACCTGCATTAACTAATGCACTTAACTTCAAATTGAACTCTAAAACACATAAAATCACTATGCATGCCTCACCAACTACCCTCAACTCAAAATTCATGAGCTAAATGAGTTTATCACACTCAGTCAACTATTACAAGTGATTATGAGATAATATTACATTTTATTGTCCAATTTAATTAAGGGATAACTAAAATAGACATGCACCAAATTTAGCCCACACCAGTGTAGGTGCTACTAAGACCTGCTAGTCCCACACTTATTATAGGTATTGCTTGGACCTCCTGTTCCCACACTTATTGTAGGTTCTTTCATGTTGTACCTGGATGCCAATTTCACTATTTCTTGTTGCAAACTTCAACACTCTGTGCCTTATGTTGGTATTCATCATTGCAGAATAGGAATACCATAGTGGGCTGAATTCACTGAGTAGTTGAGAAGAAATAGTGGGCATATTGAGATTTTTTCATAAGTGGAGCTGTGAAAAAATAGAGAGGAGCCTTGATGTGTTATTTCCTTGATGGACTGAGGCACAACTAGAGATCAAATTGACAGCCAAGATTCAGTGTCTAGATGGACTTGGAGCATTGATAGAGGAAGGAGTTGCAGATTGGGAGCTGCAAGACTAGGCAGGTACAGGGTACGACTGAGAGGGCTAAGAGATTGCACTACAACTATATGGTTAGAGTATCTTGTTTGTATCTTGTACTAATGGATGTATGAGGGCGATTATCCCTAGTACAGGAGCCCTAGACCGTTGTATGATGTGTTTTTAATATATCGAAGTTGGTTTGAAAATTTAAAAATTTGTCTATATTCTATGCATGTGTGATTTACTACTTTATATTTCTGTTGTGCAAAGTAGTTCATGGTTGAGATTCTTGGTTTGGTAGCGTTAGTGATTTTAAGACTCTAACCTAGACCTAAGGTCGTGAAAATTCAACATGGTTTTAGAGCATATCTGAGTTAATTTGAGGGTTAGTGAATTAGAGTGTGCACATCGAAGAAACTCGAAGGGAGTTTTCGGTATCTATATTATGGAGCAAAGGTTTTAGCTGTATACATGGAGATGTGGTCTTGACAGGTTACATAGCGAGATGTGCTGGGAGTTCTGGTGGATTGGTAGTGAGCCTAGTGAACAACAATTTTTTGTAGGGCAGATTGTTGATTATGGACTTACGTTGATTTGTCATGGATGATTGGGACAACTCAAGGGGTTCTTTGGCATGGACAAGATTAGGTTGATCGAGATGGCTTCATGTGATGGACTACAGATTAACAGGCTAAATCCTTCATGGGATCATGGTGTTGCATATATGATATTGGTGGGATTTGCACAAGTGGTATTTGATACAAGAGGATGAGTGCTTGTAGGACTAAGCCATTGGAGATCATGTTGGCTCAGAGGGAGTCTAGCCTCAAAGGGAGCAACCCTATGGAGGTTCAGGATCTTCAGGTTCAGATGTGATGAGGCAGAGTCACTACCGAGATTGTTGAGTTCATATACAGGGTATGTTGCAGTGATGGATGCCAGATGGGCTAATGTCATCACTGGAGATGATGATGGTTACTTCCTAGTCTTGGAAGTACCTCCCTTGCTAAGAGGGAGTGTTGATTTTTTTGTAGCTTGGGAGGTTCTCCAACCCCTAGTGTTCGAGTGTTTGAGGTCAAAGCACCACAAATGGGCTTGTGGGCTTGAGTCCCAAGCTTGGGGTCTTTTCACCCATCGATATTTGGTCTAAAACCATGATGTGTTTTCTACATTTGGTCGATGAGGATGATAGTTCTCATCGAGACGATTCCGATGCATTGAAAATCATCCAATTCCGAGTTTTCGTTGAGGAGAAATGAATTTTTAAATTTGAAAATTAATTATTAGTTTTCAAGTCATGTAAGCTTGAATTAAAATTCATCCAATAGATGTGTCTTCATCTATTCGTGGGAGCCCCTCTTTTGGATATAAAAGGAGGGTGAAGGAAAGTCCTTTTAGTCATCCAAAAGTGCAACATTCATCTTACCATAAGTTCGTTGGAGAGAAGGAGTATCTATGAAATACTGCAACAAAGGAGGAAGGGTCAACATGGAGTTTTAGGGCTAGTTCTGAGGTCTATTTGAGAGTTGAGTCACTATTAGGGTAGGCTGAGGCAACTCTCTAGAGGGCCAAGGCAAGGAGAGGTTGTTTCAGCCTACGTAGAGGACTTGTGGGAGTAGAATACTTGGAGGAAAGGAAGTGTATGTTGTTGTACGTGGTCAGTAGGCCCTACCTCATGTTTGGAGGGAAAAATTAAGTTGTTTAAGGGTTATCTGTGCCCAAGAAAATAGCTAGGGTTGCCATTATTCCTCCAAGAGTAGGAAGGAGAGTTTTTTTGGTGGTTTTTTGGGGGCTATTACAACATCCAGATGTGCCCTAACCATTCACTAATATAACAACAAGATGTAGAATTGGAAAACAATGTAGATGAGTGTTAGGTCCATGATTGCTTGGACCATATTTGGATTAGTTAAGGGTAACCTGTGGAAGTCAAAGAGGATGGGAATAATTTATGTGTAGATTCCCTAAACTAGTGATAGTTTCCACAACAATCGGGGCAACAAAATTGGAGTGAAAGTTTGATGTGTATTGGGTCAAAGTTGTTGACCATTTCTTGGATCAGTTGATGGGAAGCTTGAGAAGGCCTTAGGAGTTGTTTGGAGGAGCCCACGTGGAATATTGGGAGACCTACCAAGCAACCAAGGTGACAACAAGCACATCATATTGGAAGAAAAGAGGACAACGACAAGGAGAGTTGCAGATGGACCTTTTTATGATGGATTGATGGTATCCTAGGTGAGGACATGATTGGTGCCCAAATTTGTGCAATAGATCCTCTGTTGTAGAGAAAAGGGTGGATTAGTGATTTCTATGGTTAGCAATATGTAAGGGTCTCCTAGATGTGGGGATGTCATAACTAGGTTCTTATGCTACAACGTGGACTTGGTCTCTCGTGGACTATTGGAGGGAAGCGTGAGAGAGGACCAGGTGTAGACGATATTGGGAACTTATGGTATGCTGGAGGACATTGTGATAGTGTCCAAGTTGGTGCTGAAGTGCAGCACCTTGATAGACAAAGGTGACTGCTATCCTAACAGTTTATGAGCTCAAGGGTTTGATCAACCAAGAGCAGGATTGTGGAGCCCGAGACTTATGTGTGGAGAAGGAATTCTATAGTAGATGATGGGTAGTCCTCCTAGCCCATGTTCATTTTCGGAGATGGAAATATTACAATTATAGCTGGAAGCACTTCGTGCCCTATGTTGGTCTTCATCATGGCAGCACAAGAAGACCATAGTGGGATGAAGCCTCTGAGTAGCTAAGGAGCAACAATGGGAAGATTGAGAGTTTTTCACAAGTGGAGATGTGAACAAATCGATAGGTGTTGTGGCCTTGATGGACTGAGGCACAAATAGAGAGCTGATTGACAGTCAAGATTCAATGGCAAGATGGACTTGGAGCATTGATAGAGGCAGGAGCTGCATATCGAGAGCCGAAGAACTGAACAAGTGCAGGGTACGACCAATAGGGCTGAGAGATTGCACTACAAACATATAGTCAAATTATATTGTTTGTATCTTGTATTAGTGGATGTATGAGGCCCATTATCCCTGGTACGAGAGCCCTAGACTATTGTATTATATGTTGTTAATATAACGAATTTGGGTTGAAAATTTAAAAAGTTGTCTATATTTTGTGCCTGTGTGTTTTACTGCTTTATATTTCTGCTGTGAAGAGTAGTTCATGGTTGATATTATTGGTTTGGTAGCATCAATTATGTTAAGACTCTAACTTATATCCAAGGTCATGGAAATTCAATTATGGGCAGTGACAGGTTTTCACAGTTATCAAACACCAACAATGTGTATGGTGTTAGTGTCAGTTTTTGCATCCTTCACCAGTGATCAAATAAACTCTTTTCATGTCATGTTAGGGTCCCATTTTGAATTTTTTTTTCATTCCATTAGGTCATCATGCAATTTTTTTTTCACTAGATGCAGATTTAGGTCTGATCTCACTCCTTTCAAAATTTTATAACTTGTTGGCTCATTTCACCACTTTGTTGAGTGTACCATCATTCATGAGTTGTCATCATCATTTCAGTCATTTTAATCATGGTTTCATTCAGTCAAAGTCTCCATTAGGTCTTAGGGTTTCCAAGGTCGTCAAATCACCATTTCATGCATAAAGTCCAACAAATGAAGGAGTGCCAATAAAAAATTTCATCAGTAAGTTTGATTTGTAAATTTGATTTCAGAGAAAAAAGTAATTTTATGTTCCTAATTTGTAATAAATTCTCAGATTTCCAAGTAGTTGCACACTCAAAGTTCCATCAACAAAAGAGAGAAGTTCCAAAAGTCAATTAGTGTTCCCAAGCCATAAAAAGATGAAGTTCAAAGATCAAATTCTGAAGAGATTTAGGATGCAATATTTTAGACCCATGTCTGTTTCTATGATAAAAAACTAAAGGAATATAGATGCATCAAAGGGAGAGGACATTTACCCCACCTTATATAGAAAAATTATGGGTTCCCTCATGTATCTAGTCAATAATAGGCCAAATATCTACTTCGTGATAAACACTCTCAATCAGTTTATGGTGGGACCGAAGGGAGTGCATTGGACAAAAACGAGGCACAATTTGAGGTATTTGCACAACATAATAGAGTATGGTTTGAGGTATACTCGAGGTGATGGTGTAGATTATGTGGCTTCAAAAATAGTGTAGATTGGGCAGGAATTTCAGTTGACAGAAAAATCAGATTAGGGTGTTGCTTCGACATTGGATCAAGGATGGTTTCTTGGTGCATCGAGAATATTAAGTCAATAGCAGTAAGCTTTGGAGAAGTAGAGTATATGGAAGAAAGCACAACCATGTGCGAAGCTATATGGCTTCGAAAGCTGTTGGTGAGCTTGTTCAGTTAGAGGATGGATGTGACTAGTATCTACTATGAAAATCAAAGTTGCATCAGGCTCTCTGAGAATCCAATGTTTCATGATAGGTCGAAACACATAGAAATTTGGTATCACTTCATCAGAGATTGTATGCAATGTGGAGCAGTCCAACTACAACATGTTCCCACAGAAGAGCAGGTTGCAGATGTAGTCACGAAATCTCTAGGGAGAGCTAAGTTCATATATTTCAGAGAATATATGGGTATAGTAGAGAACCCTTTTTAGGAGAAGGACATGATTCAGAGAACTAAATTTTAGTAGCTACAACAACATCAACAACATGAGTTCAGTTGCAGTGCAATTCAGAGTTGGCATCAGTATAGGGTGTACAATGCATTGTCAACAACATCGCAAATACTTGTATAGTTCAACTCAGAGTGGCAGATGATTCAGAGTTGCGCAGTAGTTGATGAGTGTTGATTTTTGGCTAGCTTGGGAGGTAATCCAAGCCCTAGTGTTCGAGGGTTGGAGTTCAAAGCACCAAAAATGGTCTTGTGGGCTTGAGACCCAAGATTGGATTTTTTTCACCCATGGATATTTGGGCCAAAACCATGATGATTTTTTGACATGTGATGGATGAGGATGATAGTGCTCGTCGAGACGAATCTGACGCATTGAAAATTATCAAATTATGAGTTGTCGTTGAGGAGAAATGAATTTTTGAAGTTGACAAGTAATTATTGGTTTTCAACTCATGTAGGCTTGAAGAAAAATTTGTCTCATAGATGTGTCTCTTCATCTATTCGTGGGAGCCCCTCATTGGCTATAAAAGGAGGGTGAATGAAAGTCATTTTAGTCATCTAAAAGTGCAACATTCCTCTTTCCATAATCTCGTTGGAGAGAAGGATTTTCTCTGAAATACCACAGAAAAGGAGGAAGGGGCAACATGGAGTTTAGGGCTAGTTCTAAGGTCTGTTTGAGGGCCAAGTTGCTGTGAGGGGAGGCCGAGGCGGATCCCTAGAGGGTCGAGGCAAGGGGAGTTTGTTTCACCCTACATACAGAACTTGTGGGTGCAAAAAACTTGGAGGAAGGGAAGTGTATGCTGTTGGAGGTGGGCGACAAGACCTTTCTAATATTTGGAGGGCGACGTTCATCTTTTTGATGGTTTTCTATGCCTAGGAAAATAACCAAGGGTGCCAACATTCCTCCAAGAGTAGGATGCAACTAAGGAGAGTTGTTTTTGTGTTTGTTTAGGGGCTATTACAACAACCAGATGTGCCCTAACCAATCATCTATATAAGAACAAGACATAGAATTAGACAACAGTGTAGATGAGTCTTGGGATCATGATTGTTTGGGCCCAATTTGGATCAGTTAAGGGCAGCCTGTGGAAGTCAAAGAGGAGGGTAATACTTTATGGTTAGATTCCCTAAACACATGATAGTTTCCACAGTGATTGGAAAACTTTGATGTGTATTGGGTCAAATTTGTTGACCATTGATTAGATTGGTTGATGGGAAGATTTAGGAGGCCTTAGGAATTGTTTGGAGGAGCCCACGTGGACTGTTGGGAGGCCTACCAAGCAACCAAGGTGACAACAAGAACATTAGATTGGAAGGCAAGAGGAAAACAACAAGGAGAGTTGTAGATGAACCCTTGTATGATGGATTGATGGTGTCCTAGGTGAGGACATGATTGGTGCCTAGATCTGTGCAATAGTTCCTCTATTGTAGAGAAAAGGGCGGATTGGTGAAGTTCATGGGCAGCCGTGTGTAAGGTCTCCTAGATGTGAGGATGCTCTAACTAGGTGCAGATGCTACAATGTGGAATTGGTCTCTTGAGGACTGTTGGAGGGAAGCGTGAGAGAAGACCAAGTGTGTATGATATTGGGCACTTATGGTCTACTGGAGGACATCGTGAAGTGTCCAAGTTGGTGTTGAAGCAAAACACCTTGATAGAAAAGGGTGAATTCTAGCCTTGTAGTTGATGAACTAAAGGGTATGATCAACCGGGAGAATGATTATGGAGCCCGAGACTTGTGTGTGGAGAAGGACTTCTATAGAAGATGATGCGCAGTCCTCCTAGCCCGTGTTCATTATGGGATATGGAAATATTATAGTGATAGGTGGAATCCCTCTGTGTAGAAATTATACAAAAAACATGTATATCATGGATTCAATCCGATCTAACAATGTGCTAAAGCTAGATACTGAATCACTTCTACAAATCAATTGCGGAATTAAACACACAATCACCAATCATATGAAGCAAATAAGAATCAATCAAACCAAAACAGATATAATTTACCGGGGAAAGCTTGTTGCTGAAAACCCCTCTATCTTCAATTGTATATTCCACAAGGAATCATGAAACAATTACAATGCAATTCTTCTCACAAGAATCTCCTGCAATCTGCCTATTGTCTCACACTGATCCAGACAAAATTGGGCCAACATTTAGCCAATTCTTAGCTTGCCTACAACCTGCCTTACTCATGCAATCCCTGATGGTTGCAATCCCTGTTATTTATAAATTTCAGCCTTCCTCAACTGCATTGAGTATCACGGGCATCCCGTGGTGTTTTAACTACATCTGGGCAATCTTCTAATATCACAACTCATAGTTACACTTCCCTTTCACCTATATATCAACTGGGTCTCCACAAGAACTGACATGCATGCATATTTTAATAGTAAATCATCAGTTTCATGGCAGATCACTAATTGTGAATTAAATAATATTTAATTCACTTGATCTCTCACTAGTGTATCAAACAGTTACAACTAGCACAAGTGAGTTTAACTCACTTAACTGAGTTAGAATGATTACAACTTGCATTAACTAATGCACTTAGCTGCAACTTGAACTCTAAAACACATAGAATCACTCTACATGCCTCACCAACCACCCTCAACTCGAAATTCATGAGCTAGTTGAGTTTATCACACTCATTTAACTATTACAAGTGATTATGAGATAAGATTACATTTTATTGTCCAATTTAATTAAGGGATAACTAAAATAGACATGCACCAAATATAGCCCAGAACAGTGTAGGTGCTGCTAAGACCTGTTGGTCCCACTCTTAGTGTAGGTGCCGCTTGGACCTCTTAGTCCTACACTAAGTGTAGGTGATTTCATGTTGTTTCCGGATGCAAATTTCTCTATTTCTTGTTGCAAAATTCAACACTTAGTGCCCTATGTTGGTCTTCATCGTTGCAGCGTAGGAATACCATAGTGGGCTAAATTCACTGAGTAGTTGAGGAGAAACAGTTAGCATATTGATATTTTTTTATAAGTGGAGATGTGAAAAAATCGACAGGAGTCTCGATGTGTTATGGCCTTGATGTACTGAGGCACAACTAGAGAGGAGGTTGACAACCAAGATTCAGTGGCCAGATGGACTTGAAGCATTGATAGAGGAAGGAGTTGCAGATTGGGAGCCGCAAGACCAGACAGGTACAGGGTACGAATGAGAGGGCTGAGAGATTTCACTACAACTAGATGATTAGAGTATCTTGTTTGTATCTTGTACTAGTGTATGTATGAGGGCCATTATCCCTAGTACAGGAGTGTTAAACTATCGTATTATATGTTGTTAATATATCGAAGTTGGTTTGAAAATTTAAAAATTTGTCTATATTCTGTGCATGTGTGATTTACTGCTTTATATTTCAGCTGTGAAAAGTATTTAATGGTTGAGATTCTTGGTTTGTTAGCGTTAGTGATTTTATGACTCTAACATAGAACCAAGGTCGTGAAAATTCAACATGGTTTTAGAGCATATATAAGTTAATTTGAGGATTATTGAATCAGAGTGTGCACATCGAAGAAACTCGAAGGGAGTTTTCGTTATCTATATTATGGAGCAGATGTTTTAGCTGAATACATGGAGATGTGGTCTTGACATGTTACATAGCGAGATGGGTTGGGAGTTCTGGTGGATTGGTAGTGAGCCTGGTGAACAAAATTTTTTTGTAGGACAGATTGTTGATCATGGAATTACGTTGATTTATCATGGATGTTTGGGACAACTCAAGGGGTTCTTTCACATGGAAAAGATTAGGTTGATCGAGATGGCCCATGTTATAGACTACAGATTAGCATGCTAAATCCTTCATGGGATCGTGGTGTTGCATATATGATATTGGTGGGATTTGCACAAGTGGTATTTGATCCAAGAGGATGAGTGCTTGGAGATCATGTTGGCTCAGAGGGAGTATAGCCTCAAAGTGAGCAGCCCTATGGAGGTTTGGGATCTTCAGGTTCGGATGTGATGAGGTAGAGGCACTACCGATATTTTCGGGTTCATATACAGGGTATGTTGCAGTGATGGATTCCAGATGGGCTAATGTCATCACTGGAGATGATGATGGTTACTTCCTAGTCTTGGAAGTACCTCCCTCGCTAATAGGGAGTGTTGATTTTTTTGTAGCTCGGGAGGTACTCCAACCCCTAGCGTTCGAGGGTTGGAGGTCAAAGCACCACAAATGGGCTTGTGGCATTGAGTCCCAAGCTTGGGGGGTTTTTCACCCATCGATATTTGGCCTAAAACTATGATGATTTTTATACATTTTGTCTCGAGATGAATCCGACACATCAAAAATCATCCAATTCTGAGTTGTCGTTGAGAAGAAATGAATTTTTAAATTTGACAATTAAATATTAGTTTTCAAGTCGTGTAAGATTGAATTAAAATTCGTCCAATAGATGTTTCTCTTCATCTATTCGTGGGAGTCCCTCATTTGGCCATAAAAGGAGGGTGAAGGCAAGTCATTTTATTCATCCAAAAGTGCAACATTCATCTTTCCATAAGCTCGTTGGAGAGAAGGAGTATCTATGATATACCGCAACAAAGGAGGAAGGGTCAGCGTGGAGTTTTAGGGCTAGTTGTGAGGTATATTTGAGGGTTGAGTCACTCTTAGGGGAGGTTGAGGCGACTCCCTAGAGGGCCGAGGTAAGGAGAGGTTATTTCAGCCTACGTAGAGGACTTGTGGGAGCAGAATATTTGGAGGAAGGGCAGTGTATGATTTTGTACGTGGGATGTAGGCCCTACCTCATCTTTAGAGGGAAACATTGAGCTGTTTGAGGGTTGTCTATGCCAGGAACCCAACTCGGTTGCCATCATTCCTCCAATAGTAGGAAGGAGAGTTGTTTTGGTGGTTGTTTGGGGGCTATTAAAGCATCAATATGTGCCCTAACTAGTCACAAGTATAACAACAAGACACATAATTGGACAATAGTGTAGATGGGCGTTGGGTCCATGATTTTTTGGACCATATTTGGATCAGTTAAGGGCATTCTGTGGAAGTCAAAGAGGAGGGGAATAATTTATGTTTAGATGCCTTAAAATAGTGATAGTTTTCACAGTGATTGGGGCAATAAAATTGGAGTGAAAGTTTGAGGTGTATTGGTTCAAAGTTGCTGACCATTACTTGGATCGGTTGATGGGAAGCTTGAAGAGGCCTTAGGATTTGTTTTGAGGAGACCACGTGGAATATTGGGAGGCCTACCAAGCAACCACGGTGACAACAGACACATCATATTGGAAGGAAAGAGGACAACTACAAGGAGAGTTGCAGCTGGACCCTTGTATGATGGATTGATGGTGTCCTAGGCGAGGACATTATTGGTGCCCAGGTTTGTGTAATAGCTCCTCTATTGCAAAGAAAAGGGCGGATTAGTGAATTCTGTGGTCAGCCATATGTAAGGGTATCCTAGATATGGGGATGTCCTAACTAGGTGCTTATGCTACAACGTGGACTTGATCTCTCGTGGACTATTGGAGGGAAGTGTGAGAGAGGACCAAGTGTGGATGATATTGGGCACTTATGGTGTGCTAGAGGACATTGTGATAGTATCCAAGTTGGTGCCGAAGTGCAACACCTTGATGGACAAAGGTGACTACTATCTTAGCAATTGATGAGCTCAAGGGCCTGATCAACCAGGAGCAGGATTGTGGAGCTCGAGACTTATGTGTGGAGAAGGACTAATATAATAGATGATGGGTAGTCCTCATAGCCCGTGTTCATTATTGGAGATGGAAATCTTACAGTGATAGGTGAAATCCCTCCATGCCCTATGTTGGTCTTCATTGTGGCAACACAAGAAGACCATAGTGGGATGAAGTCCTTGAGTAGCTGAGGAGAAACAGTGGGAAGATTGAGAGTTTTTCACAAGTGGAGCCATGAACAGTTCGAAAGGAGTCTCGATGCGTTATGGCCTTGATGGACTAAGGCACAACTGGAGAGCTGATTGACAATCGAGATTCAGTGGCCAGATGTACTCGGAGCATTGATAGAGGTAGGAGTTTCATATCGAGAGCCGAAGGAACGAACAGGTACATGGTACGACTGATAGGGTTGAGAGATTGTACTATAGCCATATGATCAGAGTATCTTGTTTGTATCTTGTACTAGGGGATGTATGAGGCCAATTATGCCTGGTATGAGAGCCCTAGACTATTTTATTATATGTTGTTAATATAACGAAATTGGGTTGAAAATTTAAAAAGTTGTTTATTTTTTGTGTATGTGTGACTTATTGCTTTATATTTCTGCTGTGAAGAGTAGTTCATGGTTTATATTATTGGTTTGGTAGTGTCAATGATTTTAATACTCTAACCTTTATTCAAGGTCTTGGAAATTCAGCAATGGGCAGTGACAGGTTTTCACAATTATCAAACACCAACAATGTATATGGTGTTAGTGTTAGGTTTTGCATCCTTCCAACAGTGATCAAATAAACTCTTTTCATGTCATGTTAGGGTCCCATTTTGAATTTTTTTTCATTCCATTAGGTCATCATGCAAGAAATTAGTCACTGGATGCAGATTTAGGTATGATCTCACTCCTTTCAAAATTTTATAACTTGCTGGCTCATTTCACCACTTTGCTGAGTGTACCATCACTCTTGAGTTTTCATCATCATTTCAATCATTTTCATCATGGTTTTATTTAGTCAGAGTCTCCATTAGGTCTTAGGGTTTCCAAGGTCATCAAATCACCATTTCATGCATAAAGTCCAGCAAATGAAGGAGTGCCAATAAACAAATTTCATTAGTAAGTTTGATTTGTAATTTTGATTTAAGAGAAAAATGTAATTTTATGTTCCTAATTTTTAATAAGTTTTCATATTTCCAAGTAGCTGCACACTCAAAGTTCCATCAGAAAAAGAGAAAATTTCCAAAATTCAATCAATGTTCCTAAGCAAAAAAAAGATGAAGTTCAAAGATCAAATTCAGAAGCTAAAGGAAAAGAAGCAATGTAAAGTTAATTTCAAAAAAGGAAATGTGGGTCCCATTTTGTTTAATGACATTTATCCAAGTATAAAGGCCCTAAAATTCCAAAAAGTAATTCAATTTCATCCTCAAGCATTGAGGTCTCCAATTTCCCCAGGAAAAAAAATGATTTTTTTCTACAGAAAACAAATTTTTGGCACCTTCGCTGCGCTTTTTCCAAAGGCATTGCAGTTTTTGTAGGAGGGGCGCTGCGCTTTTCAGCAGAGCGTTGCGCTTTTCACAGGGCTTCACTGCACTTTTTGCAGAGGAGAGCCACGACTCCAAATATTCCTTGTAGAGGTTCTAAGAAGAAGTTCATGGTTTCTACACTTGTTTCCAAGAAAGTTGCACCTCATAAGCCCCTTTGTTATCACTGGAAAATTGGACAAGCAAAGATGAAATTATTTAATTTCAGGCAGAAGGATTTACATTGCTGAGAGACATTAGAGAACCTGAAGTATTTAGAAATCTATAAGGTCTAACAGGAAAATCAAATTTCACACTAAAGGAACTAGTAAAATGCGCCTTTGCGCGATTAATTCTTCGATAAGCGTGCCTTTGCACAACTTTTCCTCAAAAAGCTGCACGGACCTGAGGGTGGCAGAAATCACTTTTCAGGACCACAAGGCACACTCTAGGACATTGATCCCCACTTGAGGCTGCCTAAGGACAACCACCCAAGCCTCCTTAGGACCTCAAGGGAGCACAGAATGGAATCTCCCTCCTCTCTTGGGTCACCATCCACAATGTACCAAGAGAGGGAAGTATAGTTTGAATTCTCCTATATAAGGCCACCAAGAGATTAACAATTTGAGAACACATTGTTATGCTAGCTAGAATTGCCACAAAAAATACCAACAGTGTGTGATCCGGAGCAGAGATAGAGGGGACTTAGTTGTTGGCCATCCAACAACTCCAGTCCACCATAGTAGAGAGACGGAGACTTTGCGCTAAGGTAGTTCGTAAGTAAAGACATCCTTGCATCGGGACTTAGAAACCCTATTTCTAAAGGCCCCTTCGCAAGTGGGTAAAAGTTTCATGCTTCATTCCTACCAACACTTAATAAGAGGGGACATAAGCGCCACCGTTTGTATTATTGAAGTTGTTTGACTCTATTTAGAGCTTTATGTTTGAATATGCATGCTATTTCTCTATCTAGTATGTTTATGTTTTAGCATGTTCCACTAACTTGCTTGACTCCATCTATTTTCTGCCCGTGACCAATAACTTAAGAGGGAAAAACCACTCCTCTTAAGTAGGTGTGATTTGGTACATTCATGCGCCAAACACACAAACACAGGATTGACGACTCCACTAACTTTTATTTCCAAGTGTCCGTGGTTGTGCCTTTTTTGCAGAGACCTCTTTCTTTGTCGAGGAGTTGGGCTGGAACTGCCCCCTTTCTCTCCTTCATTGCCTAATTCACCCTCAGTGACAGGCTGAAGCTGAAGAGCTCCAAAAAAATTACTTTGCAGGAAATTGCGCGGATTTTTTGCAGATAGACGCGCCACAATGCGCGTGTTCACAGGTGGCCTGTGCACGTCCTTCGCGCCTGTCTTAGCCTTTTGCGCGCAGAAACCAAAATTAGTATTTTTTCTACTATTTCCATCTTTTCCTTGCTTGTAAAAGTGTCTGGCAGCCCATAATACATCTGCCAACACTGTTTGAAGTGCCCCACAACTTGTTAAATCTCACTTTCAGCTGCGTTTAGTAGTTTAAGTGTTAGTTTTATTTCAAGTTGATTTTCGCAATATTCACACAGAGTTTAAGTGGAAAATTAACTTGAATTTCAAAATAATTTATGTTTTGCGAATTTACATACCAAAAAACACCTAGATAATTAGCCAAATTAAGTGGCCCAAGTCCACGCATGCTGAGCTAAAAATCTTTTTCATTTTTCTAGTGTAAAATTCATTAGTTTAGTTCAATTTTTGCACTAGGATTCGGGACTAGGATCGAATTGTCGGTAGAAGAGGAAGTAATCTCTACTGCCTTTGCACCCTCGGGTGATCCTAGGAAAGCATATGAACACTCTCTATTGATAACTCACCATATCCGTATATTTGATCACATATATTAACTAGGAAAAATTGAAAGCGACCCATATCCGCACATGTTATTCTTTTGAGCAAGGAACAAAAAAACATGGTTTAAATAGGGGATTTTGAAAAGGATCATCTCATATCCACACGTTCAACCTATGTACTTGTTCACCTTTTGTTCACACACATCCACAGCATAAGTAAAGTAAATACACCTAAAACTAACTTAACCAAGCTCACTAAATTCTCCCCACAGGGGCCACAAAATTATTTATAGTCTAAGTTAGGACCAAGGGGGTAGGCATCTAACAAGCCGCCTTGGTCAGTCTTCATCTGGAAACATAGAATTTAACTATTTAGGGAACTTTCAAATCTTCCTATCCACCCACAGAAAAGAACACCCGAGCGCAACAGAGACCCGATTCAGAGGGGGTTAGGCTTATGCCCAGTGCGTGCAGTGTTATTTGGGGCTACCTGACTCGTCTGATACTTGGTACTGGTAGCTAAACTACCAGGGAGCCCATGACTCGAACACTCATGTGGGATAACGGTGCTTAGTGGCCAAAATTAGGGCATCCTTTCCCTATAGGTGATGGTGCAGGCAACACTAGATCCCTTACCTTAGTGGATTTTCTTCGGTTGACTGGGGGCGTAGCCAGTTATTTCAGGACGTTGTGCCAACATTCACAAGATATCTTCTCAAGGCCCAGTTACATTTGAGCATGTGAAGATGATTAGGTCTTCTAGGATTTTAGTATCATACGCAAACAAAAAAAACCATATTTTTTTATTGACCGATCACATAGGATTAATCTAAAGGGTAAATTTGTCTTTTATTTTCGCTTTGTTTTATGTATGCGATCAGATTTTTGCTTTGATTATAATCTCTATCCTCTCAAATATTCCCAAAACCATACCCAGTCGACGCCAAAACAGACCCAACGGGTCCTCATTGATCTAGATGTCCTTTGGACCTCCCCCCATTACCAGGAGGGGCTCCAGGTCTTTCGCCATTTAGGCATCAAAGATGGAACAGGACCACCATTATTGGTTCATCCTTTATTGGGGCATAGTTAGTTGGTAATCATAGTCAGTCTCCCAATTCCACACCGGTGAACACCCCCACAGGGTCACCACACTCCACTCCTCTCGCAACCCCTAGCGGGCAGAGGAGTGATACCCATTCGAGAAGCCAAGTGAACACACAACAAGGTACGTAAAAAAAAAAAGCCCTATTACTAACCAGAACATTGTGTTTTCACAAGTCGCAATGGCTACAAACTCGCAGTCACCTTTTCTAGCTTCGTTAAATCTGATCGATTTAACCAAGTTGAAAAACGACCCCATTGCACACAACCCTGCATGGCCTCCCATGCCCACAAAGCTCCATTCGAACATTACAAAATTTGAAGGGAAGCAAGTGGAAGACCCTAGAAATCACGTAATGAATTTCCATCTGTGATGTTCGTCAAACAACATCGTTGACAATACTATTAAACTAAGACTATTTCAATGCACCCTAACCAGAATAATAGTGAAATAGTATGTGGAGCAGCCCTCTGATACACATGGAACCTTTAGCACCCTCTCTACTGCGTTCGTAACCTATTTTAAGTTACCCATATACCATGATTCGGGAATGGAATTATTAACCCACTTTAGGCAAACACCCATCGTCCATATCTTGGACCATCTCCACGAATGGTGGTGGGGTCGTAGTTTGTGCAAAGCCAAACTCGACGATCAAGTTATGTTAGACCTGTTCCTGAAAACTCTCACTGCAGAGATTTCAAAGGATGTGGCACAACAAAGGGCCATATCCGAAGAGGACACCATGAGTAAGGCCCAACAACTCCAGCTGATCTATACGCAATCAGGGTATATTTATAATATCCTGTTGAATGCCCTGCACCTGCAAACTTACAAAGAATTTCCAGGCGCTTCAAACTCTACATATGGTTTAATTGGGTCATTTACCCAAAATCACCTAAGCAGCATTGTTCAATACCCCAGTTATGCATATTATTCTACCGAGAACATACCACAACCCGATTACCAAAGTCATCCCATGCCTCCGAAAAATTTGACCAGTAGGGCATAATCGTACCACCATTAGCATGGAGGACCTCATCCTTCAGCTTAGGGGACATAGTACGCAGCTAGACATGTTGATGGAAGAGCTCCCCCTAACAACCATTTAAAAAATAGGGACCAAAATACGCCCAATATCCAGCACAAGACCCGCCCATGCAGAATAATGCACAGGTGAAATTTGTGCAACCTTCCAAAAAACAACCTTGGAAACCATACATTCAGGAGAATCAAAATTATCCTCCTAACGCGGTTAAGGAAAAAGGAAAAAAAAGCCTAAAGGAAATCCTGGATAGGGGGGCAACAATCAACAATGCCCTCCACGATCTCAGGCTGAAGGCAACTCTAATCGAAATCAAAACTAGGTGCCAAGAAACCCCCAAAGGTAGAACAATAGGGAAATTCTTCGGACGAACCACTCTTGTTTTATTTGTGGTGAGTATAGCCATTACAATCACCACTGTCCTGAACTCCCTGAGCTAAAGAAGTTGTAGAGTAACCATGGACAAGGGGGATCCTCCTAGCAGAAAACAGTCATGGAGGAGCCCTTCCCCCATCAAGGGACAGTTAGCATGCAGCAACAAACTCTCGACGATTACAGAAAAAACAACCACGAAATCTACATGACTGACGATTTTTTTTTTTTCAAAAATGGAACCGAATTTACGATACCCCACTAGACACCAATGCGTCAGGGGCTAGTACAAGTGCACCAAAAACACCTTTGACCATATCAAATATGTCTATTGAACCTTTTCAAAAAATGGCTAAGGGACCAACTAGGCGGGCATGAAACTATTCAAAAGCGGCCCATAACTATAGTGTTGTGGTTGATCTAGCTCAATCTCCTGCTGCTATGTCAGCTTTAGAGTTATTACAATCATGCCAAAAGTAGCAGAAAGCCTTACTTTTTGCAATAGGTGCCATCGAACTTGCCGATTTGCTCCTGATGGCTTTTGATTTAGATAAATCCAACCCTAGGCTTCCTTCGATGGTCGCTTTTCAGATACCGGTGTCAGTCCAAAACGTCACCATTTACCAATTTATCATTGATGAGGGTGCATCCACATGCATCATGTCGAAGAACGTATGGCAAAAGTTAGGGTCTCCCAAACTAAAGCCATTAGACATAACACTTAGAGCATACGATGGTCGCCCTTCAGTCTCTACCAAAACATTCCGGTATGCTTAGTCGACAAGATAGTCCTTATAGAAATTGAAGTCTTGGAAACCCAATTGGACTACAATATACTCCTTGGCCGGAGTTATATGTACACCATGTCAACCATCGCCTCCTCCGTCTTCCGAATTATGATGTTCCCCCATGAGGACCGTATCATTACTATTGACCAGTTGGCACACAGCGAAAAGCGACCCCTAAAAAATATTGATGTTATTCTACCCTATGTAGACACATCTATCAAGACGCTTACACGGTACCAGGAGTATGGCCCTAGCCAATTCAAACCGCCTTCCATCCTAGAGTCGTTCCTAGGAGATCCCCCTGTTATACCTAAGTCATCACCTGATGTCACAGGGGCTCCGGTGTGCATGATGTCCTCCTCAAGCATCGCTTCTAGTCAAGACATGCAAACAAGCAGTAATGATGCGGATCCCTCTGCTACGACAGCCTATGCTGCCTCTCAAACTCCTTTCCTCTTCCCCCCAGCTCGTTTTGTGTCACAGCAGGGCATGGCCGTGGTTTATCCTACCAAACTTATCATTTTAAATACCAGTTTGGTATCTAGTCCCACCTACTCCAATGGGAGTCGCATCACCTCTACAGGGCTAATCCCTATCAATCCTGAGCTGGCCCCAACCGGTCAGGAGATTGTGGAAAACATCCCTTCAAAGGAAACTCCCATCGCAAAGCTGATGGTTATGGCTAAGAAAACTAATGGAAGAGGAAAGAAGGTGGAGAATCTCACCCCACAATAGGAGTGACCATGCTGTGCCATATGTGACATAGTAGGCCACCCTACCCACATATTCACAAAGTTGGACGAATTAAAACCGTTCCTTAGCTCTGCGATTGACGTTACATCACCGAGTTCCCACAAAAAGGAACCTGCCACCAAAAGTCACAGAAAATAATTGCATACAAACCACGCATGCGCTATTTGCAGCAATTATGGACACTATACCCATCATTTCCCAGATATCCTGCCATATAGGGATGCCTTACATGCCATCGAGCAATATTATCAAGAGGATCCCTCCACCCAGTCATATGGAGATGAACCTCGCATCATCCTATACCTGCAAGAGGAACGACAGTCACCAGAAAGACTCTCATTCATATTCCTTCCTCCTGTCATATGCTTCCCTGGAACTCATCCACATATGGTATCCTATTGAGCGCGTCTACTATGTTGGTTTGTGGGCAGCACAATTCACATGTCCTTTATGTGCTGACAACCACATTTTAGAAAATTTCCACTATATCCCTCGGTTCTGCTTAGCACTAGGTAGTCTGCACTCAAACATAGTCCGCCTCTCCTGAGAAGGTGGCTCTGACTCAGAATCTATGAATAGCTCGGAAACTCAAGAAGATGTGACGAGTAGATCCATCCTCTTTATTTTAGCTGAAAAATGACCAATCGGGGAACCCGTAGTTACCCCCAACTGCCCTCTGCAAAGAAGACCAACATGTACGTTGTGTAAAACACCTAATCATGTGGTCGCCCATTTCCCTGACTTATAAGCACTACACTGCTGGTACCCAGTCACGCCATCAAGCGAGCACGATAGGAACCACATATCTAGGCTATTTTTCGTAGTGTGTCAAGGAAATCACCATGAGTAGAATTGTTCCTCTATTCCGCGAGTTCGTTCTTTAAGTGATATGATATATACATTAGAAAAGAAATGCGACGATCTCCTCAACCAGTATAGAAGGCAGATCGCCCCCAGGCCATCTACCCCATACCCAGATCGGTGTAATGGGAAAATTGGGACAGTGCACCAACCAAGCATAACCCAGGTTCAACCTAGGATAACATGCAGACTATGCAACCTGGTCAGCCACCGGGTCAACCAGTGCAAAGAACTAAAGCCCCTTGAAAACAGTTTTCGCATAATCTCTTCTCTCTTGCAGAGACTTCTTTCTAACCAAGAGAAAATATCGCACACTTATTTCTGAATTTGTTCACATTTTCATCATACAATAAAATGCGAGAATATCCCGAAGCTTAGAGCGGCAAGAGCAATGTTAAGTCTACACTCCTCTAAAGAGTTAGACATACCCAAGCCAAAAACTTGGAAATGGAAGCAGAAGACCTCATATTTTACATCGGATCCCTTCCAAGCATCCACTTCGAGGATGAAGAGCAGTGTTGATTCCCACACAAACTGCTCAGTTTCCACAGTGGTACCATGCACCATTTTCATTGGCCATTACCACGAACCAGAGGCATGCCCGCTAATGGGAAAATTCAGGCGCCTCTGCACCAGACAAAATTTTGCGCCCATAGGAGATTAAACATCCTAACGAGGGACCCAACCTTGCACTCACGCAAGATCCTAACAAGGATATTCTCCCCCCACCAAATGCCAATGACACGATACACCATATACGATTCATATCATCATGTATCAAAACTAGGAATCAAGCTGCTTCCACGTCCCGGGTTTTCGATCCTATTCCCGTCGTAAAAAATAACGACACCCCATGCTTGTGCTTCGATTTCCGCAAGGTCCCAAATTGACATGCCACCATCGAACTCCTTGAGGATACCTAGTCTTTAGAACAAAGTCGAGTAAAACTAGAGTTCGTCGACGAAAGTCAACGACAATCACTGCGACACAATGAGGCCCACAAGAAATGGGTAAAATCATCATTTGACCACCACATCACCCCTCACTTATTCACTGAGGGAGAACTAGTCCTCCACTACAATGTCATAAAAGAAGCCCTAGGGCTGGGAAAGTTAGAAACTTTGTGGAAAGGACCCTACATCATAAAGCATCGCCTCCTCAAGGGGGCATACATCTTGACTGAGCCGGACGAAACATGCCTCAACAACCCTATCAACAGAATTTACGTCAAGGAATTATACCCATAAGGGCTGAGAAGGCCGTCCCCTAGAGTCAACGTACACGCATCCAAACACTTTAAATTTTTGACCAAAAAGCTTGTTACAAAACCGGTTCTATTGTCACAATGGATTACCAATCCAACCTTTACTTCAGATTTGCTGATGGAGCATCACGATGGTCTCAAATTTTAGCAGCAGCCGCTTAGGTTATCTATCACCCTGACTGATCACCACTCTACACCAATGGTATTTTTATCGGCTCAGCAACAAACAATCATGTAAAATATGATTCCATCATCAGACTTATGTGCGACGCCCTCAATCAGGGCATACGC
This sequence comes from Pinus albicaulis, assembly GCA_034641835.2. Classification (NCBI taxonomy): domain Eukaryota; kingdom Viridiplantae; phylum Streptophyta; class Pinopsida; order Pinales; family Pinaceae; genus Pinus; species Pinus albicaulis. The sequence continues at coordinate 238,940,324 of CM076577.1, forward strand.
CGTATACATATCTACCTTGATTCCCGATTAGTAGTGTCGCAGTTAAACCAAACATTTGAGATAAGGGATTCACTTTTTTTTTAGAAAATACTTGCTGCAAAAAGATTAAGACGACGATTTGACCACATTACATTTACACATGTACCAATAAGTCAAAACCAAATAGATGATCACATACCTAACAATATTATAAATTGGAATGCATCTCGAATAAACCATCATACATAAAAAACAAAAACATAGAAAACATAGATATCCATCAGCATAGCATAATCCATAAAAAAAATAGGGAGCAGACCATGTATAGCCACAAAAATAGCTCTCGCATATATATACCAAAAATGTATATGTCTGAGTACAAAAAATAGTGTCTCTGACCCGTAAGTCAACCCAAAATATACACAGATATAAGTCAACAAAAATAGGGGAAGCATCCTCATAAAGGGTGCTTTCCCCATGTACAATAAGACTCTAGGGTGGTGCTCCCCCAGGTGGGGAACCTAGACCTACTGTCGCTCCTGGTACCAGTACTGGAATCGCCATAAAAATGGAGATCACCACTCGATGTAAAACCGGCTGATAGCCCCTCCCCCAGGCCATCAAGGTCTCCAGCCGCACATCCTCGAGGTCGTCCACAAAGCCTCAGGTAGGCATCCCTTGTGTCAAGCAGTCCACTCAACCCCATGCATCCTCTAAAGCTGCCACCTGCTTGATCAGCTCAACAACACGAGCCTCTACCTCATTGGCACAAGGTCTCTCAACAGTAGTCTCGGCAACACCCAAGCTTCTACCCTCCCCTGAAGGGCCAGCCTCACCACTCGGCGCTCAACCCAGAGGCTGTGTAGGAGCTCCTCCTTGTCCCCTGCGAGCTGTTGTAGGTCATCGAAGCGGATGGTATCCTACTAACCGAGCCATAGGACGACTGACCTCGCCAACATCTGCAAGAGTAACCAAGACTATGTCAGTGTCATCATAATACACATATAAACATAAATACTCAATTAAATGCAAAAAACACAAAAAGAAACCTACTGGCCCCCAAGCATATCCACCAAGCGGACCCATGTCTGGATCTCCTCGGAAGTCCATCCTTGCATAAGGGAATGGTAAGAACATCTGAGGATTAGCCTCAAACAAAGCCTCCGTGGTGGCATTATAATAACACCCCACCCTACCTCCACCTCCTCGAGGCATCACAGGGAACCACCTCCTCATCTGAGGCTCCTGTGGCCCCCTAGCAGGTACTACCATTGTAGGTCTCAACAACACCACTTTCTTATACATGATGCTGCATAAGATGTTGGCATAAGTAAACAACTTCAATCCATCTCGGACCTTGGAAATTTGTGCCAGCATCCCATCGTAACAGAAATGGGAAAAGTAAAAAAAGTGCCTGGCCCTCAACCAACGCAAGACACCGATCTGTAGACTCGATGTACGATGAGGAGCATACGACCCCACAAGTCGCACAATGGCCACTAGAGCACACTACTTGTCCAATTCTATCACTGTAGCAATAGCTATACACCCCTCTGTTAGGGGCGCCCTGCCACAATGTCCTGCTGAAAATCTCTTGAGATCCACTGTCCCAGAGGGAAGTGGATATCGAAGCACCTCACCCTGAAGTGGCAACCCGGTCACAAAATAGATATCCATCTTAGGAAGGATAACAAGGTCGAACCCTCGCAACACCATCACCTTGCGCCGCCTGTTTTATCATCGGATCAGGTAGCGCAAAAGACGATCTTGTGATCGTAGCAGGTCAATCTCCATAAAATTGAGAAGACCCCAGTGCGCCAGCTGTTAGCATGCATGAATAGTATCAGCTAAGGCAACACGGAGATCGGGCCAATGCCTCTCCCTCCACAACATCCTGTCATCAAAACAAACATTTCAACCACACTAAAAATACTGAAAATAGACAAAATTTCCAAAATTTTGGAAAAAAATAGCTTTGGATCTCCGCGCGCTTGTTCCTTAGACAGGCGCGAGGGGGCACATCTATCCTTCTCACAGATGAGCCAAAGGCACACTTAAATCTAGGATAGGTGCATTAAATGTGGGAAAAACCTTATTTTTGAGCGCATGGTGCAGGCATGTACCTTGATCGCCCGCGCGGTCAAGGAAAAAAATAGCCTAGGATCTATACAAACCCATCTTATACGGACCCTGGCACCAACGCTGAAAAAATTAAAGTGTAGAATGTCATGGAGCCTACCTGACTCAAGAATTGCTAATCCCGGGTACTCAGGCTGACTGTAATGGAAAGAACTTCTCTACAGAAGCCTCTGACCTCTTAACACTCGACTAACACAAATCAAATGAATTGAGCCATATTCGCCTATATGTCTCCCTTTTTAGAAACTTTGGAGGACCATAATGAGAGCTCAGAAGGCCCCATCATTGGACTGAAAGCAGCACTATGATCAACACTGCAAAATTTCCAAGGGTGGTGCCACACATTCGCACCCCTGAAAAATTATTTTTCAGTGCCGACAGGTATGCCCTCTCTCAGCTTCTTTTTGAAGCACATGTCTTTCAAATAATATTTTAATAAAGAAGATGCTTTCACTTGGGGTATTTTTTTTTTGTAGGTAGTGTGAAAAATCTCCGCGTGCTTGTTCCTCAGATAGGTGCGAGGGGGCGCATCTATCCTTCTCACAGACGAGCCAAAGGCACACCTAAATCTAGGATAGGTGCATTAAATGTGCGCAAAACCTTAGTTTTGAGTGCATGGTGCAGGCATGTACCTTGATCGCCCGCACGGTCAAGGAAAAAAATAGCCTAGGATCTGTACAAACCCATCTTATACGGACCTTGGCACCAACGCTGAAAAAATTAAAGTGCAGAATGTCATGGAGCCTACCTGACTCAAGAATTGCTAATCCCGGGTACTCAGGCTGACTATAATGGCAAGAACTTCTCTGCAGAAGCCTCTGACCTCTTAACACTCAACTAACACAAATCAAATGAATTGAGCCATATTCACCTATATGTCGCCCTTTTTAGAAACTTTGGAGGACCATAATGAGAGCTCAGAAGGCCCCATCATTGGACTGAAAGCAACACTATGATCAACACTGCAAAATGCCCAAGGGTGGTGCCACACATTCGCACCCCTGAAAAATTATTTTTCAGTGCCGACAAGTATGCCCTCTCTCAGCTTCTTTTTGAAGCACATGTCTTTCAAATAATATTTTAATAAAGAAGATGCTTTCACTTGGGGTATTTTTTTTTTTGCAGGTAGTGTGAAAACCATCCACAGCTCCATCCACTGAAAGCTCTAGAGTAGGTATCATTCTACCCTTAGCATGATCGAGTCCCAGAAAAAACTCTGCATATCCTGACATCATTTCTCCATTAGAAATAAACTATAGATTCCAAACACCTGACCATGTTTATTATCACCCCACTTTTTCACATGATAAACATCCTCATTGGTCGGTAGAGCCTCCCCCTCCATGGTGCTCGTCACCCAAAGTAGACCATGTATCACAAAAAATAGTGACGCCATGGCCACACCACTTTAGTCTGGGAAGCATCTCATACCCATTCACCTGCCATGCATCAAGTCAAGTTTTACCATGTCAAAACAAAAACCCTTTCTCGGATGACTAGGTTTTGCAAGTAGATCGAAAGCGCACTACTGCGCCTCACATTTGGCCTACCATACCTCAATCAGCATAGCCCATCTGCGCCATTTTTTTTCCATCCACTTCATTAACCCCGCACATGAGACTAGCTAATGGGGCCCCCACCCTCAGTGAAAAAAACTTCCTCACATATTCAGTGAGCGAACACTTTCATGTTTTGGGGCACCCGTCTCTGTGTTTTTTACAAACCAAACCCCATTACTTTATTCTTTTTGTAAGTGTACAAAGACCGAAAACGGTGCACTATGTCCCCCACCCACCCATTCATTTTTTCTCCCATGGCAGTATCCCTCGTCACCCTTGGTCAGAGTATTACACCCTCACGCATAAGCCACCATGGCATTCATAACCAATATATACCCACCTTGGATGTACTATCGAATCTAGGGATTTCCCCATCAGAAATAGTTATGACTGTTGCCAAGATTCTTTTTCTACTCCGACCTTGGGCCACTGAATACCCATCATTAGTTTTTAGTCACCCCTCGCCATCATGCCTATGTTAAACCCATCACATCCAGGATCTTGATCCCCTGCATCAGTGACCCTCTCATTTGGTTGAGGTTTTCTTTTTGTCGACAACAACACCTATTTTCCAAAAAGGAAGTGGTACCTTGGGTCACCCCTTTCCACAAAAGGAACATCCTTAGGTGGCATTGTGGGAGACATCATTGCCCACAAATGTCAATATGGTATTGTACCTTACAACCATTGCACTTTGATCAAATTTGTCGAAGTCCCGTGACTTTATAAGCACCTCTTTCAACAATTCTTACATGGGAAGGTCCCAACCATAACCTATGCGTACAATGTGCGTTGATATGACATACCAAGTTTTATGCATATGGGTACCACGTTCCACCTATTGTCAAAGAAAAAACGCCCCTGAGGGCATTAGTAGTCATCGTCATCAACCAGAAGATCACTACCATAATAGTGACATAGACAGAATGTATATATGTGAAGTAGATTTGTTTAATTAGCCAAAGCATCACGAGCATGGGAAATGACCGCCTCGTAGAAAATTTGTATATATTGTATTATACCATTGCTTGTAGGGATCCCATAGGACATGGTCTCTCTTCAACCCAGTGTAGGGTGTCTCCAACTCCGGGCTACATGCAGGTCTCTCTCTCTCTCTCTTTTCGGCTATACAGTTCTTCCTAGACCTCACAAATTAGGGGGAAACTGTTATCACTGGAAAATAATACAAGAAAATATGACATTTTTTAATGTCAATCAGAAGGATTTACAATGTTGAGAGACATTAGAGAATCTGAAGTGTTTAAAAATCTCTAAGGTCTATCAGGGAAATCAAATTACGCACTGAAGGAACCAGTAAAATGCGCCTTTGCGCGACTTTTCCTCAAAAATCCGCGCAGACCTGAGAGTGGAAGAAGTCACTTTATTGGATCACAAGGCACACTCCAGGACATTGATCCCACACTTGAGGCCACCTAAGGACAACAACCCAAGCCTCCTTAGGACCTCAAGGGAGCACACAATGGAATACATGTGGCACACAATGGAATCAACCTCCTCTCTTGGGTCACCAGCCACAATGTACCAAGAGAGGGAAGGAGAGTTTGAATTCTCCTATAACAGGCCACCAAGAAATAAACAATTTGAGAACACATAGTTATGCTGGCCAGAATTGCCCCAAGCAATACCAACAGTGTGTGATCCAGAGCAGAGATAGAGGGGACTTAGTTGTTGGCCATCCAAAAACTCTAGTCCACCATAGTAGAGAGAGGGAGACTTTGCGCCAAGGTAGCTTGGAAGTAAAGACATCCTTGCATCGGGACTTAGAACCCCTAGTTCTTAGGGCCCCTTGGCAAGTGGGTAAAAGTTTCATCCTTCATTCCTACCAACACTCAAAAAGAGGGGATGTAAGTGCCACCATTTGGATTATTAAAGTTCTTTAACTCTATTTAGAGCCTTTGTATTATTTGTTTTAGTTTTAGTTTAGTTTTTTATGTTTGAATATGCATGCTCTTTCTCTATCTAGTATGTTTATGTTTTAGCATGTTCCACTAACTTGCTTGACTCCATCTATGTTATACCTGTGACCAATAACTTAAGAAGAGAAAACCACTCCTCTTAAGTAGGTGTGATTTGGTACATTTGCGCGCAAAACACACAAATACACCCTCCTTTTAGCATGTGGTTTTAATTTTATGGTGCAAACCTTCATTTCCCTCTATGTCATGTTTTAAGTAATTGAAACCCTAGTTTCACACTTTATAAGCTTAATTTATTTCCCCTGGACCCATTTACCTTCCCTACACCCTAACTCACTCCCCACTTCCCCTATATCCCCTCATTTTCCATTCCTAAGCTCTATTCCCTAAAACCCTACCCCCTATGTTGTGCTTTCCTAGGCAGCTAGATACCTCCCTGTAATAGAAATTTCCTACCCTATTTTCCTTAAAATTTCAACCCCCCATCACTTCCCTAAGCTCACCAACCCATTTACACATTGCCTCAAATTTTCCCTCACTCGTCATAACCCCCTAACCCTATAATCATACTCCCTTTCCCTTCCCCTTATTCGCTAGGGTTTCAAGACAAAACTGAACATAATGGAGGAGGAAAGAAATGCCCCAGAAGAAGAGAAGAAAACATATAATAAAGGAGGGATAATTCTGAGATTAGAGCCATCTAACACTAGGGAATTAATGGCATCACCTTTAGCTGTCAAATGTTTCTAGCATGTAGGTTGCTTTGAATTTTGTGAGATGTTACAAAGAGTGCAAAGCCATCCTACTTTGACCAGGGTTTTCATCAGTAACCTACAAAAATACCAAGTGACTATAATAGGGGTGACTTTCACCATTTCCATTGACATCATTGCAACAACAACAAGGATACCCAATGTGGGGGAAAAATGGTTCAAGACTAAATATTTGGATGCCCATAGTATATGAACCTTACCTCAAGGCACCTTACAAAGGTAACATCAAAAATATATTTCCTTTTGGTCAATTGTTGAAAATATTTTCCCGCATGATGAAAATCATCATGAAATACTTCACTTATGAGGGCAGATTCTCTAGGCTATATAGTTATCACATCAGGTTTCTCATGCATTTCACTAGGGTGAAATTGCTTAACCTTCCCTACTACTTGTACAAAAGCATTGATAACATGGCCTACATAGTGAATAACACAGATGATGAGTTTCAAATGAAAAACCTATTTCATCATTCATTAATTAAAATAATTTTCCTTCACCACCCCAAAAAGCTGAACATTGCATGGAAGACTTGCATTGAGGCAGATGTCTTCACTGCAGCACCAAGTCAGCATGCTAGACCTATTCCACCACCAACATCAGTTCCCCACAAGAAAAATAGGCTATATAGCAGGGCCAAAATGAAGAAAACCAAAGAGGATAAAGAGTTCATAGAGGTTAAAACATACCAGAGAGGATATAGGCAAGTGTTTTCTCCACAGATTGTGGAAGGGGCCATGCCTTCTTCATCAACAAAATAGGGAAAACAAAAGCAACAAGATGCGGTTGTTCAAGAGGAGGAAGACCTTCATCGGGAAGAAAGAGAGTTTGACTTGGTGGAATTGGATGTCCAAGATGATCATGAATCCTAAAACCTGATCATCAAAGATAAAGATGCCACAATTAGAGAGATGCAAGACAATTTGGCCAGAGCATAATTTGTCATGTCTTTTCTTGAACAAGAAAACAAGCAGTTGAAATACAAACAAGTACTCTTGGAATTTGAGTGGTTGAAGGCCAAGAGGAAATACATCAAAGGAAAAGCAGTGATGACACCTGATGAGTCTGATCATGATGAGACTCAAACCACCAAGAAAATACCAAAAACAAGAGGTCTTAAGAGAGCATTAGAGCAGGAGAAACATGAGGCAAAACAACTCAGTTTTGAGGAAAGAATTGAAAAAGAAATCAATGACGATAGAGAAGTGTGGCTTGATAGAGTGAACATCCACCTTGAGAAGCTCCTTCATAAGCCCAATAAGGATAATCAGATGCTCAGACACATGGCTGAGAGATATAACACTAGAAACAAGATTTGCAACATCGGGATCAAGCAATTAAAGGATAAACTCAAGCAAACTCTAATCACTCAAAAAGTGAAGAACAAACTTGAGTTACTTGTTGATGCCTCATTTCTTGCTTGGAACAATTCATCAACACTTTTTCCACTAGTTTTGAAGAATTTTGGGCAATATTTTGAGTTTTTGAGAATTTTTGTAATTTTTCACAGACTTTTTGCACAGTCAGCCTGCAAAAAGCACATCGTGGGCCACACTGTGCTTTTTGTGGAGGCCTCCAGATGATAAAAAATCTATAGTTTTGGATAGAGAATGATTTCTAAATCAGCTTTTTACTAGTGGAACTAAAAAACAAAGCTTTTGATAGGTGAAAATAGTCAAAAACCTCTCAAAAACCACCTTTCTGCCTCCTTTTCATCCTCAAACTGCGCTTTTTGACAAGTCTTGGGAGATTGCACTTTTAAGGAGTTTCACTCAACCATTTTCATATATTGAGCACATTTTTGATAAATAGACTGGAAGATATTTCCAAGGAGTCATTTTGGGCCCAATTTGGACTTCAGGAAGTCACTCAAAAGTGGTTTTGAAGGCCCACACTGCGCTTTTTACCAAGCACACTGTGATTTTTACAATTGACTAATTTCTTTAGAATTTTCAAGTTTTCTTAGTTGATTGATGGATTACAAGGATATTTACTAATGTAATTGTAAAATGTAAATGCAATTATGTCATTAATAGTTACTAGAGGTAGATACATCAAGTAAATATGTAAGTTTGGGTCAAAGTGAATCAATTTCATCAATGGTAGGGATGAGTTTGTTGAGCTCCCTAGCCATTTGGATTCTAGTTGAGCACTTTGGGGAACATCTCCACAAGTCATGGATTCGACCCTTGAGAGCGGGACAAGTATTTTTTGGTATATATATTTCATTTCCTTTATCATTGCATGGTTTGGATGTTGTGTAATTGATAATTGAACACTAGTGTAATCAGACTTTTTGCAGGAACTAATAGACTGAGTTGCAACTATTTTGGTGGGAGTCCTGTGGTAATGTGTTTTAACATTGTTTCCTCTTATGTTTGAAATTTTTTGAATGTATTGTGATTTTCATATTCATTCCATCTCTGAATGTAATTGATTCCTAAGTCAGATAAATAAAATTCGTAAGTTGATGCTTTGTTTTGGAGGAATAGTTACAATTTTGTTTCATCATCTTCTAATTGAAAAGAATTCATGTTTTCCATGCTCTTTTCTGAAACCCTAGCAGTCTCAATGACTCCATCAAGATACCTTAATGCGTTAAAGTTCTCACCTACCTTTCCCCATCATATCTCTGCAATACTGATCCTTTTTTACCATGACCTAGTTCTTCCCTGGCCTATTCACCATCCAAAACTCAAAATCAATCAATCAAAACCCTAGTGCTACTATACCCAACCTAAAATCATCTTTATCCAGTCATATTGGCTTGGATCTCGTGGAGAGATCCCTCTCCTACCTAGTAGGGCTAGCTACTTGGAAAAATATTGGTCTGTGGTTACCTTTTCTGGTCTCTTCCTCAGCCTCGGAGATCCGGTCGAGTGATAACATCTTTGCGACCATACTGGGTAAGAAAGTGACATATATTCCCTGGTTGTAACATTATTTCATCGGATTCTTGGTTGTTCATGAGGCTGATCAAAAAATTGCAGAGAAATAAGTTGCTGAACAATTAACATTTTGGCTTCGAGGAGATACACCAGATCAAATCCAGATCCTCATCTAGCTGATCCAGTCGAATATCCAAAGAGGATTGTTTGGAAGCAGAGATATCAACACATAGAAATACAGTCAAATCCTATTCCATTGGTAAGATATTTTTTGTTACCAGCAAATTTTTTATCTCTCGAAGACATACTTTTTGATTTGAAATTTGAGTTGTCTTTATTCCGATCAAAGTCTGAAACCACATTGTCTGATATAGTTTTTGACCCATTAAGGATTTATGAAGTAAAATAATTATCTGAGATAGATTTTAGTTCCTTGAAACTCGAATATAATTTACCTTTTGAAGAAACTAAATCTGAATCAGACTTCGACACAAACTCCATAGTCAATTCTATAGGCTTGAAAGCTTAGAAAACCAACTTCAATATCAATCATAAAAAGCCATAATCTGATATCAACAAGAGTCATTACCCATCTCGACACAATCATAGTTAGTTGTTTCTTCTTCATCTACACCATCTACTTCATTACTTATTCAGTCAACTCCTCCCATTTTCACTCATGTACTTCACTCAGCAGGAATCATGGCCATATTTGCACCCCTTATCCTACCAGCTCAACTCAATTCCTTACCACAAGGTTATGGCCATAGAATTCCTCTCTTTTATGAGAGTTTTCAAATCACTACAAAACAACACATAGTCAAAATCATGGAATTTATTGACTTGGAAGAAATAGATGCTGACGACGCCAAGATGGGAATCAAAGTTCAAAGATTTTCTGGAGATGTTAAAGCCTGGTTTAGATCCTTGATTGAAAATTCAATAGCCACTCTAGACCAGATGATATTTTTCTTCATAGCCCTATGGGAGGTGAAGAAGAACCCCTTGCAGATCCTTTCTGAATATGATAATCTAAAAATGAATCCGAATGAATCAATACAAGACTTCACTGTCCATTTCAACCGAGTATACAATTCCATTCCCAATGAGATTTAACCTCCTCCAGGTTTGGCTCTCTTGCATTATCCAGATGGATTTGATTCGGACATGACGTATTAAGTGTGAGAGAGGAATCCTGCAACATTAGAAGACAAGCAGAACAATGCAGTTAGTGTGGAAGAAAATTTGACCATAAAGAAGTCAAAGATGAAGGGTGAGAGGAAAGTAACCATCAAAGAAGAAGCATCCTCATCCTCTGAGGTAAAATTGGACACTTTGATAAGGACAGTAGAAAGGATGGTTGACAGGATGTCCATTATAGAAAGACAACTGGAAGCACCAGTTATAAATCCTATTAACTTTAGAGGACAACAACAACAACCTCAATTCAGAATCAAACAAAGAGAACAAAGGGCTCTTGAGAAACCAACACAGTAGCAACATATTCAGACACCCTTGTAGAAAAATTATGCTCAAGGAGTTAAGAAAGAAGAAGAAGATCCAATTGCTGAAGAAAATCACCTTTTTACAGTTGATGGCTAGCCCATATTTTTGACAGAAAATGAAGAGTATGTTGAGAAGACATATGTGCCCAAGGATGAATATTACATATTATACAATGATCATGAGTTGGATGTTGAGTTTGATGATTATCAGTGAGGCTATTTGATTGCACTTAGATCACAAAAACGAGAATCCCAAAAAAAGGATACTCAACCAAAGAAAAATTCTCAAGGTAATCAGAATAAAAGAAAAGAACCTTCATTTGCAAATCAAAGCAAAGTTAATCATCCATCTACAAGCACACTAGGCAAAGAAAAGGAAAACCAAAAGAAGGAAGCTACACCAAAGTATCATGCCGAAAAAAGAGACATCATCATTAAAGAGGTAGATAAATCCATTCCTTTTAGCTTAAAAACTGAAATTTCCAAATTAAAATTGTCTATTCCTTTAACTGAACTTGTCAAAAATCATCAATATAAGTCTCATGTAGCCAAAATGTTAAAATTAGATCCTTTATCTGATATACTAAATGTCAAATATGACCAACTTGAACTTATCTTTGGTCCAACATTATACGGTCAGTTAGAGGATAGTGAAGTTCCCCCATTCTATTTTATTATGAGAATTCATCAATGTATTCTTCACAATGCCATGCTCGACTTTGGAGCTTCCCACAATTTGATGCCGAAATCCATTATGGAGAAATTGGGCCTAGATATCACTCGTCCTTACCATGAATGGTATTCCTTTTATTCGAGTAGAGTCCATTTTCTTCGTCTCATAAAGGATTTAGTAGTTTCCCCTGAACAAATTCCAACAAAGAACGTCTTGATGGATGTGGTGGTAGCTGATATACCAACATGGTTTGGTATGTTTCTGTAGAGATCTTGGGGAGCGAAGTTGAGAGGCACTTTGCAACTAGATTTCTCTTATGGCACCATACTAGTTTTCGAACAATTGAGAAATTTGTATCGGGAAACGAAGATGAAATACAGGATAACCAACAAAGAAAATCCTAAAAATCATCCAATTAATGTTGTAGATATAGATCTAGAATAATTAATTATTTTGTTCAATGATAGCGGTTTGAATGATGTAGATAGTCAGCTTGTAGAAGTAGAAGATATTATAGAAATTTCCAATTGTGTAAGAGCGGTTTTAGATGAGGGAAAATAAAGTCTGCCAAGTTATTCAGAGCATTCATCAGATAAGGTAGAGAAAATTTCAGATCAGAATGAAGTAGTGGCCCAAAAAGTTGAGACAAAACATAAATCAGAATTCTAAAAATTGTCTTTGGACCATGGATTTTGATGGTGCCTTGGGGAAATATAGGGTAGGCATCAATATTTAGATCTGTAGTCCTCTTCATTAGCCAGGTAAAGTTCCTCAAAATGTAATATTATGTTCATACAAGTTGGATATGGATTGTTCTAACAATCAGATGGAATATGAGGCATTGATCATCAGACTCAAGATCCTGAAAAAGTTGGGCGCAAGAAGAATTTCAGTTTATGGAGACTCTGAACTTGTGATAAAGCAGGTTAAAGGGGAATTCTAGGCCAAGCATCCATGAATGAGAGCGTACATGAATGATGTATTGGATATCCTAAAGATGTTTCCCGAACATACATTTTCAGTAGTGTCGAGAAGTTAGAATCTCATGGAAGATTTGCTTGCTACAACAACAAGTAATTTCAAGATCCCTATAATTTCCAATAAGAAGTTTGAAATCCATGTAAAACATTGGCCGACTGTCCCTAATAAATTGTGGTATTGGAAAGTATTTTGGGATGAAAAATAGGTAAACAATTTTATGCAAAATGAAGGTGAATTTGAGAATTCTTTCATTGATGAGGTTTATGACAAGGATGATCAAATCATTGAAGCCACTCAAGTTGATATATTACAGCTGAAGGATAACAATATTCCAAGTGGTCTCATACCTTTAGAAGAATTTTTTGATCAGGATGATGTTGCGAGGAAGCCGACATCGGTTCTTACAGAGAAAGGTGTGGAGGATGTAAACATCGGAACAACGGACAAGCCTAAGATGGTCAAACTGTCCAAGTCTTTATCTCCTGAGGTAAAAGACAAATACATTGGTTTATTGTCTAAATTTTCTGATGTTTTATGTTGGGATTATGTAGACTTAAAGGTTTATGATAAGAATATAATTCATTATACCATTCCAATTAAGCCCGACCAAAAGCCCTTCAGACAAAAGCTAAGAAGAATCAACCCGAGGTTGATGCCATCGATAGAAAAGGAAGTGAACATACTTTACAAGTCTGACATCATTGTTCCTATCAGATTTTCTTATTGGATATCAAATCTAGTTCCTATAAGGAAGAAGACTGGAGAAATAAGGCTTTTCATTGATTTTAGAAAATTAAACAATGTGTCCCTTAAGGATAACTATCCCCTTCCCAAAATGGATCACATCCTACAAAGAGTGGTTGGAGCTTCTCGAATGTCACTGCTTGATGGATATTTGGGATACAATCAAATTTTAGTGCATGAGAAGGACCAAGATAAAACTGCCTTCACGATACCTTGGGGCACATTTAAGTATGCTAAGATGCCATTCAAACTCAAGAATTCAGGGGCCACCTTTCAGCGGGCGATGGACATAGCCTTTTCAGATGAGAAAGATGTTTTCTTAGTGGTAAATTTAGATGATTTGACGGTTTTCTCTCATTTTGATGATGAACACTTGTATCACTTAAGAATTGTATTTCATAAATTCAGGAAATTCAGAATTTCTCTTAATCCAAAAAAAGTGCCTTTTGCTATGGAGGATGGTAAGCTTCTCGGTCACATCATCTCCAAGGATGGAATCCAGATTGACCCTTCTTGAGTTGAGGCTATTCAGCAAATTGAATTTCCATGGAGCAAGAAAGAAATCCAGGCTTTCAATGGTAAGATGAACTTCTTACATAGATTTATTCCAAATTTGGCTGAGCATCTTCGAGAAATGACCAACATGCTAAAGAAAGACAATGAGGTAAAGTGGTCTGAGGATGCCAAGAAGTATTTTAACTCAACAAAGTTTTCTTTAACCACAACCCTTGTTTTAATAAGCCCAAATTATTCTATTGGTTTTATCATATTCTCATTTGCCTTCGAGCACACCTTGGCGCAGTCTTGATGCAAAAGATGGATAAGGCTAAGAAACCCACTGAAATTTTCAGCAGAACCATCATGGATGCATCTATTCGATACAGTATCATTTAGAAGAAAGCCTTGGCTTTGGTAAAATATTTGAAGGATTTATGTGTATAAATCTTACATTCACATATTTTGGCTTATGTCCCCAATGCAACAGTAAAAGATGTTTTTATGCAGACTGATCTGGAAGGTATAAAAGGGAAGTGGATAGCATCAATGTTATAATATGAACTCGAGATCAAGCCCGCAAAGTTAATCAAAGGTCAGGGCTTACCCAAGCTCATGGCTGAGTGAAACTTACATGCTCTATACATCAACCTCGTTTCAGCATTGTCCGATGAAGAAGAGGACGACACACTCATAAAAGTATCTGATATTTTTCTTTCGTCTCCTTGGTACTCAGACATTATATATGTTCGTCAGCATTTAAATCCTCCTCCAGGAATTTCTAAGAGTAAGGGTAGGTCATTAAAGTTGAATGCTTCCAAATACTGCATTTTGGATAACGCTCTTTATTGGAAAGACCCCGGAGGTATTTTGTTGAACTGTTTAGTTGAAAATGAAGCCGAAGAAGTAATGAATGATTTCCATAGGGGAGATTGTGGGGGCCATCTGTTTTGGAAAACCACGGCTAACAAAGTGTTGAGAGCGGGATATTATTGGAAAACTCTTTTTGCAGACTTATACAAAACATTGATGAGTTTTCATGAATGCCAAGAGTTTCAAGGTAAAAGAAAACTTCTTCCATTACATTTTAATCCTATTTCATTACATGTTCCTTTTCAGCAGTGGGGCCTTGAATTCATCGGAGAGATTCACCCTACATCATATTCACAACATAAATGGATTTTAATGGCCACCGACTACTTCACCAAATGGATTGAAGCGATCACAACAAGGAAAGCAACATATTTAGTAATTATTCAATTTTTGGAGACTAACATTTTGTCTTGTTTTGGTTTTCCTTATAAGATCATTCCCAACAATGCGACTGCATTGAAGTTAAAGAGAATGGTTGTGTTCTGTGACAAGTACAACATTGAATTGGGGCACTCAACCACCTATTATCCACAAGGTAATGGCTTAGCAGAATCTTCTAAAAAGTCTTTGATTAATATCATAAAAAAGATGCTTGATGCAAACGAGAAGAAATGGCACAAAAGGTTGGTTAATTATTTGTGGGCGGACAGGGTGAGTAGTAATAAATCAATAGGAATGTCCCTTTTTCAGTTTATTTATGGTGTATACACTATTTTTCCTACATCGCTTGCAGTCCTGGTCATGAAATTGTTGCAAGAAGCAGGAAGTGAGGAAAATTATGTACAACGTCGGATCAATCAGATGATCCACCTTCATCAAACAGGAGATGAGGTATTTCAGAACACCTCAAATATTCATGAAAATATAAAGAAGGTATATGACCGCAAGACCAAGGCAGATTATTTTAAGCTTGAAGGTGCACTCCTCAGATGGGGTGAAAGAAATGAGGAAAAAAGGAAGCATGGAAAATTTGAAAACCTTTGGAAAGGGCCATATAAGATCTCAACGTTTTGCGGACAACATGCTTTCATATTGAAGAAAATGAATGGAGAAGAATTCTTAGGAGGACCGATCAATGGTAGGCTCCTTAAGCATTATCTTTTTTGATGCAGATGTCAGATTTCCCAATTCCATTGTAAATATTAGTTTAAATTTTCTACAAGGTGTGAAGCAGAGAACCACCAGAGCTTTGAGCCTGAGGGGAAGGCCATAAAGTTTCAATGGTTTTCTATTGTTTTCAAAGTTAAGTTAGTTTTGAGTCAGTTTTGTGTTAGTTTTGAATTAGTCTTGAGTTAGTTTATTACGTCAAGTTTTTAGCATTTAGTTTGGTTTTCAGCTTTTTACTCCATGCCCAATGGGTAGGCTACTTGTTCTACGGTGTTCTTAACACCTCCAAGGAGTTGTCATCCTCAGCTGGAGCCAATGTTAGTGTCAATTTTTGCATCCTTCCACCAGTGATCAAATAAAATCTTTTCATGACATGTTAGGGTCCCATTTTGAAATTTTTGCCATTCCATTACAATCATGAAAACATTTGGTCACTGGATGAAAATTTAGGTCTGATCTCACTAATTTCAAAATTTTATAACTTGCTGGCTCATTTCACCACTTTTTTGAGCGTACCATCAGTCATGAGCTGTAATAATCATTTTAGTCATTTTCATCATGGTTTCATTAAGTTAAAGTCTCCATTAGGTCTTAGGGTTTCCAAGGTCATCAAATCACCATTTCATGCATAAAGTCTGACAAATGAAGGAGTGCCAATAAAGAAATTTTATCAGTAAGTTTGATTTGTAAATTTTATTTCAGAGAAAAATGTAATTTTATGTTCCTAATTTGTAATAAGTTCTCAGAGTTCCAAGTAGCTGCACACTCAAAGTTCCATCAGCAAAAGAGAAAAGTTCCAAAAGTCAAACAATGTTCCTAAGCCATAAAAATATGAAGTTCAAAGATCAAATTCAGAAGTTAAAGGTAAATAAGCAATGTAAAGTTAATTTCAAGAAAGGAAATGTGGGTCCCAGTTTGTTTAATGAAATTTATCCAAGTATAAAGGCCCTCAAAGACCAAAAAGTCATTCATTTGCATCCTCAAGCATCAAGCTCTCCAAGTTTCCCAAGAAAAAAATCAATTTTTTCTTCAAAAAAAAAAGTTTTATCACCTTCGTTGCACTTTTTCCAAAGGCGCTGCGCTTTTTGCAGAAGGGATGTTGCACTTTTCGCAGGGCTTCGATGTTCTTTTCCTTAGTTCGCTGTGCTTTTTGCAGAGGAGAGCCACAAGTCCAAATATTCCTTGCAAAGGATGTAAGCACAAGTTCATGGTTTCTACACTTGTTTCCAAGTAAGTTTCACCTCATAAGCCCCTCCTTTTAGCCCATGGTTTTAAGCATATGGTGCAAACCTTCATTTCCCTCTATGTCATGTTTTAAGTAATTGAAACCCTGGTTTCACACTTTATAAGCTTAATTACTTTCCTCTGGACCCATTTACCTTCCCTACACCCTAAATCAGTCCCCACTACTCTTATATCCCCTTATTTCCCATTCCCAAGCTATATTCCATAAAACCCTACCCCATAAGTTGTGCTTTCCTAGGCAGCTAGATACCTCCCTGTAATAGAAATTTCCTACCCTATTTTCCTTAACATTTCAAACCCCCATCACTTCCCTAATCTCCCCAACCCCTTTACACATTTCCCCAATTTTTCCCTCAGTCATCACAACCCCCTCACCCTACAATCCTACTCCCTTTCCCTTCCCCTTCTTCCATAGGGTTTCAAGAAAAAAATGAACATAATGGAGGAGGAAAGAAATACCATAGAATAAAAGAATAAACCATATAATAAAGGAGTGATAATTCTAAGATTAGAACCATCATACACTAGGAAATTAATGGCATCACCCTTAGCTGTCAAATGTTTCTAGCATGTAGGTTTGAATTTTGTGAGATGGTACAAAGAGTGCAAATCCATCCTACTTTGACCAGAGTTTTCATCAATAACCTACAAAAATACTAAGTGACTATAGCAGGGGTGACTTTCACCATTTCCACTAATATCATTGCAGCAAAAACAGGGATACCCAATGTGGGGGGGAAATGGTTCAAGACTAAAGATTTGGATGCCCAACTATATGAACCTTACCTCAATGCACCTTACAAAGATAACATCAGAAAGATATTTCCTTTTGGTCAGTTGTTGAACATATTTTCCCCCATGATGAAAATCATCATGAAATACTTCACTTGTGAGGGCAGATTCTCCAAGTTATACAATTCTCACATCAGGTTTCTCATGCTTTTCACTAGGGTGAAATTGCTCAACCTTCCCTACTACTTGTACAAAATCATTGATAAGATGGCCCACATAGTGAAAAATAAAAGATTATGAGTTTCAAATGAACAACCTCTTTCATCATTCACAGATTAAAATAATTTTCCTTCACCACCTCAATCGTCTGAACATTGCATGGGAGACTTTCATTGAGGCAAATGTCTTCATTGCAACACCAAGTCAGCCTGCTAAACCTATTCCACCACCAACATAAGTTCCCCACAAGAAAACTAGGCTATCTAGCAGGGCCATGGTGAATAAAACCAAAGAGGAAAAATAGGTCAAAGAGGTCAAAACATACTAGAGAGGATATAGGAAAGTGTTTTATCGACAAATTGTGGAAGGAGCCTTGCCTTATTCATCAACAAAATAGGGAAAACAAAAGAAGCAAGAGGCAGTTGTTCAAGAGGAGGAAGACTTTCATGAGGAAGAAAAAGAGTTTGAATTGGTGGAATTGAATGTCCAAGATGATCATGAAGCCTCAAACCTGATCATCAAATAGAAATATTCCACAATTAGAGAGATACAAGAGAATTTGGCCAGAGCACAATTTGTCATCTCCTTCATAGAAGAAGAAAACAAGTAGCTAAAAGTTAAACAAGTACTGTTGGAATTAGAGTTGCTGAAGTCCAAGAGGGAAAACATCAAAGGCAAAGTAGTGATGGAACCAGACGAGTCTGATCATGATAAGACGCAAACCATAAAGAAAAGACAAAAAAAAAGGTCTTAAGAGAGCATTAGAGCAGGAGAAACATGAGGCAGAACAACTCAGTTTTGAGGAAAGAATTGCAAAATAAATCAATGATGACAGAGAAGTATGGCTTGACAGAGTGAACTTCCACCTTGAGAAGCTCCTTCATATGCCAAAAAGGATAATCAAATGCTCAGACACATGGCTGACATATACAACACTAGAAACAAGATTTGCAACATCGAGATCAAGCAATTGAAGAATAAACTCAAGCAAACTCTAATCACTCAAAAAGAGAAGGAGAAACTTGACTTACTTGCTGATGCCTCCTTGGTTGCTTGACACACTTCATCAACACTTCATCCACCAGTTTTGAAGAATTTTGGGCAATTTTTTGAGTTTTTGAGCATTTTTGTAAATTTTCACAAACTTTTTGCATAGTCAACTTGCAAAAAGTGTAGCGTGGTCCATGCTGCGCTTTTGTGGAGGCCTCCAAATGAGAAAAAATCTACATATTTGGATAGAGAATGATGTCTACATCAAAATTTGACTACTGGAACAAAAAAAATAGAGCTTTTGACACGTGGAAATGGTAAAAAACCTCTCAAAACCACCTTTCTGCCTCCTTTTTCAGCTTTACATTGCACTTTTTGAAAAGTCTTGGGAGATTGCATTTTTAAGGAGCTTCACTCAACCTTTTTCATAGCTTGAACAATTTTTATATTTATACTGGAATATCTTTCCAATGAGACATCTTGGGCCAAATTTGGACTTCAGGAAGTCACTCAAAAGTGGTTTTGAAGGCCCACGTTGTGCTTTTCACCAGGTATGCTGCGCTTTTTACAATTGACTGATTTCTTCAAAATTTTCAAGTTTTCTCAGTTGATTGATGGATTACAAGGAGATTTTCTAATGTAAATGTAAAATGTAATTGTAATTATGTCATTGATAATTACTAGAGGTAGATACATCAGGTAAATATGTAAGTTTGGGTCAAAGTGAATTAGTTTCATCAATGATAGGGATGAGTTTGTTGACCTCCCTAGTCATTAGGATTCTAGTTGAGCACTTTGGGGAACAACTCCACAAGCCATGGATTTGACCCCTGAGAGTGGGAGAATTAGTTTTTGGTCTATATCTTTTATTTCCTTTGTCATTACAAGGGTTTGATAATGTTGTTGAAAAGTGTAAGTAGGTCAGTCTTCATGTCGACTATGTAATTATGTATTTATGTAAATAAGAATACAAAGATAATAAAATGTATTTTGGTGTAATTGCTTCATGGGTTTTTTTGGCACTGTAATCAGCACTTGGACTGTAGCAAGCACCTGACCAGACACATCTTAAACTATAAAGCAATTTAATGATTTTTTTATGATATTGGTAGGTGGTATAAACTCTGATTCGCTGAAAAGAGATTTCTGGCAAATCCACAGTTCTAATAATGAGGGTATTGTAGCTTGATGTGGTAGCAGAGTGCAAGTTTGTAGCTTATGAGGAGAGGAAACTGTAAGATAATAGTGGAAACAATAGTTCTGTAAAACATAAATCTACTACGTTTGGTAGAAATTCACAAAAGCAACAATTTGAAAATATTCCACTAAGAGAAAGCTATTTCTAGTCTAACAAGATTCTCACTGAAATATTATGAAGAATAACTATCATGAGTGATGCTCATCCACTGTTATAACATTTATTTCACCAGGAATGCTCACTGTGTGAGACTAAAAAAACTGATAAAACATATAACATGCTTAATAGACTGATAGGAACACATAATAGCATAATGGTTTGCAAAATGTAACTAAAGGAAAGGAGATATGGAAACGCAAGTAAAATATACAATACACACAACAAATTGGTAATAAGTCCTTAGTAGTATCATTCCATTTCATTCACAAAAAATATTACAGATCATATGAGTAAAAATTCTAAAACCACCAACCAACCCTTTTTACATAGCAGTTTATCACATATATACAAAAATAATAAAATTTCATCTTCACAAAAGGAGTAAACCTGTTCCCAAAAGTTATTATGATCTCGTGCAAGAGATGAGGCTTATCCTAAAAATTTAATACAAAGTGCTATGACATAATGAAAATAACAACATCAAGGCTAACAATTCGAAGTGGTTTGTATGATGTGGCAGTTTATGGGAAAACTCCTCTTCTATTCTGGTGCAACCAACTCCACAAAAAAGTGTAAACAACAGTGAAAATGGTGTGTGGATATTCCTTGAATGCTGCCTGGTGCTTGGTATAAACGTGTTGGTATTGAGAGTAGTGGTAGAAAATGTTTCACAGAAACTTTGCCGCTGTTCCGTTGTTCCTCTCCTTTTTTGGTGGAAAACGGTTTGTAATGGCAGGAAACCCGAAATTGTTTGGATTAAATGGCGGAGGTTCATTTTATGAGAAATTACAAAGAACCCTTTAAAAAAGTTTTAATTTATAGGGGATACATGGAGTGGAATGAATGATAAGCGGGGGGAGAAAACCTGTTAGACATATATCGCAATCGTAAATTTGGATCAGAGCGTTTAAATTTAAGACAAAAATAGGAAAAAATGTGATTTTTCGATGTGGTGATGTTGTGGCAAAGAAGTGGGACCGATCACAGATCGCACATCATAATTTTTATTATGAAATGCAGGAGTTAAATTTTAAAATTGGAGAAGTGCAATGTGGGATGAGACGGAAGGTGGGGTCCAGACAATACCGCAAATTGCACATCACAAGTTTTGTTACGAGGTACAAGAGTTAAATGTTAAAACTCGTGGAGTGCGATGTGCGATGAGAATGAAAGGTGGGGCCCAGACAATACCGCAAATCTCACATCACAAGTTTTGATATGAGACACGAGAAATGTTCAAAATGGCAAAGTGCGATGTGCAATGAGAACGAAGGTGACATGGCATAAAGAACACTGGGGTCGCCTGCAAATCTCACATCGGAAGTTTTAAGGAATTACCTCTCCTCCGTTAACGTTATTTTGTATCATATGCGATATGCGCTGGAGCGCTGTGCCAACACATGGCCACCCTCATCCCCGCATCGCAAGATATATCATTTAACTTACGAAGTCTTAAAACATAAATATAATAATTTCTGATGTGTGAAATCACTCTGATTGCAATTTAACCTCCATCATTGATTTGCGCCTAGATTTAACGGTCTTCACTGACCACTCTTCTCTGGATATTCCACTCTACTAGTCAATCTATTTTCTTTAGGCAACACTTTTCTTTTAAAGAACTATGGTCACAATACTGTCCACGAAGCCTTGATTTGCTTGCTTTGAAAATTGAAACTGCTTGCTGGAGGAGTGGTCTTTGTTTACCTGTAGCCTCTTTATTGAGATAATGAAATCTCAGTTAAATAGTTGCACTTTTCACTATGTGGAATATATGAATTTCATTTCTAAGAATTGGCTGCCCTTTATTGCATTACTTCTTTGAGAATGAAATCACAACAAAGGTAGCTATTATTCCAAACAAGGTGATTGTAACTTTATTATCCAAATGATGACTAGTCTTCAGTACTATCATAAGTTAAAATAGTGATTTCAACTTATTTTATGACTCTAAAACACTAATGACGCCTATTCACTTAAAATTACCTTGATTTTGGGACTCTTTTTCACCTTTGTTGGAAATGACTCAAACTTGGACATGGACTAGGACATTAGAAAAAAATTGAAAATAGTGACATAATGGCGATTACACCATTAACATTTTTAGTTCTAACAATGGCTTCTACTGGGGATGAAGTCCTCCCTGTGAGGCTTCAAGGACTGTAGAATCAGTGCCTCAAAAAATATTGAAACTTAGAAGAATTCTTGAAAATAAAGATTAGGATTAACCATTGACATACTGGACTCAAGACTGACCATATATACAAATACAAGTACCATTGGGAATGGATTTTATTGACACATCACACCGAATATTACAATGGAATGAATCAACTGACTCACTAAACAAAAACCTTTTTAAGAAAATTACCATTGACTGGGCCTCCAGTCAGCTGATCATCATCCAGATGTTTGAGCAGAAAAGTATTGTTCTCCAAAATTTCAATTCTAAATGTCCCACACCACAAATTTTCAAACTTACCATGATTTCCACGATCTTCTCTCCTAATGTCCCAACGCAACACAAAATCATTCTCCTGAAACAACTGCTGATTTTCTCTTTTATCAAAAACATATTTGACTTGAGCCTGATATTTCTATACTTTTTCTAGCAATGCTTCTCTAATTTTGTGTGCCTCTATCAACTGCAGCATTCTTCTTTGGACTGGATTTTCATTATCAACTTCATGTTGTAGGAACTTCGTCACAGGAAGAGCTAATAGCAAAGTAATTACATCATCAGTACCATATACAAGCTGAAATGGAGACATTCCAATTGATTTTTTACCACTTTATCTATCTTCCCACAGAGCATGTATCAGATGAATGTCCCAATTTCTCTTATTTCCAGGCAACATTTTCTTAATGATCCTTACCAAAATTTTGTTGGATGACTCGGAAAATCCATTACCTTGAGGGTAATAAGGCATGGAATGAGTCAAATCAATCCCATATTGCTGACAAAAGTTGTACATATTGGTGGAATTAAAGGCCATTGCATTATCAACTACTAATTTCTGTGTACAACCAAATCTTAACATAATGTTTTCCAATAGAAATTTGATAATTACCGTATCAGTAGCATTCCTGGTTGGTACAGCTTCAATCCATTTAGTGAAATAGTATGTTTTGAGAAGGTAAATCCCCTTTGTGGAGAGAGGCGATCCCTCGAGCCCTAGGGTGGGTCTAGCAACTACAAGAACATGCTAACATATACCTTCCTAGATTGTAAATGAAATTTAGAGCAAGGAACATGACCTGCCTTATTATGATGCTATGTTGTCATCTTCCATCGAAGCTTCTTGATACATCGCTCTTCTCAAGCTCGATACACACTGCTACCAATGTTCGATTACCTGTATGGAAAATCAAGACACCATGACAAGCGTAAAATCACGAAAAAAATAAAACAATTACAACCTATCTAACTGACCAAGGAATGCTAGAAATATCATTATAAAGGTAAAAAAGAGTGGAAGATAAACATCACTTGCATTTTATTATGATAAAGACAAGGGGAGTTTACAACCAAGCCTTGATGTTGAGGCTCTACTTCGACAGGTTCGTATCCAAGCATTTTTGCGACACCCTCATACACAAAGGTCTAAGATCTCACTATGTTCTTAACACATAAAAAAAATCACACTCTGCACTATTCTCCCAAAGTTATAATTTCTTCTCCTCTCTAGCTAACTAAGGCAGTAGAGGTGAAGGAGGTCTCCTTATATAAAAATTGAGGAGGAGGTTATGGGCCCTCAAATAATGGGAAAAGAGCTTATCCTTTGGAGTATTTCCTATTTCTTGGGAACAAGAAGCCCAAAGGGGAATTCCTTGGCCATATCCTCAAAACAAACTTCCAACTCGCCGCCTCGCGAAGCTTCTAGTCATGGAAACTTCATTTATATTTTATAAACTTTCCAAAAGAGGATCAACGCGGGTTTGACATTAAGACAGAGCGCCGATCGGCGCAGGTCTCAGTGCAAGTATCTGCTATCGGCACAGGTCAAATACCGAGACAAAGCATCGACCTTGAAAACTAGGTTTTTAGAGGGTTCTTCCAGAAAATTTGTAAAGGGGGATGATTTGGTAAACAAAGTGTGGTTCAGGGGTAGGTATTACATGCTTGGAAAGTACACAAGGGGCACTGTATGGGTCCTCTAGGATCAAGGAACGGTGAGTACAGGGACGGTGACAAATTTATGTGTAAAAAATGCCCCCTAAAGTATGAAGTCTAAACATTAGTGAGGGATGAAATGATTTACAAGTACGTGCAAGGAAATAGACGCTGCTGTCGGGAGACCTGCAAATCAAGCATAGATACATATACATAACTAGAATCTCTAATGAAAATACATGAATCAAGGTATGGACACAACCATCCGTAAAAGATACCATGTTTTGGTCACAACCATCCATCTGAGAAGGATCTCATATAGACTCATGGTATGGTCGCAACCATCTATCTGAAAAAAACATGTATCCAATATTGGACAAATCATATCGCCTCGCAACTTGGACTCTAGAGAATAAAATCCAGGGTATTGCGCTCCGCCACGACCCAAATGAGTACAAATTCAGGCATGAGCTGAATTCGAGCATGTAGGAAAGTCACCCGATTACCAGCCAATGATGAAAGTTGTTAGCAGGCACGAGATATACCACAAATAATGCCAGTGGTTCTCAAGGTACTACCAGTACAATCCACAGAATATGAATAAGGAATTGTAGTCGAACACCTATGAAATAACCCAATCGAAAGCCAATGATGTGAACCTGTTGTCGAATGTGAAGAGTTTTCCATTAGGGAATGCAAGCTCTAAGGTACCAAAAAGGAGTCTCTAGATCAACTTCTCGGATAATTAGCTGAAGTCGACAAGAAGTGTTCCGTCGAGGGAGGGTCATATTAAATCCCACATCATCGACATGAAACAAAGGATGTAATATAAGTGTTAATCAAGACTGAACAGAGGATCAAGTAATGTACAAACTGCTGAAGGATTTGCTCTTGAACATATTGGCGACACGACTCTGGAATTTGGTAGTATTTGACTCAAATAGGATCAGAGGTCATGTTGACGAGATTGGTAATCGAATGAGAGGCAAACGTATTTCCCAAACCCATGGAGGCAAAGTGATAGAGTGAAGATATCCCAACCTGACACGAAATACAGATAAGTGTCATGTTCAAGAGTGACATATTGCTGACACAACTGAAAAATAACTTCCAGTTTTCCCCACCATTTATGGTGAGTACCTCTTTATTTTTACACAAGCTTGAAGAAGACAGCATATGCTTGTTGTATAAGTTTGTCCTTAGGAAAAATCCATCCTAGTACATTTTATGAGCCTTAGGAAGGAGGAACTCGATAATCATCATGATGACAGATTTCGATGTCATTTAGTTTTAACAAGTCCGACAAAGGGAAAACTTGGCGCCTTTTCATGTTTAGAGATTTTGAAAAGAAGTAGAAAAGAAAACTCCAACGTGTCACTTTTTGTAGGTAGTCTCACAGATCTAAAAAAGTAGAAAACAATATGCGAGAGAACCTCTTAGCCATGTTCAACTAAGGTATTCCTTTTTTGCAAATAGTTTATCCCAACCCAAAAAAGGGGTAAATGTATACTGGGTAAACAACGTTTTGCAACCTTTAACGAGTTCAAAAAGACAAGAGCTCTGCAATCTTCTCATGTTTTTAGAGTAAAAAAAGAGCTGAAAGTTGACTCCTCCTGGAGGAATGAGTGGTATTAAGGGTAGCAACTGGTTCCGGTGATGGTGGAACTCCTCAGAACAAGTAAAGGTCAAGAGGCTAGCTAACAAGACCATTCATTGCAACTGTTCCTCAGGAATGGGTAAAACAACCAAGTGAAATCGTATGATCGACCAAGAAGATGGTGACGATGATATGAGAAAACCAAGGTTCATCTGGAAAAATGGGTTGATAAAATGGCAATCACGAAAGGTAAAATAAAAAAGGTTTCATTTTTACACAAGCTTGAAATCAAGAAACTCTGCTTGAAGTTGGTTTCATTTTTACACAAGCTTGAAAAGTTTTAGAAAACTATGCTTGAAACCGGTTTCATTTTTACACAAGCTTGAAACAAAAACAAACTATGCTTGAAAAAATATTTGCATGCCCCCAACATGGTGACTCAATTCGAGGTACATGCCCCCCAAGCTTCAGTGCATTCACCAGAGTAGGCTGCTAGTTACTAATAGGTGCATGGAATGAAGGTTCAATTACGAGATGAGGCAAAAGACTCGACTGGGATTTTACGAGATCTAATCAAAAGACTCGAATTGAAAAGGGAACCTATTTCGTTTTTTGAACGAGGTTGACACAATAAAAGAACTATCCTCATGAGAGCTTGTTTCATTTTTTAAGGAACATGACACAAGAAAAGAACTCTGATCTGAAAGAAGCTTGTTTCATTTTTTAAAAAGCTTGACAAAAGAAAACGAACTCTACTTCGATGACCTGATCAAGACATACAAAGAGTCATGGCTTCCAAGAGGTTCTCATTTGATGGGAGAAACAAATCTTGAAAATTATGACCCAATGCCCCCAGTACATTGTGTACTACCTCACTAACTGAATCATCAACAGACATAGACATGGAATAGGTGGCCACATAATTGACCTATGGTGGGAAAGATATCATCGAAAGGTAAGGACCAGGAAGGGATGATGGTAGACCAGATGTCACATTTGGACCAAAGAATGAAAGCTAATCAATGGTCACGATCCGACCTTCATATGGAAAATAGACCACACGAGAGGGGCCTTGGACCACCATCACGTCTATATAGACAGTTTTGCCTCACAAAGTAATAGGCAACTTCGGAAGGATCACTAACAGTTGAATTGTTCCTCTGTTAAAAACCAACAGATTTTGAGTAATAGGCACAAGTTGTGGAGAACCCAAAGCTTTCCATGTAGTTGAGGACAAAATACTAACCGAGGTGCCTTCATATATAGTCGTGCCCGTTATAACCATATTGCAGGACTGCACAGTGATCTCAAAGGGAACGTAAGAAGGAATATGGTGTCGAGTGAATCGACTCCAAACAAAGGAAGCAACCAAACTACATGGAGGGGGTGCCATAGGAATAAGATTATTATCGCCCTGCATTACGGGAGTGGAAATACCATCCTCCTAGAATTCAAGAACTAGAGCAAGAGGATCAATTTCTAGAACTGTGGTGAAAAGAATCAGAGGAGCATCCTCTTGGATCATGGAAATGGGAGGATCTCCCTCCGATCTTGGGGAATCAGAGGAAACAAAAAGAAACGGACTGGGATGAGACCCACTCTTGACGGAAAATACCTAATGAATTGTAGAGGGAATCATGTCGACCTTTTTATCAACCAATGATTGGTCAGGAATGGACTCGGGAGACTGAATTTCAGAGAGAGCGGAATTGACCGGAGATGAATCCCAATCAATGGGTTGATCAACTACTGGAGGACTCGAAAAAAGCTTCTAGTAACCAATGGGAATACATGAGTCAGAAGCTGAAAGGGTATCCAACACTTATAGGATTCATCCATATAAGGATAAAGGTGAATGGGATGGTCCCCTTCACACAACCTACAGGGAAATTTGATCTTACCTGTTTCTTATGAGTCACATTATCTTTAGCTGAAGTCTCATCATCAACATGATGTCCAAAGGTTGATGATGAAACATGAATCGGGCCAACGTAACACACTTGTAACACCTTGGGAATACCAGGGAAATCACGAAGAAGGTGGTCACCCTCACATAGCTTGAAATGGTATTTGTCTCTGTGAGACGGAGTGGGAGGTTTCTCAATATTAGCTGCATGGGTAGCAATATTTGTCGATTCCCCCCCAACTTATTTTCCTTCTTCTTCTTCGACCTCTTCTTAGCCACCTAGTTACTAGAATCCAGACTTTCACCAGGCGAAGAGGAAGAACGAGGTGAAGAAATAGGAAAAGAAGGTGAGGGGTCAACCTTAAGATCAACATGGGGTTGACACGGTTCAGGCAGAGGAGAACTTGGTTGGACAGAGGTTGGAACACTTGGGACCACTGAGGTTGAAAATAACCAAATGGGTAAACCAATAGTTAACCTAGGAAGGGATAATGTCACTATATAAGGGGAGCTAACATTTCCAAAAGAAGGAAAAGGACCAGGACTCCCATCAGATGGGGATCCTTGACTGGTAAACCCAGGAAACGTTTCCATTGACCTCACCCTACGAATAACTAAGGAATAAAACTCTAACCAGGAATATTTCATGGGCAATTAATTTTAAGCAATGAAACAAAAATTTGCCTTTTCATGTTTTATGAGTCGAGAAAAGGAAAAACGGTGACTCTAGTTTCTTTCGGTTTGAACGAAATTGAAAGGAAAAGTGCTCGATGATCTTTTCAAGTTTTAAAGAGTCACAAAAAGATTAAAAATTACTACTCAGGGTATTTTAGGCATAAGGAGTTACCAATTAATCGTGAACTTCAATATACACCTTGGTGATAAAATTAAAAAGAAATGACCAAGGACTTGACGTACGATAGCCAATCTCCCCGAATGTTGTGTTCGGCGTATCATGGTTAGAAGGTGGTAGACTCGACTTTCTATGGATAAAGGATTGGAACATAGGTTTAACGACGCCGGAACACGTCACTAGCCTATACCTCTAAATATGAGCGCTAAGTTTAATGCTTCCTTAGATTGATTTAATAAATTTTAACGGTTTATCTTGAATTATGTCTCGATTTCAAAGTTGCTACCGATGCCATATGAAAACTTCTATATGTAGCTATATGAGGAAATAAATCTTTCAATTCAATGAATGCTATATAATTAAGGGAAAAAGTCTCAAACAATGATGCAACAAATAGTAATACTGCAAATGAAACTTTTTCCTAACTAGATGAATTTCACTATCCAAAAGTAATATAAAACATTCAAACCTGCGAACTATGTAATGTAATCTATGCAAAATTTTCTTTTTGAAAACTATGCAATTGTAATCTATGCACAATTTCCTTTTTCTTTTGAATGAATAAGAATGAACTCAATGCATTTTTCGATGAAATGAGAATCTACTTAATGAATGCTTTTAATGAATGAGAGTGCACTCAGTGAGACCTTTAGTTTTCAATCATTAAACAATGTAATCTAAGTTCAACGATAAATTTCAAACATGACTTTTCATTGCAACTTGATCTATTGCATTTTAACGAAAAGCAAACTTTGAGACGAAAACTAAAAGAAAGCAAATTTCCTTAATGCAAAAAGGATGCAACAAACATTAAGAATACAAACCTATTTTTAACACTTTGTAACGAAATTCCTCAAAAGGTTACAAGACATATGAGTTCAAGCACAAAGAGGACTTCCAAAGTGTGATCTCAAAACAAGGCATTCATTCCCTTTTACATCAAGCAATCATAGAAAGAAAAATTTTCAGTTGAAGAATGAGAAATGTAATCTATGCTCACAAGCAAACAAGTAGACCAAATGAACTTAGAAAGACACTTGAGACTTGAACACTTAATAAACCAAAAAGCAAAAGGCAATAAACTAGAGATGGCTCACCAAGCAAGGATACTAACTCAATCAGCAAGGTGATGTCCTGTGAAGCATGCTACTAGGAAATTGATGCACAATCCTAGAATGCATGTCCCAACAGAAAGGAACAAAAACCACCAAAAAAGAAATCCAACAAGCCAATCAAACCAACTTGAGTGAAGGGGAGAAAATGTAAATCATACAGATAAAAATACCGGAAGGGCAAGACACACTAGTGAAAGATTTAGGGAAAAAAAAATATTTTTTCACACACACTGGAATTGGCATGACTTTTGGGGTTGAAACTAGCACCAACAGCCCAATGGCGCGACTTTATAATTGACAACTACCGTCAATCGGTGTGACTGTCAGACAAATAAAAGTGCTAATCCTGAAAAAGAAAAAAACAAAGAATTCCTCCTAATCAAGACCATACTCACCACTTCAAGAAAAAACTAAAAGATTGTA
This sequence comes from Pinus albicaulis, assembly GCA_034641835.2. Classification (NCBI taxonomy): domain Eukaryota; kingdom Viridiplantae; phylum Streptophyta; class Pinopsida; order Pinales; family Pinaceae; genus Pinus; species Pinus albicaulis. The sequence continues at coordinate 238,970,528 of CM076577.1, forward strand.
ATTGATGAAAAACATAGGAACAAATAGGGAAATGGTTTTCCAGGTAAATCCCCTATGCGGACAGAGGCGATCCCTCTAGCCCAAGGGTGGCTATAGCAACTACAGGAACACACTAACAACTACCTTCCTAGATTGTAAATGGAATTCAGAGCAAGGAAGATGACCTACCTTATTATGATGCTATGTTATTGTCTTTCGTCGAAGCTTCTTGATGTGTCACTCTTCTCAAGCTCGATACACACTGCTACCAACGTTCGATTACCTGTACGGACAATCAAGACACCACGACAAGCGTAAAATCATGAAAAACATAAAACTATTAAAACCTATCTAACTGATCAAGGAATGCTATAACTCTCATTATAAATGTAAAAAAGAGTGGAAGATAAACATCAGTTGCATTTTATTATGATAAAGACAATGGGAGTTTACAACCAAGCCTTGATTTTGAGGCTCTCGTTCGGCAGGTCCATATCCAAGCACGTTTGTGACACCCTCATACATAAAGGTCCAAGATCTCACTATGTTCTTAACACACAAAAACAATCACACTATGCACTATTCTCCCGAAGCTATAATTGCTTCTCCTCTCTAGCTAACTAAGGAAGTAGAGGTGAAGGTGGTCTCCTTATATAACAATGGAGGAGGAGGTTATGGGCCCTCAAATAATGGGAAAAGAGCTTATCCATTGGAGTAGTTCCTATTTCTTGGGAACAAGAAGCCCAAAGGGAATTCCTCGGCCATATCCTCAAAACAAACTTCCAGCTTGCCGGCTTGCGAAGCTTCTAGTCGTGGAAACTTAATTTCTATTTTAAAAAATTTCCAAAAGAGGATCAGCGTGGGTCTGACATTAAAACAAATCATCGATCGGTGTGGGTCTCAGTGCAAATCTCTACTATCAGCGCGGGTTAAACACTGAGACAAAGCTCTGACCTTGAAAACTAGGTTTCTAGAGGGATATTCTAGAAAAGTTGTAAAGGGAGATGATTTGGTAGACAACATGTGGTTCAAGGGTATGTATTCCATGCTTGGAAAGTACACAAGGGTCACTATATGGGTCCTCCAGGATCAAGGAACGACAAGTACAGGGAGGTGACAAATTGATGTGTAATAGTCTGTAGCTGTGAGAATCCATCTATGCTGTCCCGATGAAGGTGGATGAATTTCGCCAATGAAGTCTATCCCCCAGTGCTGGAAAGGAAAATTTTCTGAAATATGAATGAGAGGCAATGGTAGAAATTTCTGTTTACCAGCAAATTTCTGACATTCGACATAACTCTTGAATTTGGCAAAAACATCAGAGAAAAGAGTTGGCCGATAACAACCAGCTCCTAAGATTTTGTTTGCAATGGCTCTCTAATACAAATTCCCTCCACACACTCCTGCATGTATCTCGATCATAATCTCCTGGGATTCTGCTTCATCTACACATCTTTACAAGACTCCAACAGGATCCTTCCAGTAAAGATGGTCTTCCTAAATGCAATAATTCACCGCTCTTAATTTAAAAGCTCTTCTTTTAGACTTCTCCATTTCAGGTGGACAGTTGAAATTTAACAAGTAAATTATATCCTTGTACCAATCTGAATTAAATATTTCAAGATAATTAGCAATACCTTCTCCCTCTTCACCTTCAGCTGCCTCTACATTAAGATTTAAAGGTTTGCAGTTAGATTCAACCATCAAGCGAGCCAAGCCCTGACCTTTTATCAATTTAGTTGGTTTGATTTCGACATCAAATTCGAGAATTTTGGTCAGCCATCATCCCCTTCTTCCATTTGTATCTAGTTGCAGCAACACATATTTAATAGTGATATGGGGCACAAAAGCAATTATTTTTGAATGCAACACATAAAATCGAAAAGACTTTAAAGCCTTAACTAGTGCATATGCTTGTTTTTCAGTCAAGCTGTACTTTAATTCAACATCCCTTAAAGCATGACTGATAAATGAAATAAGCTGCTCTAAACCTTCCCTATTCTTCTGTAATAAGACAACTGCAATTGTTTCTTCTGAAGCATATGAAAAAAATCAGAAAATATTTTTCAAAGTCAGGACTAATCAAAACTGAAGCTTCAGTCAAGGCAGATTTAATTGCTAAAAAAGAATTATTTGCTTCATCTAGCCACTTAAATTCTACTTCTTTTTTCTGCAAGACATTTATGTGTTTGATCAGCTCTGCAAAGTTAGGAACAAAACGCCTCAGAAAATTGATTTTCCCTAAAAATGACTGCAATTCTTTTTTATTCCTTGGCAAACCAATCTCCTGAATAGCTTCTACTCTCCCTGGATCAATACATATGCCACTTTCTGTTACAATATGTCCCAATAACTTACCTTCTTGGACAACAAAAGATGAATTTTTTGGGTTTAAGGACAAACCAAACTTTTTTCATGTGTCAAAAACTTGTTTCAAATGTTTCATGTGGTCTTCATTAGATTTTGAATAGACTGTGATGTCATCGAGATAGATAACCACAAATCTGTCCTTTTCTCCCGCAAAGGAAATATCCATTGCCCGCTGAAAGGTTTCACCTGCATTCATCAAACCAAATGGCATTTTGCTGTACATGAATGTGCCCTAGGGCGTGGTAAATGTTGTCTTTTCTCTGTCTTTCCCGTCAATTGAAATCTGATTATAGCCTGAAAAGCCATCAATCATTTACAATCTTTTGGATCCTACAACCTTCTGCAAGATATAATCCATCTTGGGTAGTGGATAGTTATATTTCAATGAACACCGGTTCAGGTTGCGAAAATCGACACAAATCCTTATCTCTCCATTATTTTTCCGGACCAGGACTATATTAGCTACCCAGTTAGAAAATCTCAAAGGCAAAATTATCTTTTCTTCCCATAATTTTCTGATTTCTTTCTCAATGATTGGGAGCAGCATGGGATTGATGTGTTTGATTTTTTGTGCTACAGGCTTTGCATCTGTTTTCAAAGGGATCTTGTGCTCCATTATGCTCCTATCATAATTTTTCAGCTGACTATAAGACCATGCAAAAATATCATCAAATTCTTTCAACAGTTTGATATATTTAGTTATGGTTTCAAGAGAGAGGAATTTGGACACCTTGACTAACTTTGGCTGATCTTCTGTACCAATGTCACATTCTATTGTACTCTCTCCATCAAATTTGCTTTCAGGCTTGAGAAAAAAATCATTATTATCAAACAAAATTTCTAAAAGAACTAAATCCTTAGGAATAAAGTTAGTTTTAAGTTCTTTAATGTTTTTCCCAACCATAGTTTTCTTAAAAGGGCTGCTATTTTGGTTTTCAACAATCTCCCACTCATCATCAATTTGTATGTCTGCAAAATCTTCTACACACTCTAAAAATTTCTCAATCTCCCTGTCATCCTCAAATACTTGCCAGTTCTTGATGTTATCAGGAATTGGAGGTCTGTTTTTTATTTGAACATCATAGGCTGCCTTGACATCTAGAGGAACTTTGAAATTACTAGCAGCAATAGATAGTGAATCAACAATTTGATTTTCTTCTCTAGTGACAAAATTTATATTAAATGCTGAAAATTAATGTTCAATCGAATCCCAAAATTCATTCCTATAATTCTTAAATTTGGAAATTTCCACTTAGTAATTGTTTCTCACCTGCTTAATCACCAACTCTGAATCACCAAAAGTAATTAGTTGTTCTGCTCCCAAATATTTTGCTGCCTTCATAACCAGCACAAGTGCTTCATACTCAACAGTGTTTTTAGTGGTAGCGAATTGCAGTTTGTATGATATGGTTACCTTCTGCTGAGTAGGAGAAATGAGGAATACATCGGCTCCCGATCCCGCCCTTGATGAGGCTCCATCAAAGTACAATTTCCAGATCTATCCTCCTTCTGAATGTTGCTCATTTGCACCTTGAAAGTGTTGTTTTTCACTTATTTCAAGCTGGAAATCATTATCATCGGTAGCAAGGTGCAAAATTGATGACCCCAATTCCTTTTCTTCAACATATATGGGATGGTTTGATGTATTGTGTTGATCACTAATGATGTAGGCCATTTGAGTTTCCCTATACATCCTTCTGAATTCCCCTCAAAGTACTAGGATGGTAGCATATGACATGTCCATCTGAAGGGTACCTCCCAATTTCTTAGACCAAGATCTGGAAAGGAACAACCCAAATCTAGAAGGAATATCGACAACCAAAATTTCTATCACTAAGCTCATCATAGGCAGTTAGGTAAGGGAAACAACCAAATCCTTAATCACTCCTAGACACTTGAATTTTCTAGAGTCAAAGGTGTAAAGGTCATGGTATTTATTGGTGATCTCTAATCCCAATTCATCCATCACTTTCTTTGGCATGAGATTGTGGGAAGCTCCAGAATCTAACAAACAATTATGCAGCAATTTTTCATGTATATTGAGTGACAGGTAGAAAGGCGGTGAGTTATCATCATTTTGGTCTTGGACATGACAACCTAGATAAATAATGGGATGCTCATCCTCAAGTTTGACTGAATCAGGAGCAAGAGGAGGCTGCAACAGACTCTTAAAATACTCTTTATATGCTGGATTTTTCAATAATTCTAGTAGTGGGACTGAAATTTTGATTTTATTCAATTCAGATTTGAAACTGAAATAAATTGGAACTAATTCCTTATTTTCTGTAGTAATTTTGACAATTGGAGCAGAATTTTGAGGTGGAGGAGCCTCATTTACCTTTTCCTTTCTATTTAGCATCTTGTTTATCTGAATCTGATTTTTGTTGAGGCAGCTGAACAAGACCTTTGGAACTCAAAGGATAATTTCTGTTTTGAACTTCTTGTTATTTTTGATCATTCTGTTCATAAATTTGAGCATTCATATCATCAGAAAACAAACAAATCCTTGATCTATCTTCATATTCCTGTAATTTCAAACATGTTTACTGTGAAGTTTCTCCCTATAATATCCCAAAAGGGAGAATGCAACAATACTTCACACTATATAAGAACTTACAACAAGATAAACAATAAATCTAAGTACAAACCAGAATATGCAGAAAGAGCTGAGCCATTTTAGTATATTGGAGATGAATCAGTTACACAAGTACAAGATATAGGCATATCTAGCCAAAAGGATGAGCTAGGATCACCTTCAAAACATGTGTGAAGAAGGTACAACGTAACTGTTGAGGCTCTGCAGAAAATACTGTGCTGTCTCTTCAGCAAAATATAAACATGGAGTTGCAGGATGAAAAGATAAATGCAGATCTACTCAAAACTGGAGCTCTGATGATGCCAAGATTTAGGATCTGGCCAATGTGATGGTTCCCAAGATAACCCAGAAATGATTTTCTAGATTTGCAACTTTGGAAAATCACCTCCCTAGGATTTGATCCTTGATCTGCTGGGAAATAAAGATCTAAAGCTAGATATGAAGAATAGATGGCTGAAATATATTCTTAGATCAAATCTATGCTTGAAGGGCTGATTTCTTCCTTAGATCTATGAGCTAGAAGCTCTAGATCTAGCTTCTCAATCCTCCAAAAGATGATTGTAGCTGCTGCAACACAATTGCCTCTGAAAACTGCGCTATGAGGGAAAGAGAGGCCTTCGGCCTGCTAAAATATTCTCTAATAAACTCCAGGATGATGGTGATACTGATGGCAATGTGAAGGAATGATCCTCCACTGGATTGCTAGCTGAAGTACTAGCAACTTCCTTCCTCCTTTCAAATATGCAAAATGGACAACGTTATTCTTAGAGAGAATACTGCTGCTAGGAGGTCAATAACATTTGGCCTGATGCCAGATTTACAATGTGGCTCTGGGAGTGCTGATCTATAATCCCAAGTGATGGGAATAACCCCTCACCTTGTTCTCCAGCTGAAGTACTGAAGACAACTTCCACCTTCCAAACTGGTTTTCAGAAAATTGCAGTTTTCTGAATATGAATGTTATGCAGAAATTAGAAAAAGGAAATGGCACTTAAATCCTGATGTATAATGAAGTACAAACCTCTTCCTTAGAGATCACTCAAAGAAAGAGGAGGGATTCCCGCCCGGGAACACCCTGTGCTAAATAGCACCTACAATCTCTGCTAAACAGCCCAAGAATGCAGTGGAATGTCACTTGACAATTCCAGATCTAAAATATCATACATCAAATAATCCAAGATGCCTTTCATCTTTGCCTTCATCTCCTTTATAATGATTGAGCCATCCCAAGCCTTGGCCCTAATCTCAACTGCGTAGTCTCATGTGGACAAGATCCTCCAAGTGGAACTGCGCTGTTTGACCAAATCAACCAAACATTCTAGGTGCAATGTACACCTTCTCCATCATGTGTGCTTCATTTGCACATGATCCTCCACCACTTGATCATTAATGCTCAATGATCCTTTGTTTGACATCTTCAAGATCCTAGTTGAATGAATCAACCCTCCATGATCTCTCTCATTAAATGAGACATGATCTCCAATCTCATTCACATTAGTAGTTGCTCAACTACCTCTTTTTGTAGATCTAGTCTAAATTAATCCACATTCACACACACAAAGTGGATATTTATTCTTATTGAGGATTGTGGGTCCCTCCACCCTTTTATTTACTTAATTCATTAGGAAAATCAAGTACTCTAATATTCCAAATGTGATATGAAAATTTGGGAATATTACAGTCCCCCCTCGGCAAAATGTTGCTTGTCCTCAAGCAACTCCAAAAGTAGATGCAAGGCTATCTATTCCCCTCCATATGGCATCCACATAGGGAAGGCTTCCTCCATTTGCTGCAATAGGTTATGTATGTTTGGTCCCAAAGTTGTCTTTTAAAAGCATAAAGAATGACCTCCAACTATTTGGTTAGGTGTCCTCCTTCCATAATGAAGTACCAAGTGACAATCATATGATGTCCAACATCATCATCAATACATGAGGTGCATACAATAAGGTGGTTCTCTTCACAAAGGAAAAGCATTGAGATGCTCTCATACAATTAGATTGAGCATTGAGATGCTCTCATACTTAGCCCTGTTGGCCTTGTTGGATCCAAAATTCATCATTCCAAAGTTATGCAAAAGAAGAAGGGAAGAAGTAACATGGGTAGACAAAGATGTCAAACCATATTCTCCTAACAATAACCACCGGAGTAAGGCCCTTTTTTGCCATCCTCCATCTCCTCCATGTAAGATGGACAAGCCAAACTCCCCCAAAATCAACCCAAGCAACAAGAGATCTTGTTGCTTTCTCTCCTCCTCATGTGCATCATGAAGCAAAAGCATACTAATGGACATATGAGATGTCACATCAGCCCCATACAAAGAAAAATCATCAATGCACATCATGAGATCATTATGCCAAGTTTTACACAATACAAAACACATAGACATAGGAGATGTCATGTGGTGGCCAACTTGTCTCAAGTGAAACAAAATTGAACATGCCTTCCTTTGCTGCAATTTATCATTGAAAAACAAGGCATGATTCAGGAAATGATGAGATATTGGGTGGTATCCATACTCACCCAAGAGCAGCCAGCACAACCATGCCTCCTTCTTCATCTCATACATGTTTTTCAAGGCATGGATCAGAAAAATAGGTGCCTTGGGAGACTGACAGAAATCTCCCAATGGAAACCAACGTAACCAAGCATGTTGGCCCATACAAATCTGCAAGTGGCTTTACAACCCCTTGCTTTTCATCCTTACCCATTCACTCCCATGGGGATGATGAATGAGGTATTGCATAATCATGGCATCCTCCCTTTTTAGAATGCCATCCTTTTCCAACTGTTGAAGACTTTTGCATTCCATGAAATGTTGAAATGCATCTCTAATGAGATTCTCTCTCCATCAAAGGCCCTCCAAAACCAAATAAGTTTTGTATTTACTGCAAGTAGAATTTTCTCTTTGAGCAGTGAGAGGCTCATTGAGAAAGGGTCATCTAGAAAGGAGAAATGGTTTCTCATTCCAAGATGTCTACTATTTCTCATCTTTGCTTCCATTGCTTCATGAGTGAAGCTTCCTCCAGAATGCTCCAAGAATTATGAAGCCCTTTCTCTGTCACAGCTACTAAGTGACAGCGCTGTAGATCTGTAGGGTAATACATATGCTATCTCAAAGTAAGGCACAATACTGATCTCATAATCAGCCATTGCACATAGGATAATGCTAACCCCATTTTTTGAAACTCTACATCTTAATTCAAGGGGTTGAATGCAACTCAACAATGATGAACAGGGATGGTTTTCAGTCTCCTCCTTGATTAGATCAAGGGTCCTCTGCACTGTGATATGTCTCTGATTCAGATCAACATTTTGTTCTAACCCTTGGTTATGCATTGATCTTGAAACAATATGTGTTGAAATTCTATGCATACCTTGGATCAACTGATATGTGGGAACCTCTTGATAGAACACAAGAATTCCTCCAACCGGGACAATAATGTCTCTAACTGCTGGTAATAGTGATGGCCTCTTCTCTTCAAGTGTACCAACGCTGGTATCCTCCTCCTCTTCCTCATGCACCTCCTGATCCATGCATGGGACTCCATAAGTCAAGAGCTCAAGACTGTCTTGGAAAGATGCAAGTGTCTCTTCTCCCGATACAAGTACTTCTGCAGCAGGTGGTGAAAATAGTGACCTCTTGTCCAGAGTGACAAGATTGACATTCTCCTTGGTTTCCTTGGGAGATGCCCCTTTGTAGCACAACTCTGTCTTCTCCACATCAAACTTCTTTCTCAACTTGTGAAAGAAATCTGAATACTTGGTCACCTTTGCATGCTCTAGGTGCCCAAACCACCAATCTTCTGCTTCATCTAAGAGATGAAGTGCTGCAATTTGAACAACCTCCTCTTCAGCCACAAGACGTAGCTTGAAAAATGAATCTAACTCCCTCCTCCAAGCCTTGACATTGCTTGAGGAAGACCCATCAAATGTAGGCAGATAGAATATATTATGCCTCTTCCTTCTATTTCTACTATAGGATCCTCTTTCTTCTCTAATCTGGAAGAATTGTTGGAGAGTTAGCTTCTCCTTGAAAGCTCTAGACTGTGCTATGTACTCTTCAAGATACAGACTGAGAGTCTCATGAGTCTTAGGTTCATGACTTATTTCATTTCTATACCTCTCACCTTCTTCAAAGAAAGTGGGCATAGTGGATCTATGAGGAGATCTAGGATTCTTCGGTATTCTTTGCTATTGATAGGAAGTGCTTTCCTCATCAGATTTTCTTTTTGGACCTTTTCTCTGTTCTTCCTCCTTCATTTGATTGACCTCATTGGAGAGATCTTGCATGGATCTGAAGAAAGGAGTGACAGATCTCACATCCTCCATGATATATCTCATCTATCTGTTATCCTTTGAATGTAAAAAGATGAAGTGTCCACAAGCTGAGCCAAAGATCATGCTCTGATACCACTGTAATATCCCAAAAGGGAGAATGTAGCAATACTTCACACAATATAAGAACTTACAACAAGATAAACAATAAATCTAAGTAAAAATTAGAATATGTAGAAAGAGCTAAGAGATTTTATTATATTGGAGATGAATCAGTTACACAAGTACAAGATATAGGTAGATCTAGCCAAAAGGATGAGCTAGGATCACCCTGAAAACATGTGTGAAGCAGGTACAACGTAACTGTTGAGGCTCTGCAACAAATACTGTGCTGTCGCTTCAGCAGAATATAACTATGGAGTTGCAGGCTGAAAAGTGAAATGAATATCTACTCAAAACTTGAGCTCTGATGATGCAAAGATTCAGGATCTGGCCAATGTGATGGATTCCCAAGATAACCCAGAAAGGATTTTACAGATCTACAACTTTGGAAAATCACCTCCCTAGGATTTGATCCTTGATCTGCTAGGAAATACAAATCTGAAGCTAGATCTGAAGAATAGATGGCTGAAATATGTGCTCAGATCAGATCTATGCTTGAAGGGCTGATCCCTTCCGTAGATCTATGAGCTAGAAGCTCTAGATCTAGCTTCTCAATCCTCCAAAAGATGATTGCAGCTGCTGCAACAAAACTGCCACTGAAAACTGCTCTATGAGGGAAAGAGAGGCCTTCAGCCTGCTTAAATATGCTACAAAAAACTCCAGGCTGATGGTGAGATTGATGGAAATGTGAAGGAATGATCCTCCACTGAATTGCTAGCTGAAGTACTAGCAACTTCCTTCCTCCTTTCAAATCTGCAAAATGGACAACATTATTCTTGGAGAAAATACTGATGCTAGGAGGTCAATAACATTTGGCCTGATGATAGATCTACAATGTGGCTCTGGGAGTGCTGATCTATAAGCCCAAGTGATGGGAATAATCCCTCACCTCGTTCTCCAGCTGAAGTACTGAAGACAACTTCCACCTTCCAAACTGATCTTCAAAAAACTGCAGTTTTCTGAATATGAATGTTCTGCAGAAAGTAGAAAAAGGAAATGGCACTTAAAGCCTAATGTATAATGAAGTACGAACCTCTTCCTTAGAGATCGCTCAAATAAAGAGGAGGGATTCCCGCCCGGGAACACCCTGTGCTAAAAAACACCTGCAAATTCTGCTAAACAGCCCAAGAATGCAGTGGAATCACTTGAAAATTCCAGATCTAAAAGATCATACATCAAATAATCCAAGATGCCTTTCATCTTTGCCTTCATCTCCTTTATAATGATTGAGCCATCCCAAGCCTTGGCCCTAATCTCAACTACGCAGTCTCATGTGGACAATATCCTCCAAGTGGGATTGCGTTGTTTGACCAAATCAACCAAACAGTCTAGGTGCAATGTACACCTTCTCCATCATGTGTGCTTCATTTGCACATGATCCTCCACCACTTGATCATTAATGCTCAATGATCCTTTGTTTGACATCTTGAAGATCTTAGTTGACTGAATCAACCCTCCATGATCTCTCTCATTAAATGAGACATGATCTCCAATCTCATTCACATTAGTAGTTGGTCAACTACCTCTTTTTGCAGGTCTAGTCTAAATTAATCCACATTCACACACACAAAGTGGATATTTAATCTTATTGAGGATTGTGGGTCCCTCCACCATTTTATTTACTTAATTCATTCAGAAAATCAAGGACTCTAATATTCCAAATGTAATGTGAAAATTTGGGAATATTACACTCCCACAAGGTATATTTCTTCATTTTCTTCTTCATTTCCTTGTTGTTCTTCTTTAGCAAAATTATTCAAAGGAGGCTGAACATTTTGATCATCAACATTCCTCCTTGGGCATTGTAAGATTTGTTGAGGCTGAAAAGGCCTCCTGAAGGGAGCCTGATTTCTATTAGCTTCGTTTTGATTGGCTCTAGCAGCTGGTTTATTTTCTACCTCTAATTTTGACATCTTAGAGGCAAGTTCCTTGATCAAATGTGACAATTGATCGATCTTTTCTTTTGCTGAAAGAGACTTAGAAGAAGAATGTTTTTATTCTTTCATCTTCTTTTTGTCTTTTGATGCCCTTTATTCCTCCATTTTTAATTTATTAGAAGCCATGAGATTAGACTACACTCCAATTTCAACCTCTTGCATACTTGTCAGTGTCTGTGTTTTTTGAGCCCTCAACCATAAGGAAAACTTAGAATCTAAAGCATTTGAAAAATTTATCATAGTTGTGGTTTCAGTGGGTTTAATTTCTTTAGGAATTTTTTGATAAATCTTATTAAACCTCTTAGTAAAATCAGCTAATGACTCATCTGCCTTCTTCTTTAGAGTTCCAAATTCTATAATACAATAGACATAGTCTTTCCTATCACCCCAATGCTTCACAAATATATCTTCTTATTCATCAATTCCTGTTATTGAATTTGGAGCCAAACTTCTAAACCATTTTTGAGCTTCACTATCCAAGCTCTGAACAAAGAGTCTTGACCAGACATCTTCATGTTCAATATTCTGATTGTCAGCATAACTATAGAAAGCCACAAAATGTTCCTCAACAGAAACTCCTTCTCCCTTCCTAGTGTATTTTGGAAGATATTTCAAGTAATCTCTTTGAGTAAGTGGATGCAAGGGTTGAGGGAGAACAAGTGGGGCATATATTTCAGCCACTATCTGCTACATCCTTGTAAGGGAAGGTTGAGCCATATTTTGCTGATGTACAGTTGATGGATGACTAGTTGATGTAGTTGTTTGGGAAACAGGAATTATAATAGGGGAATTCTGATTCTGATTTATGACAGCAGAAAATTGGAGATCTTGAGCTGAGTTTTCAGGCTTTGGAACTGAAAAGAGTGGGTTTTCAAAAATATTTACAGAGGTGTTGGACGGATAAATCGTTCTTGCGGACAAGACCGATCTCCATAGTGTCAGAAGATAATCTAGCAACAAACGAACAACTAAGTTTGTCTTTCTCTAAATATATTCATTTTACAAATAAATGCTATGAAGGTGTCGATCCTACCTTAGATCCAAATGCTTATTTGCGGTTGTAGTGCTTCCGTCGCATCAATAATCCTTTCGTCGCAACAAGAGCTCTTTTGTCGCAAGAAAGTATCATATTTTGTTGATCTGCAATCACAAACAAGAAAATATCAAATAGCACCTGTATAACAAATAATCATAAAACATACCTATCATAGTGATCAAGGAATCTATGAAATAAATGATCAAACGACAGCTTATTTAAATAAACAATCGAACGAAAATTTATTGAGAAAAACAAAACTTTATTGTATTAATCTTAAAATATACAGAAGAACCTTACAACCTTAGCCTTGATGTTCGAAAGGTCTTCCCGGGGTCCGAAGCAGGAATCTCCTCTACTTTGATAAGTCTTGCACTCTTCCTTCAGGAGCAAAAAGAGGTATGTGATCTTTCCTCTCAAAAGCTCAGCAGAAAGAAGTCTAAATCTTAACAGCACTTCAACTCAATCACACATAAAGCTTGAACTCTAATTCTCAATCTCCAAAAACTTGTTCACCCCTTGAGGCTACCCGATGCCTCCTTTTATAGAGCAAATGAGGAGGTTAGGATTCCACCTTTAAAGGGATAGAATCCTCCTTCAAAGGGATAGGCTCCTCACATCAAGGGATTAGTTCCTTAAGGTGTGGGATACATGCACCTTACTAAAGCATACTCATCCCCAAAAAATCTCATCTAGAACCTTCCAGAATTGACCAAAAATAACCTTTTTCACTTTGATTTCGCGCTTTTTTGACTTTACAGGAAGTCCGCATGCATAACACTGGAAAAATGCGTTCTAGAACGCAGTTCCTCTTCACATTACCTGCGTACCCTAGCTAAGAACGCAGGTAAGTCTCATATTAACTGCGTACCCTGAGTTTTTTGAGCTTTTTAGGGTTTTTTTCTCCAGTTTTAGGGCTTGGAATGAGGAGCAAAGATTGTAAGACTTGCAGAGGAGGCATGTATGAGTGTTTAATGAGCTCATATAGTCAGCAGAATTTCAAGGTGACAATTTTTAGTGTAACAGATTGCCCCCTAAAGTGCGAAGTCTGAAATAGATGAAGATGAAGTCTGTCATATATGAAGAGTGAAGTACTTTATCATTTCAAGGATCATCCTGTGGACACCCTAGTCAGAACCTGTAAAAACATCCAATGCAAAATATATATATGTAAACATATCATCGCTGAGGTAGGCATTCCCATACTCAGATCGAGAACTAACTAAAATTGTTCTGATACAGAAATGATTTTAATATTATATCAATAGTGTAGACACAGCATGGGCGCATCCATCTATAATGAGTAGTCTACTGTATAATAATAAAACTCCTCGCAACTTGGATGGTGGAAACTAGATCCAGGGTCTTGATTTCTACTTCCTGAACTAGTACGATTCTATCCATGCGAATAAATGTGTTGAAGTCGAACATGGTAGAAACCACTTGATTACCAGTCAATAATGTAAACTGTTAACAAGTGTGAGAGTAACCACCAGTAATGTTAATGGTTCTCAAAGTACTCAGTACAATCCATGAAATGTGAATGAATGAGCTGAAGTCGAACATGTCACGGAATCATTCGATCGAAGGTCAATGATGCAACCTGTCGTCGAAGGCAAGAAACCTGCCATTGAGGCATGCAAATTTCAAGGTACTGACGATTTCTAGATCAACTTCCTAGATAATAAGTTGTCATCAATAGAAAGTGATCTGTCGTAGGCAAGCCCACAACACGAAATCATAGATCAAGTTTTGAAGAAATATATTGGCGAGAACTGACTCAGGGATGGTCAAAATGGATGACAAATATTTTGCAGATGAATGGTTTATTTGAACTGTCCTCTTGAACACATAATGACACTGTAGATGGCTTGGTGAAAATTGACCCAAAGCTAATACCCAGAAACCGGCTGAAGACTTTCAATGTGGTTTGATTAACTGTTAGGCAAAGGATTTCCCAACCCAGGTGGACAAAAAGCGTCATGTTCAAGAGTGGTTAATGGTTTTCTGAATAATCAAGATGTATCAAACAGGTTCGTTTTTCTCTCTTTTCCCCCACCATTTCTGGCAAGTACCTCTTTATTTTTGACAAGCTTGAGGAGGATAAAATTTGCTTGTTTATAAGATCATCCTTCGGATGAGTCCAACTTAGTTTAAGATTCGAACCCTAAAAAGGAGTGGTTCGTTCCTATTTAAAATTTGAATAGGTCCTTTACTGTTAGATTTTAACAATTCCAGTATAGGAGAAACTCGGTGTTTTTCAATTTTAGGGAGTCAGAAGAAAAAACTTAAGAAAACTCCATGGATGTAATTTTTCGTAAATTTAGTCTCTCGAGCCCGAAAAAGGATAAAATAATGCGGGAGAGAACTCTATTGACCGTAATTTAGTCAACGTATACCTTTTTCGTAAATAGTCCATTTCAGTCCGTAAAAGGGGTAAACTTATACTGAAGGGACGATCATTCATTTACTTTAACGAGTTCGAATAATCAAGTACTCAGCAATCTTTTCATATTTAGAGAGTCTGAAAAGGGCTTAAAAGAGAACTCCATAGTTTCGCTTTTTCGGTAAGTTTTAATGAGTTCGAAAAAGGGATAAAAATGTACTCATGGTTTTCACTTTTTCGTAAGTTTTAACGAGTTCGAAAAAGGGATAAAAATGTACTCCTGTGGCCGAATTTCAATTTAATTTACGAGCAGGAAAAGACGGAAAGAACTCGGCATTTTCATGTGTTTTATGAGAATGAAAGATAGCAAAATAATCTCGGGATTTTCATGAGTTTAACGAGTCTTGAAAATAACTGAAATTGACTCAAGATATGTTTCATTTTTACAAAAGCTTGAAACAGAGAAAAACTATGCTTTAGAGTGGTTTCATTTTTACACAAGCTTGAAACAAAGAGAAAACTGTGCTTGATGCCTCCTAAGCATAACTGCTCGAGCGCATGCCCCCCCAGCTTCATTTCATTCAACTAAGTAAACTGCTGGTAATTAATAACTGGATGGAATGAAGGTTCATTTACGAGATCATATGAAAGACCCGACCTAAAACTGTAAAAAAAATTATGAAAAAACTGACCTAAATATGACTTAACATTTACGAGATCTAGTCAAAGACTCGACTCAATTAGGGGAGGATTTGTTTCATTTTTTAACGAGCTTGACACAGGAAAAGAACTATGCTCATGGCAACGTGTTTCATTTTTTAAACGAGGTTGACACAGTAACAGGAACTATCCTCACCTACATGTTTCATTTTTTAACGAGGTTGACACCATAAAAGAAACTATCCTCGTATCTACTTTCTAAAATCTACCTATATAACCTACTGATTCATTTTTTAATGAGGTTGACACAGGAAAAGAACTGTCCTCATACCTGATTCATTTGTTAACGAGGTTGACTCAGTAACATGAATTATCCTCTGACCAACTGATTCATTTTTTAACGAGGTTGACACATGAAAAGAACTGTCCTCATACCTAATTCATTTTTTAACGAGGTTAACTCAGTAAAAGGAACTATCCTCTGATCAACTGATTCATTTTTTAACGAGGTTGACACAGGAAAAGAACTGTCCTCATACCTGATTCATTTTTTAACGAGGTTGACACAGTAAAAGGAACTATCCTCACCAACTGATTCATTTTTTAACGAGGTTGACACAAGAAAAGAACTGTCCTCATACCTGATTCATTTTTTAACGAGGTTGACACAGTAAAAGGAACTATCCTCACCAACTGATTCATTTTTTAATGAGGTTGACACAATAAAAGGAACTCTCCTCACCCTCACTGATTCATTTTTTAACGAGGTTGACACAGTAAAAGGAACTTTCCTCAGACTGACTGATTCATTTTTTAACGAGGTTGACATAGTAAAAGGAACTATCCTCAAACTCACTGATTCATTTTTTAACGAGGTTGACACAGTAAAAGGAACTTTCCTCACATGCACTGACTATGGCTTCCAACTGGAAGAAATACATGTCAATGGACACACCTCGATCATGGCTTCCAAGAGGTCTTCATCAGAAGGAAGAATAGTTCTCTGGAAGGAACACATGTCAAGGGACTCAAAAGGGATAAGAACATCACGTTCAAATAATCCCATAGAGTTTTCCATGTCAATTACCGGATCTAAGTCAAAGGAAGACGAGCAAACAGTGAGAGGCTCGCTTACATCGGTAACTGAAAACATGGGACTAGTTGCCACATAATTAACCCGTGGCGGGGTAGATACCACTTGCATATGAGGAACATTCAGGGATGTCGGATTATTGGTAGTTGAAACAAGACTAGGGAACGAAAGCTGGTCTACAGTCACAATATTGCCATTGTGAGGGAAAGACATCACGCGAAAGAGTGTCGATACGACAACTTTCATTACATAAACATAGTCTCGTCCAAGGAGTAAATTGAAATCCAAGGGACCTCGAACTACCATAAGATCAATACAGAAATTTTTACCTTCCAAAGTAATAGAAAACTTAGGAAGGATCCCTAAAGGTTCACTAATGGTTCTGTTAAAAGCTTTCAGATTCTGCGTAATAGGCACAAGATGAGGGGAACCCAAAGCTTTCCAAGCAGTTGAGGATAAAATACTAACATAAGCACCTTCATCTACCTGTGTGCGGTGTATGTCCCTACCACCAAACTTCACAATGATTTGGAAAGGGATGGATGAAGGAAGACGAGGTTCTGTTAGTCTATTCCAATCAAAGGAAAAGACCTCAGTACTTAGAGGGGGTTCTGTAGAAACAGGTGAAATGTCCCCCGGCGTAGAAGAATCTGATGTAACAAGAAGAACCTGAGTGGTATGAAGTTCACTCTCTGCAGGGAGAATGGGATCGACCGAATGTGAAATCGAGTCGACCACTTGATCAACTAATGGATCATCAACCTGAGTGATATGAGTTTTACTCTCCAATGGAAGAGTGGGATCGACCGTACTTGAAATTAGATCAATCACTCCGTCAATTGATGGTAGGTTGGGAGAAAATTTACGGTAACCAGTTGGAAATTCTTGCTGTGGAACAGTAAGGTTTTCCAACAATTTTGAGGCTTCATCCATGTGAGAGAAAATGTGAGTTTGATGACTCCCTTTGCATAACTTACAAGGAAACCTAACTTTACCCTTTTTCCCTGGAACCTGACTATCACTGGTTGATGGATCAACGGAAAGTTGATGAGATTTTTGTGACCATACTTCCAAGACCTTTGGAATACCAGGACAATTGGTAAGGAAGTGGTCACCCTTACAAAGCCTGCTAGGGTATTTGGGTTTACGATGCATGTTGGAGGTTTCCTCAACATAACTAACACTTACATCCATGGTTGGTTGGTTGACTTCTTTCTTATCTTGCTTCTTCTTCTTCTTCTTCTTCTTAGCCACCTAGTTACTAGCGTCAAGGCTTTTACCAAGCGAAGAGGAAGAAATGGAGGAATAAATATTAGGCGAAGAAGGTAAAGGGTCAACAGAAGGTTGGTGATGTTGAGATGGTGAACTCTGTTGAGGTGAAGCATCCGGTTGAGGTGGAACAATTTGAGTATTTGGGGCCAACGAAGTTGAAAATAACCATATCGGTAAACCTATTGTAAATCCAGGTAATGACAAAGTAGCCATATAAGGAGGACTAACATTTCCAAGGCAAGGAAAAGTACTAGGATTCTCGTTAAGAGGGGTTCCTTGGTTGGTAAATTCCGGAACAGTTTCCATTATATTCAACTTCAGTGAATTTTATTAACAATTTAAAACTAAAATTAACAATTAACAATTCACACTTAACAATTAAAATTCACAATTCACACCTATGGTCTCTAAAAGTAAAAAAAAACAAATTAACACACGCTATCAAATCTAGGAGTCAAACCACACACAAATAGTAGATTCCCGCACTAAAAACACTAGTTGGTGATGAAATCCAACATCGTAGAATTTTAATGCAGAAATGGCGGTTGGAACAGTTACCCCGACAACCTGCTTAATGAAACAGACCGGTGCAAGTTTCTCCACTATGCCATCTCGAGTGAAGATAACCCTCCGGAGAGTCCAAGTGAGTCTAGTCGACGTCTGCTCCAGGTACAGTGGGATCTTCCCTCCACCGTCACCTTAGGAAAGAATCCTATAGATTATGGCCACTAAGGTTACCAACAAAAACAAATATACCTGGGGGAACAGTCTATGATCCGATACACACGCAAGGGCAAAGTAACAAAGCTCAATCCCCTTGAAGGCTCCTTGACATAATCCAAGGTTTACCGACAAGTGACCCCAGGCTCCTCGACAATGGTCTATCCGAGGTTTACCGTTGTTAATACGTGTATATCTTCTATCATTCCCAATGAGGAAGGATTGATTACCTCACTGGTTCAGATATGATCTCGTGCTTGACTCCTTTAGGAGGAGCTTCCCAGAGCATACATGCACCAATTGGAATTTTTCCTACCGCAAGATCGACTACTTGTTTGTTTTACTGTCTTGGAGAGTTAACTAAAACCTATTCCAAGACACTAGCCTAAGCTAGATTGGTGGAAAGAGCCCTAAAAATGTAAAAATTAATAGATGAATTTTAATTAAGCACTGTGTTATTTAGGCTGTTATTACTCAAAAGGGTAAATGGATATGAAACCAATGGTGTTATGACCCGAACCAAAACTGAATGCAATCGAATATGATAATGTAATCTTTTCAATTCGATGAATCCTAACTAAAGTAAGGAAAGAGTTTCCATACACTTCCAACAATGCAAAGATTGATAACTAAGAGAAAATATAACAAATTCTCTAATGCACTAATTTCATCAAGAAAAACTAATGCAAATCAATCCCAAAACAATTTTTTATTTTTGTGTTTTTTTTTAAAACAAACATAAAAACATCTAAATTCAAATCAAAGAAAACTGATCTAAATCTACGATTGATTTTTCAGAATGTAAACTATGCAATTGTAATCTATGCACAATTCACTTGAAAAGTATGCAAATGTAATCTATGCACATTTTTCATTCATATTCTGAAAATGAGAATTCTAATTATGCAAGTGTGATCTATGCAAGAGAATTCTCAAACACAAGATGATTCTAATGTGATCTAAGAACCAATCAAGTGCAAGTCAAGAAAATCGGGTGAGAGTTCCAAAGATAAAAAAACACTCAAAGGCGATTAACACTCATACACAATTTAGCCCCCCCTGGCGAATGAGGGGGAATTTTTTTTGCAAAAACAAAAGAAAAAAGATGCAAAATTGTGAAAAGACTGAGACAAACCTTCAATTAATGACCAAAGGAAATCAAATTAAGAATTTCTCAAAAAAGAGACTCAAAACACCCAATTAACGGAGATTGATGAGATGAAGAATTGCTGAAAGAAATTCAGAAACAAGGATTTTTGACAGAAAAATACAGATCTGGGTAGATGCTAAGAATCCGAAATTAAATCTAAACTAAAATGGAAAAAAGAAATCTAGAGTTTTTCCAAAATTTAACAGGGTCCGCAGGCTTCCAGAAATAACAGGTGCGGTCCCGCACTGTTTACTTAAGGAAAGTGCGAAACTTCCCGCACTGTGAAAAAGAACAAAGTGCGGTCCCCAGAAAAGTTCAAGAAAAACTTAAAAGATTTCAAAATTTTCGAAAACAGAGAAAAACTAAGCTACCCAGGCAGATATCCATGAATGAAAAACCAAGAAAAACTTTCCCTCAAATCAAAATAAAAGAGAACCAAAAACAACAAGTTCTTTACCCAGTGGAGTCGCCAATTTGTTGGACGGATAAATCGTTCTTGCGGACAAGACCGATCTCCATAGTGTCAGAAGAAAATCTAGCAAAAAACGAACAACTAAGTTTGTCTTTCTCTAAATATATTCATTTTACAAATAAATGCTATGAAGGTGTCGATCCTACCTTAGATCCAAATGCTTATTTGCGGTCGTAGTGCTTCCGTCGTATCAATAATCCTTCGTCACAACAAGAGCTCTTTTGTCGCAAGAAAGTATCATCTTTCGTTGATCTGCAATCACAAACAAGAAAATATCAAATAGCACCTGTATAACAAATAATCATAAAACATACCTATCATAGTGATCAAGGAATCTATGAAATAAATGATCAAACGACAACTTATTGAAATAAACAATCGAACGACAATTTATTGAGAAAAACAGAACTTGATTGTATTAATCTTAAAATATACAGAAGAACCTTACAACCTTAGCCTTGATGTTTGAAAGGTCTTCCCGGGGTCCGAAGCAGGAATCTCCTCTACTTTGATAAGTCTTGCACTCTTCCTTCAGGAGCAAAAAGAGGTATGTGATATTTCCTCTCAAAAGCTCAGCAGAAAGAAGTCTAAATCTTAACAACACTTCAACTCAATCACACATAAAGCTTGAACTCTAATTCTCAATCTCCAAAATCTCAATCTCCAAAAACTTGTTCACCCCTTGAGGCTACCCAATGCCTTCTTTTATAGAGCAGATGAGGGGGTTAAGATTCCACCTTTAAAGGGATAGAATCCTCCTTCAAAGGGATAGGCTCCTCACATCAAGGGATTAGTTCCTTAAGGTGTGGGATACATGCACCTTACTAAAGCGTACTCATCCCCAAAAAATCTCATCTAGAACCTTCCAGAATTGACCAAAAATCAACTTTTTCACTTTGATTTCACGCTTTTTTGACTTTACAGGGAGTCTGCATGCATAACACTGGAAAATTGCGTTCTAGAACGCAGTTCCTCTTCACATTACCTGCGTACCCTAGCTAAGAACATATGTAAGTCTCATATTAACTGCGTACCCTGCGTTTTTTGAGATTTTTAGGGTTTTTTTCTCCAGTTTTAGGGCTTGGAATGAGGAGCAAAGATTGTAAGACTTGCAGAGGAGGCATGTATGAGTGTTTAATGAGCTCATACAGTCAGCAGAATTTCAAGGTGACAATTTTTAGTGTAACAAGAGGATGTCTTGACTTCTCCTTCAATAGAAGAATCAGAATCTAAAGTTGTCTCTTGAGGGGACGGAGTTAATTCAACCTTATTTTGCTGAGCAAGGAAATTAGATAAGTTAAAAGTAAGACCTTCACGTATAGTCTCTTCAAGTGGATGAGAGGAAGATGACCCAACAGCTAGATTTGGAGAGAAAGGAAAATATTATTGCTGAGGGGTGATAAGGGACTAGTATTTAGGATGATTATGAAGGAAATTTAAAATAGTATTTAAGTATTCTTCAGTCAAAACATCCCTATCAAGAAAATGTGCAATAGCCAATACTTGTTCTAATTCCCCTTCAGTCAGTACAAACTCTTCTGATTTCTTATCAACACTTAGAAATTTAGTTTCTTCTTCTTTGACTAGAATAATACTTATTTCAGATTTACTAGGTGATGAGTAAGAAAAAGTTTCACCTGAGCCTAGGTTAACAAAATCCACTTTATTTTCTAGGGGATTAGCTTCAACTTGAGATTTTTCAACAAAATCTTTTGAAACTAAAACCTCTTTTGATTCTAAAGCAGATGAAGGTACCTTTTTCTTTGGAACGTAATTTTTGTGTACCTTCTTCACTGATTGAGATATGGTTTCAACTGATCTCGGTTTTCCTTTAGCATCTTTGATGATTTTCTCTAGGTCAACAATTGGAGTCACAGTTGGAAATCTCTTATTCCTCCTTGTGGAAGGAGGTCTTGAAACCCCTCTTCCTCTTTGTGGAGTCGCCATGTGAACAAATTTTCAGTCTTCTTCAGGTCAGCAATTCTTGTTCACCACCAATAATTGATTATCAACAATTCATAACAATAGACTCGGAAGAATACTTCATTACAAGGCCTTCGTCTCCCAGCATACGCACCAAAAGATGTTGGCGCTGGAATCAACACTTGGACTGCAGCAAGTGCCTGACCAGACACATATTAAACTATAAAGAAATTTATTTATTTGTTTTATGAGATTGGTAGGTGGTATAAACTCCGATTCATTGAAAAGAGATTTCAGTCAAACTCACAGTTCTACTAATGAGGGTATTGTAACTTGATGTGGTAGTAGAGTGCAATTTTGTAGCTTATGAGGAGAGGAAACAATAAGTTGAGAGTGAAAACAGTAGGTTTGCAAAATAGAAATCTACTGTGTTTGGTAGAAATTCACAAAAGTAACAGTTTGGCAATATTCCACTGAGAGAAAGCTATTTCTAGTCTAACAAGATTTTCACTGAAATATAATGAAGAATAACTATCATGAGTGATGCTCTTCCACTGTTATAACATTTATTTTACTAGGAATTCTCACTGTGTGAGACTAACAAAAACTGATAAAACATATAGCATGCTTAAGAGAGTGATAGGAACACATAATAGCATAATAGTTTGCAAACTGTAACTAAAAGAAAGGAGATATGGAAACATAATTAAAGTAGACAATACACACAAAAAATTGGTAATAAGTCCTCAGTAGTATCATTCCATTTCATTCACAAAAAATATTACAGATCATATGAGTCAAAATTCCAAAACCACCAACCAACCCTTTTTACATAGCAGTTTATCACATATATACAAAAATAATAAACTGTCATCTCCACAAAAGGAGTAAACCTGTTCCCAAAATTTATTACGATCTCGTGCAAGAGATGAGTCTTATCCTAAAAATTTAATACAAAGTGCTACGACTTAATGAAAATAACAACATCAAGGCTAACAATTCGAAGTGGTTTGTATGATGTGGCAGTTTATGGGAAGACTCCTCTTCTGTTATGGTGCAACCAACTCCACAAAAAGTGTAAACAACAGTAAAAATGGCGTGTGGCTATTCCTTGAATGCTGCCTAGTGCCTGGTAGAAATGTTCTGGTACTGAGAGTAGTTGTAGAAAACTGTTTCAGAGAAACTCTACTGCTGTTCAGTTGTTCCTCTCCTTTTTTGGTGGAAAACCCTTTGTAATGGCGGAAAACCCAAAACTTTTTGGATAAAATGGCAGAGGTTCATTTTATGAGAAATTACAAAGAAAACATTTGAAAAAGGTTTAATTGATAGGGGAGACATGGAGTGGAATGAATGATAAGCGGGGTGAGAAATTTTTTTATACATATATCGCAATTGCAAATCAGGATCAGAGCGTTTAAAATTAAGACAAAAATGAGAAAAATGTGATTTTGTGATGGGGTGATGTCATGGCAAAGAAGTGGGACCGATTTCAGATCATGCATCGAAGTTTTATTATGAAATGCAAGAGTTAAATGTTAAAACTGGTGAAGTGCGATGTCCGATGAGATGGAAGGTGGATCCCAAACAATACCGCAAATCGCACATCGCAGGTTTTGTTATGGGACATAAGAGTTAAATGTCAAAATTCGCGAAGAGTGATGTGCGATGAGAATGAAAGGTGGGGCCCAGACAATACCGCAAATTGCACATCACAAGTTTTGATATGAGACACGAGAGTTAAATGTTAAAAATGGCGAAGTGCTATGTGCGATGAGAACGGAGGTGACGTGGCATAACAAATAGTGGGGTCGCCCGAAAATCGCACATCAAAAGTTTTAAGTAATTACCTCTCCTTCGTTAACGTTATTTTGTATCATATGCGATATGCGCTGGAGCTTTATGCCTACACGTGGCCACCCTCATCCTTGCATGAAAATATATATCATTTAACTTGTGAAGTCTTAAAACATAAATATGATAATTTCTGATGTGCGAAATCTCTCTATTTGCGATTTAACCTCCATCGTTGTTTTGCACCTAGATCTAACGGTCACTGCTCGCTCTTCTCTGGATCTCCCACTCTACTGGTCAATCTATTTTCTTCACGCAATGCCTTGCTTTTAAAGAACTCTGGTTGCAATACTATCCAGGAAGCCTTGATTTTCCTACTTTGAAAACTGAAACTGTTTGTTGGAGGAGTGGTCTCTGTTTACCTGTAGCCTCTTTATTGAGATAACCAAAATATCAGTGAAATAGCTGCGCTTTTCACTATGTGGAATATATTACTTTGATTTCTGAGAAATAGCTGCCCTTTATTGCATTATTGTTTTGACAATGAAATCACAACATAGGTAGTTATTAGTCCAAACAAGGTGACTGTAACTATAATAGTCTGGGTCATGGTACTTGTCATTTGAATATCTATAAGAAGAATTCTTTGTGGGTTTTCCTCTCCAAGAGGGAGAGGTTTTCCCTGGCTCTAGGAGCCTAACTTTTGTGTCTTGTGCATTTTGATAATTGACTTGATGAAATATTAACTAAGCTAAAAGAAGAGAAGACATAAGTAACACAAGTAAGCTCACAAGTAATTATCAAGAAGAGAATTTGTATTGATCACCAACCCTCCAAATTCTCAACATGGTATTAGAGCTAAGGTGCTGAACTCAAGGGTTTCTTGACAAAGGAGACACTCTAGGAAGAAAAAATCAAAATTTTGGTTGGAAGATCAAATCAGTTTAAAAGGAGGACCTCAACTTCTAAAGATATCCTTCATCAAGGATTCAATATCTCCTACATTGAATATTCCTATCTTAAAGGAAACCCTTGAATTCATCTTCAAACATAATCAAGAAAGCTACAAGCTACTCTACTCAAGTAAGTATCTATGACCCTACTTAAATATTTCAAGATGCCTTATTGTAAAGAAAGCAACAAGCTGGTTGGATCATCAAACATTAGTGTATGGAAGAAGAGGACATATTTGAATTTAATTAAAGACAAAGTGATGGAATATATCGAAGGATCTACAGTTCAACCCCCAAAAGAATATGCTCCAGCCCATGCCAAGTACATGAAGGGAGAAATTAGAGCACAACTAATTCTCATAGAATCCATTAAGGACTCTCTCATTCCCTATGTATCAAAACTAAAGACTTCAAAACAAATATATGAGAAACTAGTGGAGATATTCTTTGTGAGTATTGCAGGAGAATCAATCTCTCTGAGATAATAGCTATACAAAATGAAATTATCAAGGGAAGAAGGAATAGTTCCATAATTTATGAGGATTTCTGAAATAAAAGATCAACTACAGGAACTAGGAGAAGTAATGTTTGACAATGAGATGACTACAGTGGTTTTGAATGCTCTACTAGAGGAGCGGGGAAACTTCACTTCTAGTTTATACAGGAAGAAAGAAGCCACACCATTCCATGATTTATGGTCTCTATGTAAAAGAGAGGAAACAAGACTAAAGGCCAAAGCTGATAGAGGACTAAGTGAAGAGAATCATGCCTTTGAAGCCTTATACAAGATGAAAGGAAGATTCAAAAATTTTTTCCCTCACAATAAAAGAAGGAATATGGACAACATACAATGCTTTGGATGTAATGAACTTGTGCATTATAAAATATATTTTCCTAAATCTGGAAAGGACAAGAGGAGAAAGGAAGAAGCCCATGTGACTAATGAAAGGGAAGAACTTGATGTTTAGAAATCTAAGAAAGAGGAAGCAACAAATCTCTATTATGATTGAGATCATATTTCTCTTTAAGTAATTTCTGATTGGTTGTAAAATAGTATGATAGGAAGCAATGTACATTAATAAGCATCACAATAAAAGAATGGAAGGAGCTCTCAGTGAAACATCTTCTAGAAAACCTCTCTGATAACATTACTAAAGTAAATAAGTCATCAATATCAAGGGTAATCATGGAGGTAGAATTTTGGGATATGATGACATATTGATGGAGCAGGCCAAAAGAATGAAGCTCTTCATTCTAGAGATATTGCTACATGATGACTCAATGGAAATAGGTACGAGGTATGTATATATATATATATATATATATATATATATATATGCTGATACTGGATGCTGTGAAGTCATGTCATATGGTTGCAGGTATTAAAATTCCATATTTAAAAGTATGATCTACGAAGAAGGATCTCTCGGTGCACTGACAGATGAAATCAACATAATATGTCCTCATGGAATATCAGGTGGTTGTATATGAATGAGAAAATGAAAATTTGTAAGTTCCTGGGAATGGAGAAGGTGCATAAAATAAGAGATCATGAAATGCAACCATGTTAAGAGGTGGTTATCATCCAAAAGGCAAGAAGATGTGGCTAAGAGATATCCTGAGAAGATATGTAGACTCTAACAGAAGTTTGGTAAAGAACAAGACCCTTGGAAAAACATATCATTAGGATATGTGTAAATCTAAATAAAGGATGTCGATGCCTACAGGAAGATGTCATGGTGAAAGATCATCATTGAGATAAATTTTGTTTTAAAAAGTTCGTATGTATATGTTTATCTGGATGAATTTGTGCAAGACTGCTAATCATGAGAAACGATACATGATCCTTTGAGATGATTTGAAGGAAAGCAGCATGTCATAATGATGGACCAGATGAAAAATACTGATGAATCACTTTATGATAGTGGACATGAATCATGACTGAAACTGATGGATTATCTGTGCCCTATGAAGCCAAAAGTTGAAGATTCCTCAATATCAAAATCCATGATATCGAGGGAAGGAATTATTCATGAGTAGATGGATTGCTGTTATAGGACCTTGTTTGAGAGGGAGCCTGGTGATAAGTTTATTACTTGGAATAAACTTGTAGTATGCCCCTCCAGTATTAAGAGGGAGAGACATATGTAATTCTCTATTACATGTTTTATGCACTAGACCAGGACTAGTAGCTGTAAGTATTAGTGAAGGCCATGTGAATAGAAAGGATATACACATCATTCTAGTTTTCACCTGGAAGACAGAATGGAGGATTGGGTAATCATCTGGCATTCGATATTATTTGAGAATGAGATAGGGCATTCGAGATAAGAATAGTCATGGACATATATTCTTTGAGGGTTGGCTACCCAAGAGAAGAATAGTCCAAGGAGGTCATACTCTGGGAACACTTAGGTGGGGTATGTACCTTGGAGAGACAATGAATATGGTGTCTATTAGTCATGTGTCTTGTCGGCATTGTAGCCCATTTTATCGTTGAGATATGGGTTTGATAGTCAAGGCCTTGCACTAGGACAATGCTGGTTGATATGGTGCTATACAAATGCGATTACCAATCAGATTCTTCTTATGAGATTCTTCAGTTTGAAAATTACCATGTACCTGTATGAATACCTCCCTATTTAAGAGGGAGTATTGAAAAGTGTAACTAGGCCAGTCTTCGTGTCGACTATGTAATTATGTATTTATGTAAAGAAGAAGACAAAGATAATAAAATTTATTTTGGTGTACTTGCTTCATGAGTTTCTTGGGCAAGGTTTTATTATGTAGATAGAATTCTTATTGATGCCTATTAGGTTTTTGTATTCTAGGAATAAATAGAATTAAGTGTCACATACATGAAGGATCTAGTCTAGGAATATATGCTCCAGGACCTTGTGGAAGAAGCTCACAACAACCCTCAAACAATGCTGCAAGAAAAGCCTTAAATGCAGTCAATAAATACCTCATCAATGCTAGAATAAACTTACTCTAGTCGACCTAATTCACCATGGACAAGTCGGCCTAATACACAGCTGTATTGTTGGCCTATTTAAAGGACCGTGCCCTATATATATACAAATGTCATGCGGTCATTATGGAAGCAAGTATGCAGATCTGAAATAGAGGCAGATCAAGGAGATTACGGAGAAGTATAGGAAGGTACAAATTGTAGATAGGAAGGTACATATTGTGGATAACAAAGTATAGGATTGTGGATTGATGCAACAAGGTTGTGGATTAGTGCAAGAAGGGTACAATGCGGATATCTCTGAGTTTAAAGTGCAGACTTTAGAATATTAGTTTAGGGTTCAAAGTGCAGACTTATCTAAGTTATCTCAGCTCCTATCTGGAACCATAATGCAAGGATAAATTGCAGATATATTATCGTTAAGAGTAGTTGATCTGAGGAAATAATTTTATGAAGTTGAGACAATGATCTTAAGGAGAAAGGCAGTAATAGTGAGGAAGGTAAATCTATGATTTACCTTCCTACAATTCAAGCAATTCAACTACAAGCCTATGTAAGGTGAAGATAAAGATGCAGAACTGAGCAAATTGGTAAAGAGAAGACTCAAGGTTGAAGAAGCTAGGACAAGGTCTTGAAAGCATATATAGGTCAAGGGTCCGAGTCTGGGTCATGGTACTTGTCATTTGAAGATCTATAAGAATAGTTCTTTGTGGGTTTTGCTCTCCAAGAGGGAGAGGTTTTGCCTTGGATCTAGGAGCGTAACTTTTGTATCTTGTGCATTTTGATAATTGACTTGATGAAAGATTAAGTAAGATGAAAGAGGAGAAGACATAAGTAACAAAAGTAAGCTCACATGTAATTATCAAGAAGAGAATTTGTATTAATCACCAGCCCTCCAAATTCTCAACAGATGTGTAATTGGTCATTGAACACTAGTGTAATTAGACTTTTGGCAGGAACTAATAGACTGAGTTGCAGGAACTAATAGACTGAGTTGCAACTATTTTGGTGGGATTCTTGTGGTAATGTGTTTTAATATTGTCTCCTCTTATGTTTTCAAATGTTTTAATG
The DNA here is from genome assembly GCA_034641835.2 of Pinus albicaulis. Taxonomy (NCBI): domain Eukaryota; kingdom Viridiplantae; phylum Streptophyta; class Pinopsida; order Pinales; family Pinaceae; genus Pinus; species Pinus albicaulis. Next base: position 238,999,348 of record CM076577.1, read on the forward strand.
TATTGTGATTTCCATATTCATTCCATCTCTGAATGTAATTGATTTCTAAGTCAGATAGATAGAATTCATTAGCTGATGCTCTGTTTTGGAAGAATAGCTACAGTTTTGTTTCATCTTCTTCTAATTGAAAATAATTCATGTTTTCCATGCTCCCTTATGAAACCCTAGTTGTCTAAACCACTCCATAAAGATACCTTAATGTGTTAAAGTGCTTAACTACCTTGCCCCATCATATCTCTACAATTTTGATCCTTTTTTGCCCTGACCTATTTTGTCCCTGACCTATTTAGCATCCAACACTCAAAATCAGTCAATCAAAACCCTAATGCTACTATACCTAGCCTAAAATCCTCTTTATCTAGTCATATTGGCCGCGATCTCATGGAGAGAGCCCTCTCCTACCTAGTAGGGCTAGCTACTTGGTGAAAGATTGGTTTGTGGTTACCTTTGCTGGTCTCTTCCTTAGCTTCGGATATCTAGTGGAGTGATAACATATTGGAGGAGATGTTATGAGACAAAGACTATGGTAGAACACCTTCCTCGCTAAGAGGGAGTTTTATTTTTTTAGCATCAGATAGGTGTTCTAGTTTCAACTTTGGTCAAAGAAGATTAAAAAGAAAAGAGTTCTAGAACTCATAAAATTTTTCAGGAGAAAACAACTAGAGATTGCTAAATTAAGTTAATTAGTCAGTAATTAAATATTTGCTAAGTATAACTTAGGAAAAGTGATTAATTAACAAGAATTAAGTGAGAAAGGTGAGATTTCTCTAGAAACCCACATGGATCAACTCAGAGATGATATTAGTCATTGATGAGGATTTAATCATCATCATTGGTGAGCCAACGAGATATTATAAGAGGAGGTCGATGGGGTTGGATATATATATACTTGAGGTCAAGTTCCTTGCAAAAAATCAAGCTTCCCATTTGCAGTGATTCAGTAGAGAGGTTAGATCTAGAAAGGATGCATGGTCAGTGAGGGGAAAAGATAGTGAGTCTGGAAGAATGTTTCTAGTTCCAGAGAGGCAACAACAGGAGGTCGAATTATCCCACTATATGTTGCGTAGGAAGCTTCAAAGTGGAAAATCGATTTAGCTGAGCAGGGGGTCGATTCAACTTCTAGAGGTCGGGAAAGTATTCCAGAGGGTTGGAGGATCACTTCCAGCAGCAACAACATGCATAACGTTAGACTCAAAGGAATATTCTAGGAGTATGAGTTAAAAGTTATGCAACATTTGCATAGAGGCCTATGAAGGGGTTTTGGATGACTAGTTTTCTGAGTGGTGTTGCATCGATATTTCCCGTGGAGGATAGAGAAATTCCCTCAAATAATTTTTCCATAATTTATTAATGAGGATCACCAAGTTTTGGCATCTATTTGTACTTATAATTTCACCGCTGCATAATAATAAGACCCTCATTTGTTGCAGTGATTTTCCCACATTGGGTTTTTCTGGGGACAATTGTCCAAAAATAACTATGTCAATTTTTTTGTGTGTGTGCTAACATTTTTCTCAATTTTCAACATTTTAGTTTCCACAAAATTTTTATAGTGAAGAAATTGTAGTGTGATTAATTCGTTATTTTTTCGTAACAAAATAAACTACATAATTTAATAAGTTAGAAGAATTAATTTCAGTTGCTACATTTCAAGGAAAATTTCACATAGATTGATCTAACACAAATAAGTCCATGGCAGTCATAAATGACTTTCGCAAATATCACACTCCCTATGTCCACTGACTAATCCTCACCCAAATTGATCGTTAATGATCAAGTGGTAGAATACATGCATCCAACACTTAGAGGAGATAAATTTACCACAACCAAGTCCATGGCAGTCACATCCGACCTTGGTTTATATTAAACACACTTAAGTCTTGTTACCTATTGGCCAGATGAGTGGCAATCATGACAAGCTTAACCATCTCAATATGGCCCTTGGTCCATAATTCCATAAAGGTGACTTACGAGTAGGATACATACTAGGGTATGTACTCAACCAAATCCATGCCTCCAAGGAGTACTCTCACACCCAAGGGCATCACTGCTCATTCCCCATCACAAAGTCCATGGCTATTCAAAATACTAGAGGAAGAGCATATGCTTAGTGTTATCAATCAACAATGTCCCCTGTCAAAGAGAGATACATTCTCATGCACTCTAAGCTGCTCTCTAAAGAGTAAGAACTTCAATTTCAACAAAGGCTTGGTGAGAATGTTTATAATATGCTCATTTTTTGATATGTGTTGGAGCCTCATTGCTCCCCTATGTACCATATCTCTAATATTGTGGTACTTGATATCAATGTGCTTTGACTTGTCATGGAATACTGGATTCTATGAAATTTTGATTCCAATTTTATTGTCATATATATCATGGTCATATCTGGCACATGATCAAACAAGTATGCAAATAGCTTCCACAACCACATTTCCTCACAACTAGCCATACTAGTTGCAATATACTCTGCCCCAGTTGTACTGGGAGTGACATATTTTTTATTCTTTCTCATCCAGGAAATCATGTAAAATTCCAATATAAAGCAACACCCAATTAAATATTAGTACATAGAAGGATCCACTATATATGGTCCCACAACTTCATCACATAAATTCTTGAAGCTTTCCTCCATTGGCGTGGCCATGGATTTGCAATAAACCATCCAAAATATCTCTAAGAGTTTGACAACATATTTTATTTGGCCGAGGAAAATCTCTCTAGGTTTCTGCCACACCTCTAATCGTAATAAATAATGCATTAACCTAATATATTTCATCTCAAATTCAGAGGCAAGTTCCCTCTTAGTCTGGATGATCAAAGGATATGCTCCTATCATGAAAAAATCATCAAAATATAACACTAGAATCAAAGGCATACCTTGGAAAACCTTGAAGTAGACGTTAGGATCGATATTTCTTATGCTAAATCCAAAATTCATCAGGTATCCATTAATCTGAGCATACTAATCCCTAGGGGTTTTCTTTAATCCATAAAGTTATTTCTTCAATATGCGAACATGGGTTTCCTTGTAATGTTCCTCAAAGCCCTGCAGTTGGTCTAGGTACACTTATTCATTGATTACGCCTTGAAATAAAGTTATCTTCACATCTATATGATGAAGACTCCAACCCTAATTAGAAACAAGAGAAATATATACCAAATGGTAGTATATCGGGAAATAGGTGCGAATATCTTATCATAATATTCTCCCTCTTTTTGGGAGAATCCTCTAGCCACAAACCTCACTTTGAAATTCTCAATGCTACCATTAGCTGCATGTTTAATTTTGTATATCCACTAATTAGTGCTATCATGGATCAATGCTTGGATTAGTTTTCCACAAGTTTTGTATAGGCCTTCAATTTTAACCCCAAGAGTGAAGGATGATCTTAATATAGATTTCCTTGTACAAGAAAGGACTTTTCCACCAATGAAAGCAACCATGAACACTTTGTATTCAATGGTTGAGATGGAGACAAGATTATTCTTTAATCTGGACACATATAACACATCCTACAGATGAAGGGTTTCATCATAATCCAAATGAAAAAACATACCCAATTCCTATGATAGAATGAGTAGAATTATCACCAAGTATAATGTTCAAATTTTTCTCCCTGTCCACCACATTTGAAAGGATTTCACGATACCTAGTCAAATGACTAGTGTTGAAATGTATAGCTAGGTTCGGTCTTCATAATGTCTATTGTAATCATGATTTTATATATTTGATATTAAAGAGTAAATAAATTTATTATTGTCATTCTTGATGCATGGGTTTCATGCTCAAGATAAATTTATTTATAGGTCAAGCACCCATTGAGTGCTTTTAGTTTTTTCATAGAGTTATGAATTCAAAAGAGTCATTGTCATACATGTAAGGCCCCTTTGGGAATTTTGTATATTGTAAAGAAATTTTTTGTTAAGTCAAAAGTGTCATAAAGACCCTCCAAGACCCTGTTAAACAAGTCAGCCTACAAGAAGGATCAATTCACCCTCATGGGTGACAATTCAAACTCCTAGTAAGCCTATATATAAGGGAACCTCGAATTCATTTGTATAGACGTTCATTCAAGCAAGAAAGGAGTTCGATCTCCTCAAGAAAGATGCTGGAAGATAAGGAAAAAGGGAAAAATTCAAGAAAAATAAGAAGAGAAGCAAGATCAAATTTTTGGACCTCTCTCTCTCTCTTGTGTTAGGATTTTTAAAGTAGTTGTTAGACCAAAATTATATTAAAAACCTCTAGAATTCGAAGTTGTAGAAGAAACTGTTGGAAGTCGAAGTTGCAGAAGAAACTACTGGGGAAGTCAATGTTGCAGAAGAAATTGTTGGGAAAGTTGAAGTTACAGAAGAGATTTCTAGAGAGGTCGAAGTTGCTGGAAGTTGTTAGGTCAATGTTGTTGAAAATTTTTTGGTCAAAAATTCTGGAAAGGTACATCAAGAAGGAGAATTTCAACTTTTTATTGGAGGAGTCTTTTTCAAGGGTCTTAGGTATTGGAATTCGTCATCTGAACATTCTATAATAAGAGAAGAGTTATTGTGCATTTTACTCTAAATAGGAGAGGTTTTGGCCCTAGATTTAAACCTATATTTTGTGTCCTACAGTCTTATTGATATTCACTTATTGGTAGTTGTTTTATGATATGAAACACAATAATAATAAAGAGAAAGAATAATTTAATCAAGTTAAGTAAAAATACATCACAAGAAATTATCAAAGTATGAGAAATAACCTAATCTAGCTACCCCTTGATTTCTTAACATGGTTTCAGAGCTAAGGTGACTACAACAAGGAAAGGCAGCTTGAAGAACAGTCCATTGAAGAAAGATACATAAGGGCCAATCAAGAGGATATCATCACGGAGAACTAAGAAGCATCAAGGAGAAACATTCATCTCATCACAATGATCACATCATCTATAAGGAACACCACTTTGAAGAAGAAGACTAGAAAGACCCTCTCCATTCAAAGAAGGACTCTACACTTGAATCATTCTTGGTAATCTTACACATTCCATAATAATATAACAAGGAATCAATAAAGAGCACTTTCATCATCAAAGTTATCTCCCTCAAATTGAAGAAATGGTCACATTTCAATCATCCAAGTTGAATAAGATCATCAAGTCATCATCATCAAGGGGGAATCTTCAATTGTCAAAGGAGTAGTAAAATTCAACATCATCAAGAAAGAATCAAGTTCAAGATATCATCATCAAAGGATAATATTCACTTGACAAGTAATTTTATATCTATGTCTGAATATACTATCAACATGACTTCATTTTGCAAGGAAAGAAACAAACTGGTTGGGTCATGAAATCTCCTTGCATGGAAAAAGAGGATAGATTTGATCCTCATGGAGAATGAAGTTATTGAACATGTTAATGGTTCGATCTCAAAACCATCTCAAGACAAAGCTCAAGAAAAATTGAAATATATGAGAGGGGAAATAAGGGCTTAAAGAAGCCTCATAAAATCAATCAAGGACTCCCTCATCCATTATGTAGCAAAGTTGGAGAAATCAAAATATATCTATGAAAAATTGGTAGAATTATTTTTCGTAAGAACTGCAAGAGAAGTTATATCATTGAGTAAAAAATTATATAATATGAAGATATCAAAGGAAGAAGGGGTAGACTCATACCTTATTAGGGTATCTCAAATAAGATATCAACTACAAGAACTAGGATAAATAGTATTTGATAAAGAAATGACCCCCATTCTGCTCAATGCAGTAATTGATGAATGAGGCAACTTTGTATCAAGTATCTATGTAAAGAAGGAAGCCACTCCATTCAGTGAACTTTTGTCATTATGTAAATTTAAGAAAGTAGGTTAAAGGCAAAAAGCGATGTTGGATCAAATGAAAAAAATTCAAGCATATGCTTGCTTGGCTAGGAGGAAAGGGAAGTTTAGAAAGTTTGATCCTTGGAAAAAGAAGAAGCTTGACATGTCAAAGATCCAATTCTATGAATTTAATGAATATGGGAACTTTAAGAGGAATTGTCCTAAAATTAAGAAGGACAACAATAAAAGAAAAGATAGAAATGAAGGCCATATCACTGAAGAAATAGATGAACCCGAAAAGAAGAAGTCAATTGAGGAAGTGAAAGACATTTATTATGACTAAAGTATCCTCCTTCACTTTTTTTATAAGAAGATATGGTAGTAATGATCGAATGCATCACAAGGATGATGGGATGAATTATCGTTGAGATAGAGATGAGATTATCAAATAAGTATGATATAGGCAAAGTTGAAGTTTATATAAAGTATTCATCATGATAGAAAGGAAGTAGCTCATGGAATCTTCATTGAAATCATGAAAAGACAACCGAAATAGTAGTATATATGGTTGGAAAAACTCATCTAGCAAGGTAAAAACTAAAATAAGTCATCATACATCATCATTATTAGAAAGAAGCATTTGCAGAATGGGGATCATCAAGATCCTCCACTAGAATCTTTATAAGAAGGTTCACCTCTACTTAGAAGAAGAAAGCGCCTCACAGATAGTCCACATTCATTAGAGAACTTTTGAGGTCTAAAATGGGCCTCCTAAGAAAAATGTACAACCAAAATAAAATTTATAAGAACAATAGGATTCAAGATTATGATGTCAACCATGGGGGATGATTCACCATTTTTGGGGTAAAAAAGTAAAAATATTAAAAAATAATAAATTAATAAAACTACTTTTTCAGCTTGTATTTTCAACTTATCTCGCTAAGTGTTTACTCAAATTTTGAGCGAGAGTATTCGTTGGATGAAAAATTTAATTCGTCATCCAAAGAGTACCCATATTGCATACTTTCGATGGACCCTCCTACACGAAAAATGAGAAATACATGAAAAAATGTGATTGAAATCACATTTTTGATGTATTTCTCAAATTTTGTGTAGAAGAGTTCATCAAAAGTATGCAACATGGGTACTCCTTGGATGAGGAATCAAATTCTTCTTTCAACGAGTGCTCCCGCTCGAAATTTGAGTAAACCCATAAAGAGATAAGATGAAAATACAAGATGAAAAAATAGTTTTTTCTTTTTTTCCTCTAAAATTTGATGATGTAATCTAATCTTATTTTATTGTTTCCACTATTATTTTATAATTTTCTTAGGAGGCCCATTTTAAACCTCTAAATTCCCCTAGTTCCACCTTGTGTGGGATCCACTAGTAAGGTATGATGACGAAGTTGTGTAGTATGTTGAGTTGCTTGAAGTACTTTCATCTTCAAGCAAGAGAAGGAAGTTTCTAGAAGGAACTCTATATGAACAAAATAATGAAAAGGTACATATATATTTGATAGATAAATAAATTCATGTCATCAGATAGTTGCAGACAACATGGTTAAATGCTTTATCTCATGAACATGATCGAAGAAGAAGGATATATTCCATTAGAATGATGCATCAAAGCATGTACACAATGTGCCTTGAACTCCTCTACATATAGATAAGATGAAATCAACATAATATGACCTCATATGGAAAATTATTTGGTTGAAAATTATGGTTCAAATGTTGAAAGAACCATGTAAAGAAGATCCCGAGGAAAGAAATATGTGAAAAATATGAAAGAGGAGTCCACGAAAGATGTATCTATAGTTACATAAGATCAGATAAGTGATCAACAAAGGATAACAAGAAGGATTATCTATTCCATCTCCATGAGCAAGGTATGAAGACATTGATATGTATGATGGAAAAGGAAAACCTTGGTAATATGTTTCTTGGAGATGGATTCATACATATGCAGGGTGTTGATGCTTCAAGAAGTTGTTTTCATGATGGAAGGTCATCATAAAGAGGTAAATTTGATTTATTGTTCATTTTGATTTTGAAAGCATATGGTTTGGTTGTTACAACTACCGAAAGAAGGTTGTATAAAGTCACCTACAAGTTATACTCATGAGATTGGATGGAAGTTCCTGAAAGAAACATGATTTGGAAGAGGCAATTGTATGATGGAAATCCATATGTGGACTATAATATCAGTTTCTGATGAAGAAATGGATGACATGACTATTGATTCAACCCTATGGTTCAAAGGGAAGTGATGGAGAAATATGGCTGAAGCCCTACAGATAAGTTATGATGAAGAATGATCCATGATGAATAAGATGAAATTCATGACATGATGCAGAAAGAGGAACCCTATAAGAAGCTAATAGTAGCATGATATCCACAAAAGAGCATATAATTGTTATTGGAAGCAAGTCCCTAGTTGAGAGGGAGCTTGAGCAAGTCCCTTGTTAAAAAGGATATTGGGAATATTACTTTTATAGCAATGTGTAGATCCTCCCTGGTTGAGAGGGATACATAGACACATCATTCTTGACTTCATGTTATGAATAAAGGATGGAGGATTGGGTAAGAATCTGAGATTGATTCCTATAATATTTGAGGATATGGTAGGGCATCTAGTTGGAAAGAGTAGTCGAAGAGGAAATTCCTTGAGGATGTGTTATTCCAAGACACGAATGGAATTGAAAGGACATAACTTTTGAACATCCAAATGGGGTATGTGCCCTTAGAGACAATGATGAAGGTGTCTATGAATCATTTGTTTCCCAACTTTGTTCTCTAATCTTATGGAGAGATAGATTTGTTAGTCAAGGACTTGCTATGTGACAATGTTGGTTGATATGTTTGAGATGCATTGACATAATATGAGCATATAACTTATGATATGACCTACAAATCTGACTCTTCTTATGAGAATTCTTCAATATGAGAATGTCCAAGTACCGTGTATAGATTATGAATACATCACTAGTTAAGAGGGAGTGTTGAAATGTGTAACTAGGTTCAGTATTCATAATGTATGTTGTAATCATGATTTTATATATTTGCTATTAAAGAGAAAATAAATTTATTATTTTCATTCTTGATGCATGGGTTTCATGCTCAAGATAAATTTATTTATAGGTCAAGCACCCATTGAGTGCTTCTAGGTTTTTCATAGAGTTATGAAGTCAAAAGAGTCATTGTCATACATGTAAGACCCCTTTGGGAATGTTGTATCTTGTAAATAAAATTTTTGTAAAGTCAAAAGTGTCATAAAGACCCTCCAAGAACTTGTCAAACAAGTTGGCCTCATGGGAAAAAATTCGACCTCCTAAGAAGCCTATATATAGGGGAACCTTGAATTCATTTGGAGAGACATTCATTCAAGAAAGAAAGAAGTTTGATCTCCTGAGGAAAGAAGTTGGAAGATAAGGAAAAAGGATGAAATTCAAGGAAAAAAATACGAAAAGCAAGACCAAAGTTTTGGACCTCTCTCTATCTCGTGTTAGGGTTTCTAAAGTAGCTACTAGACTAAAATTACATAAGAAACTACTGGAAGTTGAAGTTGTCGAAGAAACTGCTCTAAAATTCAAATTTGCAGACGAGATTTTGGGGAGGTCAAAGTTGTTGGAAGTTTCTAGGTCGAAGTTGCATGAAGTTGCTAGGTTGATGTTGTTGGAAGTTTCTTGGTCAAATTTGTTGGAATCTGCTATGTTGAAGTTGTTTAAAACTACTAGGTTTAAATTGTTGGAAAGGTTCATCGAGAAGGAGAAGTTTGACTTTTTATTGGAGGGGTCTTTGTCAACGGTATTAGGTCTTGGAATTCATCATTTGAAAGTTCTATAAGAAGAGACAAATTCTTGTGGGTTTTCCACTTAAGAGGAGAGGTTTTGGCCCTGGCTTTCAACCTATATTTTGTGTCCTCTTGTTTCATTGGTCTTCATTTTTTGGTAGTTGTTTTATGATATAAAACATAATAATAATCTAGAGAAAGAAGAAGTTAATCAATTTAAGTAAAAATACATGACAATTAGTTATCAAAGTAAGAGAAATCTCCCAATATAGCCACTTTTGATTCCTCAACATGGTTTCAAAGCTAAGGTGACTACAATAGGGAAAGGAAGCTTGAAGAACACTCCATTGAAGAAGGATACATAAGGGCCAAGCACAAAGATATTGTCAAGGATAACTAATAAGCATCAAAGAGAACCATTCATCTCATCACAAGGACCACATGATTTATAAGAAACACCACTTTGAAGAAGAATAAGACCAGAAATACCTTACCTCCATTCAAAGAAGGACTCTACACTTAAAGCATTCTTGGTAAGCTTACACATTCTATAATCATCTAACAAGGAAGAAAGAAATAAAACTTCATCATAAAAGTGATCTCCCTCACATTGAAGAAAGGATCACACTTCAATCATCCTTTAAGAATATCATCAAGTCATCATCATCAAGGATGCATCTTCAATTGTCAAAGGAGTAGTAAAAGTCAACGTCATCAAGAAAGCATCAAGTTGAAGATATCATATTCAAAGGAGAATATTCACTTTACAAGTAAGTATTTTTATATTTATTTTTGAATCCACTATCAGCATGACTTCATTCTACAAGGAAAGCAACAAACTGGTTGGGTCATCAAATTTCCTTGCATGGAAAAAGAGGATAGATTTGATCCTCATAGAGAATGAAGTTGTTGAATATGTTAAGGGTTCAATCTCCAAACCATCTCAAGAGAAATATCAAGCACTATCAAAGTATATGAAATGGGAAATATGGGCTCAAATAATCCTTATAGAATCAATCAAGGATTCCCTCATCCCTTATGTAGCAAATCTGGAGAAATCAAAATCTATCTATGGAAAGTTGGTAGAATTTTTTTCTGTAAGCATTATGGGAGAAGATAAATCATTGAGAACCGAATTATATGAGATGAAAGTATTAAAGGAAGAAGGGCAAGCCTCATACCTTATGAGGGTATCTCAAATAAGAGATAAACTACAAGAACTAGGAGAAACAATGTATGATAAATAAATGACCACTGTTGTGCTCAATGCACTACCTGATGAATGGGGAAACTTTGTATCTAGTATCTCTGAAAAGTAGGAAGCCATTCCATTCAATGAAATTTGGTCATTATGTAAAATTGAAGAAAGTAGGTTAAAGGAAAATGCGATGTTGGATCAAATGAAAAAATTCAAGCATATGTTTCCTTGGCTAGGAGGAAAGGGAAGTTTGGAAAGTTTGATCCTTGGAAAAAGAAGAAGCTTGACATGTCAAACATCCAATGCTATGAATGTAATACATATGGGCACTTTAATAGGAATTGTCTTAAAATTAAGAAGGACAACAAGAAAATTAAAGATATAAATGAAGTCCATTTCACCAAAGAAATAGAAGAACCTAAAAATAAGAAGTCAAAGGAGGAAGTGAAATACCTTTATTATTACTAAAATAACCTCCAATTTATTTATAAGAATATAATATTCATGATGGAATGCATCACAAGAATTATAGGATTCATTATAGTTGAGATAGAGAGTGACATTATCATAGAAGTATGATATATGCGAAGTTGAAGTCTATATAAAGCGGCCATCATGATAGAAAGGAATTAGCTCATGGTATATTCATTGAAATCATGAAAAGAAAACCGAAATAGTAGTATATATGGTTGGACAAATTCATCTAGCAAGATAAAATATAAAATAAGTCATCATACATCATCGTTATTAGATAGGAGCATTTGCAGAATGGGCATCATCAAGATCCTCCACTAGAATCTTTATAAGAAGGTTCACCTCTACTTAGAAGAAGCAAGTGCCTTATAGATAGTCCACATTCCACCTTGTGTGGGATTCCCTGGTAAGGTATGATGACGAAGATGTGAAACATGTTGAGTAGGTTGAAGTACTTTCATCTTCAAGTAAGAAAATTAAGTTGCTAGAAGGAAGTATAGATGAAAAAAATAAGGAAAATGTATGTTATATATTTGATATATAAATAAAGTCACATAATCATATACTTGTAGATATCATGGTTGAATGCTCTATCTCATGAGCATGATCGAAGGTAAGGATCGATTCCATTATAATGATGCATGAAGGCATGTAGACAATGTGCCTTGAAGTCCCATACATATTGATAAGATGAAATCAACATAATATGACCTCATATGGAATATGAGGCGCTTGAAAATCATGGTTCCTATGTTGAAAGAACCATGTGAATAAGATTCCGAGGAAATAAATATGTGAAAAATATGAAAGAAGAGTTCGTGAAAGATGTATCTATAGTCATGTAAGATAAGATAAGTGATAAACATATGATAAAAAGAATGCCTAGCTATGACATCTCCATGAAGAAGGTATGAAGACCTTGATATGTATGCTGGAAAAGGAAAACCTTGGTAGTATCTGTCTTGCAGATGGATTCATATATATGCAGGATGTTGATGCTGCAAGAAGCTGATGTCATGAGTAAAGGCCATCATAAATAGGTAGCTTTGAATTATTATTCATTTTGATTTTTGAAAGCAATGTTTGGTTGGGTTGTTATAGGGATACCGAAAGAAGGTTTTAGAATGTCACCTACAACTTGTACTCATGATATTAGATGGAAGATCTTAAAAGAAACATGATTTTTAAGAGGTATTTGTATGATGGAAATATAGATGTGGACTATAAGATCACTTTTTGATGAAAAGGATGATATGAATATTGGTTCAACCCTATGGTTTGAAGGGAAGTGATGGAGAAAGATGGTTGAATCCCTACAAATAAGTTATGATGAAGAAGGCTCCATGATGAAGAATATGAAATTCATGACATGATGCAAAAAAATGAGCCCTATAAGAAGATGATACTACCATGGTATCCACCAAAGAGAAGATAGTTTTTGTTGGAAACAAGTCCCTAGTTGGGAGGGAACATGGGAAAGTCCCTTGTTAAAAGGGATTTTTGGAATATTAATTTTATAGGAATGTATAGATCCTTTCTAGTTGAGAGGGAGAGAGAGGCACAAAATCCTTGTCTTCATGTTATGAAGAAAGAATGGAGTATTGGGTAAGCATCTAAGATTGATTCCTATACTCTTTGAGGATGTGGTAGGGCATCCAATGGGAAAGAGTTTTTGAAGAGGAAATTCCTTGAGGATGTGTTATTCCAAGACAGGAATGATCAGAAAAGGACATACCTTGTTAAAATCTGGATGGGGTATGTACCTTGAGATACAATGATGAAGGTGTCTATGAATCATTTGTCTCCCAAACATTGTTCTCAAATCTTGTGGAGAGATATATTTTTTAGTTAAGGCCTTGCTATGTGACAATGTTGGTTGATATGTTTGAGATGCACTGATATAAGTTGAGAAGATATCTTATGATACAAATTACCCGACTCTTGTTATGATAAATATTCAGTATGAGAATGTACAAGTACCGTGTATGGATTGTGAATACCTCCTTAGTTAAGAGGGAGTGTTGAAATGTGTAACTAGGTTCAATCTTCATATATTGTAATTATTATTTTATATATTTTATATTAAAGAGAAAAGTATTTTGTTATTGTCATTCATGATGCATGAATTTCATGCTCAAGATAAATTTATGTATAGGTCAAGCACCCATTGAGTCCTTCTACATTTTTCATAGAGTTACGAAGTCAAAAGAGCCATTGTCATACATGTAAGACCCCTTTGGGAATGTTGTATCTTGTAAAGTCAAAAGTGTCATAAAGATCCTCCAAGAGCTTTTCAAAAAAGTCATCCTACAAGAAGGTTTAAGTTGGTGTCATGGGCAACAATTCGACCTCCTAAGATGCATATATATAAGGGAACCTCCAATTCAGTTGGATATACATTCATTCAAGCAAGAAAGAAGTTTGATATCCTCAAGAAAGAAGCTGGAAGATAAGGAAAAATGACAAAATTTAAGGAAAAGAAGAAGAGAAGCATTATCAAAAATTTTGACCTATCTCTATCTCTATCATGTTAGGGTTTATAAAGTAGTTGCTAGATCAAAATTATAGAATAAATTGCTAGAAATTGAAGTTGTAGAAGAAACTGTTAGAAGTCGAAGTTGCAGAAGAAATTGTTGGGGAAGTTGAAGTTGCAGAAGAAATTGATGGGAAAGTCGAAGTTGCAGAAGAAGTTTCTAGGGAGGTCGAAGTTGATGGAAGTTGCTAGGTCTTAGTTGATGGAATTTTCTAGGTTGAAGTTGATGGAAGCTGTTAGGTCAAAGTTGTTGAAAGTTGCTAGGTTGAAATTGCTGGGACGGTTCATCAAGAAGGATAAGTTTGACTTGGTCTTGAAGGGGTCTCGTTCAAGGGTCTTAGGTATTGGAATTCATCATATGAACATTATATAAGAAGATGATAATTCTTGTGGGTTTTCCTCTCAATAGGAGAGGTTTTGGCCTTGGATTACAACCTATATTTTGTGTCCTCTTGTCTCATTGGTCTTCATTGTTTGGTAGTTTTTTGATGATAAAAAACACAAAAATAATCAAGAGAAAGAAGAAGTTAATCAAGTTAAGTAAAAATACATCAGAAGAAATTATAAAAGTAAGAGAAATCACCTAATCTAGCTACCCCTTGATTTCTCAACAACTAGATGCCCCACTATCCACCAGCCAACGATCAATGTTATATGAAGATGTGCTTGAAAAAGAGGAAAAGAGAAATATTCATATTGAGTTTTAGCAACATTATCAACATACCTTGTGTTCTTGGACCTATTTTGAGGGCAATGAATCTCTTCAACGCTCACATAAGACCTCCTCTTCTCCCTCTATTGTTGAAGTTGTTGTTGTAGTTGGGCCTTTGAGCATTTCTTCTATCAAGACAATCTCAGGCTATGTGATTTTTTTTTTTTCGCATCTATAACATTCGACTTTAGACAAGTCCCTTATTTTATTTTTGAAGGATAGAGTTTGATTCTTTGGCTTCCATTTCGAAATTTTTCATTTCGATTTTCCTTTCTTGGAATTGGTTGAAAATGTTGTAGGTTATCCTTCTTCTTGTCTTAAATTATTCCTATGGAAATGAGCCTAGATTCTTCTTGAGTGAAATTTTCCATAATATCATCAAATGAAGGGGGCTATTGTCTTCTACTAATGTTATTAAAATTGTAGCAATAAAAAGCTTCATTTGACTTGTGCCTTAGTCAAATGGAGAAATTCGATTTTCCACATCAACAAGATGACTTGGATTGCAGTTAGTTGGAGTGACATGGCCTTGTCTCCTAGTTAAATCAGTAAATTCGATTTTGTAGGCTATAAGTAGAGTTTTCCATAGGTTTATTTCGAACATATAGTAAAATAATGGAGTTATTTTTAGTTAAACTCAGTTATCTGATCTCTAGTCATTAGTAGAGTCCGTAGGAGTTCAGTTGAGTAGTTATAACAATTGTTAACTCATTGATCTCTCAGTTCACTGATCACTTTACTAAAAATAGTCGCAGTCATGCATGGAATTCAAATTTCCTAGTTGGAGTTGAGGAAAAGGAACATTGTAATTTTCAATTGTATACTAGTTGAGTGTATAGGTTTTTCATTAGACTAGGTGGTCATGAATTCCTTTGGTATTTGAGCAAGGAAATAGGGAAATAACCTATTTTTTAGGGGAAAATTTCCTCAAGGATTGCGTAAGGAAGTAGGTGGAAGGATGAGGTCTATTTTGGCTAAGTGTTGGTTAAAAGTAAGTCAGAGAGCAGGAAATTAGAATTGCAGTGCAACGTGTGCTTCATGTGTGAAGCAGACATTGTAATTGATCTATATTCTCATCTAAATTAATGTAAAACAACGAAGGGGTTTTTCTTAGTTGGTTTCCCCTGTAAAATCATTGTGTTCCTTGTAATTTTATGGTTTCATGTTATTGCATGTGTTTCTATTGTGAGTTTTCCTTTTTGCAGAATAGTAGAAGAAATTTTTGTTTTCTTTTCTGCAAAATAGTAGAAGAAATTTGTGTTTTCCTTTCTGCAGAATAGTAGAAGAAGTTTGTTTCTCTTGTTTTAAGTTCGAATTAATTAGAAGAAAAAATTTCTTTCCATTTCTTCGTGGCATCAAAGCTAATAACAACTACATAGAAACCTTGTTCCATATATTTTCTCAGAGAAGCTTCGATTTGTAGAGTTTTTGGTGTAGATTCTCTTCAGTGAAAAAAAAATGTCTTTCAATGGATTGAGGCTTGAATATGAATTGGAGGGAACCTCTAAATTTTTTTCTTGGAAATATAGGATGGAAGATATCATGGATGAAAATGGAGTATGGGAATTTACAAAAATTATATTCCAAAACCAACAACATTAGATGCATAAACACTTGCTCAATGGAAGAAAGACACAAAAAAAGAGACTTGCATGGAAAGGAGACTCCTTTTGGAATGTGGAAAAATCTCACATATCCATTTTAGAGCAGAAATGATGCCAAAAAAATGGCATTGATAGATAAAATCAGGAGCATTTGAATGCAAAAAAATGAAACCATTCCTCAATACCTATCCATATTCGCTTGGGTTCGAGAGGGACTTGGAGTAGGAGAAAATGTGCCATCATATGAACTTGTGAGCTCAACACTCCTTGGCCTTCCGAAATCCTTGCACAACTATCTGGTTTCAGTTAATGTAAGAGACAAGCTACCATATTGGGAGAGACTGGTCTGATTTGGTGTAGGAGGAGATCAAAAGAAACACGAAGAGATGGTGTCTAATATGCTTCAGTTGGAAAAGTAAAAAATTCCAAGTACAAGAAGGCCCAAGGCAAGGCCGAATCCAACCAAAACCATGGAAAGAAGAAATACCTTATTAAAATTAAATACTTTCACTGCCATGAGTATGGACACTATGCAACCAAGTTTCCACATAAGAAATCTAGTAAGGAGATTGAAACAACAACAGGGGGAGATGATCTTGCATCACAATTAAATTTGTATTTCACCCTCATTTCTTGCATGGAAAGCACAATAAGAGGGAGTGAGTGGTACCTAGACTCTGGTTCTTCATATAATATGACAGGAAATAAGGAGTTGTTTAGCAACTTAGAAGATGTGTATCTACAATTACACATATAGTTTGGAGATGATGGAAGGTATAGTACCAAATTGACACTATCACCTTTAAGAGGGAGTCATGCTCCCATATTCACCTAAAGGATGTAATGTATGTGCCTGGTTTGAAGAAAAATCTAGTTTATGTAGTTGTATTTAAAGACAGTGGATATGATGTGTTATTCAGTAAGGGGAAATATTATTTGAAGCATGTTTCTACTAGAAAAGTAAAACAAATTGGTGTTCAAGTTAGAAATATCTACAAGTTAAAGGTATATTTTTCCATGCATGCAAATATATCTCCATAAGTGAGGTGGGGCGATGTTGATCCTTAGTCCCAGAGTTGAAAATATTTGGACAGGGGCCATAGGAGAGAAACAACAGTTGCAATATACTTTTCTCATGGATTATTACCATTGCTACAGGGGGCCACAATATTTAGTAGTAGAAGGATCAATGTCAGTGAGTGCAGTCAGATATTGGGTGACAGTTGCAGGTTAGTAGTAATCATAGAGTTAGGAGATAGTTTCAGCTTAGAGACACAGCTAATTCAATATTTTTCTTAGTTGCAGTTGTTTTAGTAGCAACAACAATAGTGAGAGGGAGTATTAGTTTTGTTACAATACATTCCACTGGAGCAGGATTGGGGTTGTGTAGAATCATTTTATTGCTAAGAGGGAGTGTTAAAATTGCAGAAAGAATAGGATTCATTTGAATTGTGCCTTAGTGAAATGGAGAAGTTTGATTTTCCACATTAGCAGGATGACTTGGATTGCAGTAGTTGGATTGACATGGCCTTGTATCCTAGTTAAATTAGTAAATTCAATTTTGTAGGCTAGAAGTAGAGTTGTGCATGGGTTGATTGAAAAAATATAGCAATCTAGTGGAGTTATTGTTAGTTCAACTCAGTTATATGAGCTCTAGTCATTATTAGAGCCATTAGGAGTTCAGTTGAGTATTTATAAAATTTTTTAACTCACTGATATCTCAGTTAATTGATCAATTTACCAAAAATAGTCCCAGTCATGCATGGAATTCGAATTGCCTAGTTGGAGTGGAGGAAAAGGCACATTGTAATTGTGAATTGCATACTAGTTGAGTGTACAAGTTTTTCATTGGAGCAAGTGGTAAATTCATTTGGTATTTGCACAAAGAAATAGGGAATTCTCTTATTTTTTAGGGGCTAATTTCCTCTAGGATTGCAAAAGGAAATAGGAGGAAGATTGAGGCCTATTTTGGCTAAGTGTTCGTAAAAAGTAGGTAAGAGAACATGAAATCAGAATTTCAGTGTAGGGTGTGCTTCATGTGTGAAATAGTCATTGTAATTGATCCATATTCTCATATAAATTAATGCAAAGTAGAAAAGGGTTTTTTCCCAGTTGGGTTCCCCTATAAAATCATTGTGTTCCTTGTGTATTAATGGTTTCATGTTATTGCATGAATTTCTATCATGTGTTTTCCTTTCGATGAAATAGTAGAAGAAATTTGTGTCTCTTTTTTTAGTTCGAATTCATTATCAGTACCAAATTTATTTCTATTTCTTGAAATTATTGTAATGAATGTCTTCGAAGACATGGAATTCCACCAAGGGTCATATGCACCAATTATTTATTAGGTATGATTTCTCCAAAGGAAAGAAGTTGATCTCTTGTTTGATAGATTCTCATGAAGTAGGCTATTATGGATTCTTTCTTAGACATCTTGATGTCACAGAGTTGAATATTTAATGCAATGATGTGGTTGAGAATGTTGACCTCATACATCCCAATCAATTTGTCATACATCTCCTTTGACTTCTTTAGACTAGACACATAAATAATTAGATGATCTCTAGGAGAGTCAATGATGATATTATTAGCCTTGATTTAATCTTTATTTTACTTTGATTTGACATTTGCATTGGTATTCTCAGGAGGTTCAACTACCTTTCCCTCCACATACTCCATCACATCTAATCTAGCACTCCATGCTGCAAATTTGGAGGCATCATTCAACTTCTCTTCAATCTTGAAGTAGGAGGAAGTCATGTTGTATAAGAAAGTTGATCATCGATAAACAAGAGAGGTGTCTCAAAGAGGTGTTATCTAATATCTAATGGCTAATCTTCACCTTGTTGGAGCGGGGTTCCCTTAGGCACAAGTTCCAATGTTTTTTTTTTGTATGTTTTTATGTACGCGTTGCGTAGGGGTAGTCAAAGGGATTTTTGCCCCAATTTTGGATATATTTATGTTTAAATGTATATTGTGTGTCTCAAACCATGGTTTGAGACCATAATATCTCTGCGCTAGGCGTATTATAAATAGATAGCATTTGTCTAAGTCAGTTAAGTTAAGTTGATGTGATATTGATATTCGGATAATATATGTGTTTGTAAGGGATTTTAGGTTGGGTAAAAGGATATTGTTGGTTGTGTGCATGGAGACCTTGTCCTGACTGTGTGCGTAGAAGGGATTGTAAGGGTTTTGTAAGGGTTTTTAAAGGAAAGGCTGATGTATTGAAAGATCTGAAGGATTAATAGAAGGAAAAACTTTGGCGAATTCTCTGTGTTACTTGTCTAATTGTTGGTTATGCATACTGTTTATGCTTTGATGAGATCACACTATCTGTTTCCTTATTGATGAATGCGCAGGGATAATTGATATGTTGGTATGCATGAATATTGACCTCTGCTAAGTAAGATCAAGATTTGTTGTCTGTGTTGAAGCACACCCTATTTTTGTGATACTATCTATGTGTTTCTGTTATAAGCTATTGCACACATCTGATTACAGTGATTAGGTCAAGATATGGTTCTGAATTATTATATAGGACAAATACTTCCATGTATTCTATGAATGATTACACAAAGATCTATAATTATGTTATAATTCACTATGCACACTGGTGGAAGGTCAATTAGGGTTTTTTTGAGGACCACTTCATAAAATTCTCTCTTAGGGTGCGGAAACTTGGTTCCAACACCCCTCCATACTACTTCGGGTGAGACTTTGGTCTACACAAGAAGATCATTTCCAAAAGGTCTAGTAGTTGGAGGGTTTTTTGGTTTATCCATAAACTTTGAACCTAGGTCAAGACCCCTCAAGCCAACAAATGGTTTATTTGTGGGGCGCGGGATCATCATTTTGAGGGAGATTTGATGTTCTAGCATCCATCATGAAACACATTACGGGACTGGTTGGATAGAAATATCCTTGAATTTTTGTTGCAAGAGAATAAAAGCACTAAATTGTCTGACGAACAATGGGTGCAGAAGTATATTTATACTGAATTACATGAAATTTTCTTCTATTCCTTTGCACATGAACTTCAGGAATGATTTTCGTGCTTGGCTGAGTTCCATCACTGCATAAAATACGATTTAGTCATTGATTGGACTCCTAATTTGACGCAACAAGTAGATACATTTGATAATAAGATCACTCATGTGGTAAATAATTGGATCGATCGCCTTCTGGGTGGATTTGTGACTGAATTTGTTGTTGACCAATTCGTGTCTGATTCTGAAGCAGAAATAAGATTCTTCAAAGGCCCTAGAGGTAATTTTTTGCGCTCATTGAAATTATTATTGAAGATGCTATTGTGTGAAATGGGTTGTCTGTGCAAAGTTGCAAACATACTACTTGAATGCATCAAAGAGGTCCAGTTATGCACAGTGGAAGAATCTACTGAGAATACTTTGAAAAAGTACTTTATAGCCCTCTAAAACCTAGATCTAATAGTGAACTAGAACCATAAACTGCTAGCTCGAGTGACTCTGAAGAATAAAGCTCGTCATATCATAAGACCTTGAATATTTTTCCTACTCCGTCCACTCCAATTTTAAGCTCACATTGTTGATCACCTATCACGCCGCGTAGTCCTTCACCACTTCCACCTCCATGACCACCTTAAGTAGACATGGCTGCATCGATGAAATCACCACATTTCAGAGGCATTGGTAATGAGGATATTGAAATTTTTTTTTTCGTGACTAAGGCCGTATGTCAGGCTCAACAAGATAAAAATATTGGTATTATAAAAGCCCAGCTGGCTACTGCATTTCAAGATCGCTCTCTAGACTGGTACATTAGGTATGCACAAGAAAACCCTAATGCTACCTTGGAAGAAATTAAAGATGCCCTTAATGAAAAATTTAAGAAACCTATATCATACACGCAGCTGGAGACACAGATGAAGGATATTCGCTAGAAGCCTAATGAATATGTATGGGAGGTTGATCAAATATTGAAGCGCACCATCAGAGATGGTGGATTCATGATTGATGATACTCAGCATAAGGATGATTCATTGCTATGTTTCTCTTACATCTGTGCCAACCATTAGGTCAACAGAATGTTGCTACACAAGTTTAGGTTGTAGAAGTTGCAATGAAATTAGAAGGCACCCCAATCCCTATTGTGCTAGGAACTCAACATATCTGGAGTCAGTTGGAAGAAATGCATCTGGAAATTCAAAATTTGCTCCAAGACAAAGGCAAGGAGGTCTGTGTAGAGGTTTGGTGTATATAGTGCAAAGCTTCTGGGAATCATAAGGACCAGTGTCCTGTTTTAAACAACTACATGACTGTTGGAGGTCCTAGTCCATTGAAGAGACCTGTATGTTGCACTATATGTCAGATTTTTGGACTACATGACACATATTCCTGCCCAAGGGTTGGAAAATATCAGCCTGACTTACAACAACCATTTTTCAAGTTATGTTCATCATTAGGGCATGATGAGCAGCATTGGCAGACCTATGATATGATGCTAGATAAAGCTTAGATCTATAGAATGCAGTTTGAGCCTACTTCACTAGCATCACCTTCTAGGCGCAAAGGATTCCAAGACCAAGGAAGATGCATAGGAGGTAGATCAACTGGTAGAGGAAGAGGACAAGTGATTTGTTATAACTATGGTGATCTTGGTAATTATGCGTGTGACTGTCCAAATCCAGCAAGACAGTCCTATAGGTATTGTAGACAATTTGATCATGTTATAGAAGATTGTCTTGTCTTGATTGCTAAAATGTAGGAAAAGAGGATTGCAACGCATAATCTAAAAATGGTTCGCATAGAGACTCGTGAAGAAGATCCTTGTGTGAATATAGTTACCATGAGTGGTTTAGCTACTAATGAAGATAAAGGAAAGAAACCTGCTACTTATGTCTAGAAAAAGGAAGGCCTTAAGAAATCACCTGAGAACAAAGAAGGAATTAACCTCCAGCACACAAAATAAACCTTTATTTGAAGCAAGGAAAGATTTCATAGAAGGAGATAATTCAACAAGTGGTAGAACACTAAAAGGAGCCGGAGGTGAAGAAGAGATTAATCCATTCTTACAAGCATGCATAAAGTTGCTGCGCAACCAAAAGGTTATTGAAAATTTGCAGGTATTGATAGACAACTGGCAGAAAAAGAACAACCTTTGTGCGTAGTCAACAAAATCTATAAGAAAAAGAGGATAACGGGTAGGGATATGCGTCTGACTATGAAAATTGGTGCGTATGAAATGGACCAAGTCATTCTAGATCTGGGATCAGATGCTAATGTTCTGCCTGAAAAACCTGGCAATGCATGGGAGAACCAAAGTTGGAATGGTCCACTATCCAATTGCACATGGTTAACTAACAAAAGATGATAAATTTGGGGAGACTGTCAAAGGTTGGGGTCGATATAGAAGGTGTTAAGGTACTGGAAGAGTTTGAGGTCGTACAAATTGTAGATGATACTGATCCCTATCCTGCACTGCTAGGGTTGGATTGGTCCATTGACATGGATGGTGTTATTAATCTAAAGAAATGATGAATTTCAGAAAAATGGAGTTCGGGTCATCATTCCTCTGGATCTTGTAGAAGATAAAAGGTATACTAAACCAGGGCATGCTGAGGACGAGATTGATCAAAGTTATAAGCTAATGTTGCATGAGGAAGACTGGATTAATCCAAAAACAGACGAGAATCTTAAATGGGAGAAGGATAGTTATTGATTTTCAGTCTCGGATGAATATCTAGAGAATTGGAAGAACTGACTACATGAGGTGTCTGCATTGCACTGTGATCGTGTGACTTGCGCTCTGCGTTGCTTAACATTTGAGGTACATGATTTCCCACATTATGATGGCTCAATTGATGTAAACACATTCTTGGGAGAACTGGAAAGATTTGTACTAGCAGACCAGAGGTTCCATGCCTTGGATCTCATCTTGCGCGGTACTCCAGCAAGATGGTGGGAAACACATAAGGAGAACATGGGATATTGGGAGGAATGTGCACACATGATGTGGCTATGATTTGGACACCTAGTACTTAAAGAAGAGGACTTATACTATCGAAAAGAAGATCCGTGTAGACATCTGGCCAAATGGAATCAGGTATGGGGTGTAGAACCACGACCTGAATGGGTTCATATGTTTATTCATACATTGGGAAAGGTGCCAACTGAATGGTACTTGGAAACAGAGCTTGCAGAGGCACTAGTGAATGCTCTGCGTCAAAAATTTTTATTCTTACATTAAGCTTTGAAAGTGGATTTTATAAAATTGGTCAAGCTCTGCACAATATTGAAGAAGTCATCTTTGATTCCACTAAGAATGTGAATGAGTGCACGCAACCAGAATGGGATGCATAGATGAACGCCATTATGAATTTCAGAAATATGACAGTCAAAGAAAATGATGAGGACCGAAGGAATATCATGATTCCTGAATCTGAAGGCTAGCACGCAGTGGCTGGGCCCTCCATCACCTCGATGGATGTGACAAAACCATTGCAGTTACGAAAGGTCAATATTGGAATTGAAGAAAAGCCTAAGTTAGCATATATTGGAGACTACTAGGATGATGATATAGTGGGAAAGGTTGTTGAGTTGTTGACAGAATATCAATTCTATTCCCAACAAAGTTTTCAGAATTTAATGGAATCATTGGGGACCTAGGAGTAATGAAAATCACACTGAAGCCTGATGCGCGCCTAGTAAAAAAACGTACATACAGGCTAAATCCCCAATATAAGTAGAAATTGAAAGAAGAGTTGGATAAAATGGTGGAAGTAGATATCATTGAGCCTATGGAAGAATCTGATTGGGTAAGTCCGATTGTGGTGCAAGATAAGAAGACCAAGGGAGAAATCAAAAGCTGTGTGGATCTGCGGAAACTGAATGATGCTTGTGTGCATGATCCATTCCCAACTCCATTTTCAGATGAATTTTTGGATAATGTTGGAGGCCAAGATGCATATTATTTTACAGATGGATTCTCAATCTATCATCAGATCTGGATTGCACTAGAAGATAGGAATAAGACCACTTTTGCTACTGAATGGGGATATTTCCAATATAAAGTTATGCCATTTGTGAAGAATTCTCTTGCCATTTTCTCATGAGTCATATTTGTTGCTTTCAAATAATACATACACAAGTTTTTGGAAGTATAATTTGATGATTGGACTGTCTTTGGGTTGTTGAAGAAGCATGTATCAAATCTATGCTTAATGCTGGATACTTGTAGGAAGTATCAAATCTCATTGAATCTGAAGAAGTGTATTTTCTGTGTACCCTTTGGAATATTGTTGGGACATATTTTCTACCAGTAGGGATTGACGGTGGATCCTGCCAAGATTGTAGTCATAGTCAATTAGGAAGTACCCGAGAATATCAAGTAGTTGTGCTCAATATTAGGGAATACTGGGTACTATAGAAAATTCATTCAGAGATATGCACTGATAACTGCGCCTATGGAAAATCTATTAAAGAAATATGCGACGTTCTGCTGGGACACAAACTCACAAAAGAGTTTTGAGTTTCTCAAGGAGAAGATGGTCACTGTGCCCATCCTGGTCTTCCCGAATGGGTCCAAGTATTTTCATGTAAATGTGGATGCTTCCTGTATTACGCTCAGAGTTGTGTTAGCGCAGCTAGGAGAAGGAGAAATTGATCATCCTATTTCTTATGCCAGCCGAAAAATATCATGTGCAGAAAAGAACTACTCAACCACATAAACAAAAGGGCTTTCAATGGTATATTCGCTGCATAAATTCCACCACTATTTGTTGGGAGGTCACTTGAAAATGTTCACTGATCATTCTGCTTTGAAGTACCTAGTCAACAAGCCTGTTTTTGGGGGGAATATCTATAGGTGGTTGCTGTTATTTCAGGAATATGATTTTCAAATTATAGTGAAGCCAAGACGATTACATGCTGGACCATACCATATTTTGCACAATGAATCAGGTGAAGAACCCACAAACATCGATGATGGATTTCCCGACGCGCATTTGTTTGTGATAAAAGTGGTTGATGAGAATTTCCCTGAGATCATTTAGTTTCTGACTACTGGTTGCGCACTTGAAGAATATACCTTAGAGTACTTGTTGTGCGCGCATTAGAGTTTACCACTATTGCTGGACAATTGTACAAATTAGGCGCGGACGAAGTCCTACGAAGGTATGTCTTGGAACATGAAAGGTGGGAAATTCTCAATGAAGTGCATGGAGGAGTTTCTGGTGGTCATTATGCAGGTAAGGCCACTGCACATAAAATCTTGTGCGCTGAGTTGTGGTGGCCGACGCTACAAAATGATGCCTATGCGCACTATCATGCCTATGATGCTTGTCAGAGAACGGGGAAACATTCGCGCAGGGATGAGATGCTGCTGCATCCGTAGATGGAACTGAAAGATTTTGAAAAATGGCCTATTGAATTTGTAGGACCTATTAATCCTCCAGGAAGGAAGAGCGGTGCACGCTACATCATCAGGATGATAAATTATGTAACCAGATGGGCTGAAGCCAAGCCGGTGAAAGATTGTAGTGTTGATGCTACTGCACAATTTATTTTTGAGAATATAGTGACTCGGTTTGGTTTCCCAAAGATCCTAATTACGACCAAGGTACACATTTTGTAAATGACACTATCGAAGATTTGACTGAATAATTCAAGATGCATCATCAGAAGAGCTCTCTTTATCATTCTAAGGAAAATGGCACAGTTGAAGTTGTCAATAATATCTTGGAGACCACACTCACTAAGGTTTGAAATGCTAACATAAATGATTGGGATGAGAAAGTACCTGCAGTGCTCTGGGCCTACATGATTACTTGAAAAAAGTTGACTGGGAGGACACATTTTAGAATTTTATATGGGCAGGAGGTTGTGTTTCCCATGGAATTCATTGTTCCCAGTATATACATTGTAGATTTTACCAATATGGCTGAATAAGATGCTCTGGAAGAATAGTTGTCGCAATTGGTTTCTCTGGAAGAGATTTGGTTTATTTCCAATTATCACCAGCAGGTCCAAAAGGTGCGTGAAAAAGCTTGGCATGACAGGCACATCAGGAAGAAGGTGTTAAAGGAGGATGAATTAGTCTTACTATATGACAATAAGTTTGCGTATCACCCAAGGAAATTGAATATGCATTGGCTAGGCCCCTATGTTGTCAAGGAAAGCACTGATCGTGGAGTAGTGCACCTAGCCATGTTGAATGGTGAATACTTGTCAGACTATGTCAATGGAGGTTATCTAAAGCCTTACAAGGATGACCCTATGCCTACCAAATGAATATATGGCCGGAGTATCATACCTACGCAGTTGAGATGGAAAATGTGCAGGAAGGTGTGGCCCACGTGCGATATCTGCGCCAAGGAATTGACTAGTGCACAGAGGTGTCAAAAATTAGCCATTGGAATAGTAAACTTGGATAATAAAAAATTATTATTGTTTTTAGGAGTGCCAAAGATGCAATTAAAGAGGGGATTTTTCCATATTTGGGACCATTTGTCAGTAATGGAACCTAATTAATGCCCACGAAGCTATTGCAGATGTGTCACAAGTATAAATATGAAGCATGGGATCACAATAGTTCCATTTGTGTTCTAAGCAATTTTTATGCTTTGAGCTATTTATTTGTCTTTGCCTTTGTTGCGTCTATGTCCAGATTGGATCCCGGGTTTGAGGAATCATTGCGCCAAGCCAGTTTAGGGTATATAATTCAGAGCAGGATGACAACCACCAGACCCAAATATGACCTTGCTGCGCAGGAGGTGCCTGTGGTAGAGATCCCCGCGCCATGTAAAACAATGAAGGGACACACATCAGGAAAATGCAAGTCCCCGAGAGAAAAGACCCCCAGACCACACCATTTTTTTGGAGAGAAGATGAAGAAACCCATGCTTGGACTCCTGGAAACTATTGAAGAAGGGGATGACGATGTCGTAGAAGTAGCACCATTCTTGCACCTGCCTGGTTACATTGCACCTTGATAACCTACAGTAAAAGTGCCAAAGGTCTTGGATAAGGTGTGCGTAGTTATCCAAGTGCCCATGATCCCAAAGAACATCCCAATGGAGGGGGACATGCTGGCCAAAATCCCCCAGTTGCAATTCTATGACTAGGACATTGCAGAAGTGGAGAAATTTCTAGAGCTTATGCCCAAGCTTTATCTTGAACCAGTTCCATATGTAGGATGTCTGGTGCACCTTGAACCAAAGAGAGAGATGCTAGGTCTGCATAAGGAAAGCCTCCTCAATATTTTATAGATCCCTCATTTTTGGCGCAACCCCATTAATGATATATGCATCAGGAAACCATTGGAATTAGTCCATGAAGATGTGCTCTGGTTGGGAGAGTGCATCCCAATTGATAAGGCCATTAAGAAGCCTGTTGAAATAGTACCACCAACTCTGATAGAAAATCCTGGTGACAAAGAGACTACACTGACCACTATAGGAGAAACTGCTGAGATCACCACTATGCTAGAAAATAATGGCTCTACGCCCAAAGAAACTAAAGCTCCCACATCTAAAGGCACAAAGCGCAGTGCACCGACCAAGTTTGGGTCAAGGAAAAAGAAGAAGGGTTCGAAGCAAATAGGACAGGAGGTCCTGACACTGACAGAGGACGATCTCAATGAGATCACAAATATAGTGAACATTGCATAGGAGGATTGCTGGATAGACATGAAGGTCCAATATAAATCTGCACTATAGGTTTTCCAGGTTGGCTTAAGAGAGTTAAAAATTCAAGCGAGCCAGATCCAGGTGAGTGTGATTCAAGTGAGCTGAACCAGTGTGCCTATTACCAGCGCACATCCCTTGGATGTAGCTTTACCACCATTCGGGGAAGGACGATTCGTCCATATCCCCTTGCCAACATTTCAAATGGATGCGAGCCAATGCACTCAGTTTACTAGCATAGGTGATGTTCATATTAATCTTGTTGTGTTTCCTGTAGGAAAGCTCCATTTACTTCACTCTGATATCACTGATGAGATGTAGTACTAAGAAGCAACCATGCAGACGCAAACCCAGGATGCATAGAAACAAGCTACACAAGTGCATGAGCAACAATGACGGGCAGCAGCAAAATATCAAGACGTAGAGGCCCAACATGCTGCACTGGAAGCCAAGGTCAACCAAGTTTTCCAAGATATTCCCACGGTCGTAGCCACCGCTACATCTACAAAGAAGTTGGAAGGACTAGCTACTCCAATCAAGGATGTGCACGCAGAAGCTCACACCATTTGAGTTGAGTATGAGAAGCAAATCACGGATCTTCAAACCAAGCTTCAACCGGAGACACTGCCAGAGGTCCGTGCCAAGGGAGAAACATAGGTGAAGCATGCCTAAGAAAGTATCGCCACCATAGTCAGTCAGTGTGACCAGTCTCTAGCTGAGGCCATGGAAATTTGGGCCTTTGTCTAGAATGATTTGGTCTTGTAACAACTGTGTGACACACTCAGTGCCAAGGAAAAAAAATTCAAAGAAATACACATAGTAGCACTCACATTGGTGGTTCAGCAGAGACTTTATCATCTGCAAGAAGGCCGCAGACTCCAGGGAGAAATTTCATATTTGTGCTGAAAAGAACAAGTGCTCACAGAACGAATGCAACCATGGGAAGAGGAGGCACTGCAACGCTTGCAGAGGGTAGATAATACACTCAAGATCATTTAGTAGACCCAACATAGTGTGGAGATGGCCGTTGAAGGGCCCACGAGAGATAATATGGTTCAACAAGCGTAGGGTTCAACAACGTAGAGTCTGGAGTAAGTGATCCCTCTCAAAAATTCTGTCAAGATGCTCCGTGACAAAACCAAGGATATACTAGCAATGCCTCCGTGACTTGGGATGAGTCACATGTTTATGCTGGGGGCTTATTGGAGTAGGGTTCCCTCAGGCACAAGTTCCAATGCCTTTTTTGTATGTTTGTATGCGTGCGCTACACAGGGGTAGTCAAAGGGCTTTTTGCCCCAATTTTGGATATATTTAAGTTTAAAGGTAAACTATGGCTCTCAAACCATGGTTTGAGACCATAGTATCTACGCGCTAGGCGTATTTTAAACAGATAGTGTTTGTCTAAGTCAGTTAAGTTAAGTTGATGTGATATTGATATTCAGATAATATCTGTGTCTGTAAGAGTTTTTGGGTTGGGTAAAAGGCTTTTGTTGGCTGTGTGCATGGAGGCCTAGTCCTGCCTGTTTGCAGACTCTGTTGGCTATGTGTGAGAAAGGGATTGTAAGGGTTTTCTAAGGAAAAGTTGATGTATTGACAGATTTGAAGGATTAATAGAAGGAACAATTTTGGTGAATTCTCTGTGTTACGTGTATAATTGCTAGTTATGCTTACTTTTTATTCTTTGATGAGATCGCACTATATGTTTTGAATGATGAGGGCTAACTGATATGTTGGTATGCATGAATATTGACTTATTCTAAGTAAGATCAAGATCTGTTGTTAGCGCTAAAGCGAACCCTATTTCTGTGATACTATCTCTATGTTTCTGTTATAAGATATTGCTCACATCTGATTACAATGATTAGGTCAAGATATGGTTTTGATTTATTATATAGGACAAGTACTTCCGTGTATTATGTGAATGATTACGCAAATATTTGTAATTCTGTTATAATTCAAAGTGCACGCTGGTGGAAGGTCAATCGGGGTTTTTTCGAGGACCACTTCATTAAATTCTCTCTCACAGTGCGGAAACCTAGTTCCATCACCCCCCCATACTGCTTTGGGTGAGACTTTGGTCTGCGCAAGAAAATCATTTTCGAAAGGGCCAATAGTTGGAGGGTTTGTTGGTTTATCCATAAACTCTGAACCTGGGTCAGGACCCCTCAAGCCAACACACCTCAAATCTGATACCATGTTAATTTTTTCTCAAGTTATGTGTTTTTATAATCACTTAAAACAATATATCATTCAATTTCGTTCACCCCAGTAACGATTAGGTAATTATAGATAGAATAGTAAATGATCATATGCATAATAAAATATATCCAAGCACAATGAGACAAAAAAATTTGGTCAAAGTCCAGGGAAAACCCCACAAGGGGGGAAACCAAAATCAATTCTTATTCTTCTATGATATTCAATCAATGTTGAGCTTGAGATACAATCCAATAGTATATCCAAAAGCTAGTTAAATTCCACTCTTTTAATTTCCATGTCAAATAAGGAAAAAGTAGTCAAAGGAGAGAGAAATTCAACAAACTATTAGGAGTTGATAGTCTAGTCAAAGGGTCGAAATTCGACATCTTGTAGCTTGGTCAAAGTTATAGTCAACCTTATGGTCAAAGCCCATAAAATAGAGTCAGATATTCTGGTAAACACAATAGAATATTTGACCTTCTTTCCTCAGTCATAACTCAGTCAAACATAGTCAAAGTCTCCTGCAACTTTCAGTCAAACATAGTCAAAGTCTCCTGCAAATTTCAATAAAATTCCACAATCAAACCCTATGGAAAAATCTCAATCAAATCATGTGTTCAACCTTAATCTACGTGCCCAAAAAAGAAGTAAAGATGCAGTCAGAAACAGTCAAATATACCTTGAATATTCATCCTCCATCCATAATCAAACATCTTGGTCAAAGTAACAAAAAATAACCCAAGTCAATGCATGTCAACGCAAGAAAAATAAAGAAGAAAAGGTTGTTTAATGCTATTTAGAAAGTCTCCTTTAGATTCCTTCACATGTGTGAAATTTCTCTATGAATTTCAGATTGAACTTGTGTTGATGAGATGCTCCAAATGAAGTCCAACAATGGTCTATTTATATGTGATTCATGAGGTGGTTTTTCACAAATGTGGGGTTGACTTGATGGTCTTAGGGGTAAATTCGTCAAACCAAAAATATGATTTGTCTCCATTAATTTTCCATTGAAAATTCTGAATGAAGCTATCATTTTCAACATAAAATTACATAAAATATATCCATAAATAATCCTTCATTATCGCAAATGCAATGTCCCCAATAACAAATTATCCAAAAATATCACATATCCACAAGAGTACAAGGCTACAACAGCTAGGCTGAAATCTCTAAGGAGGTCAAAATAGTACACAAGTGATATTAGGTCTACCTCAATTAATTTTAACCCAAGAAGCCCCTAAGCAAGTTTTACAATGAGTTAACAAAAAATAATTCTTGGGTTACAAGCCAACCCACCAACTCATTGTGAAATTGTGTCACAAAAGACCAACAAGTGTGAACCTATATGCCTCTAATTGATGACATCATGCCCTTTTAGGTTCTATATACTATGTGATGGTGACTATAAGGCTAAAAGTGTGTCCATGTGTCATTATTTTTAGAAAATTATATATTACAGAGAAATGCAACAAATAAAATATGTGGAAAAGACAAGCACACAAAGCACATAAAACCAGAGAGACATAGATATACGTGGTTCACCTAGTTTGGGTTGCGTCCACCCCGAACAACCATTCCTTCCTTTCTATTATCCAATAAAATGAAGAGAAAAAACCTACAGTAGATCCGCTGTAATATCCTTTGTTTTCTCTCTCAGTCTCCCTATCTGTTTCTCGCTCTGAGAATACAAATACAATACACAACCGCAATAAAATACTCTCATATAAGCAAGGGGTTTCCTTCTAGGGCAAAAAAATATAAACTAAACATAACTTCTACCGTCATATCATCCGCCTAATGAACGACCCAGATTGACTAGAAATTACTATACTTTTAGAAGGCAATTTTACATTTGTTTTTAGCTTCGGGGGCGCTGTCCCCCTTGGACCCCCCAAGCAACGTTTAATTACGGGCGGCGTTGCCGTCCCATTAATGTACAGGGGTCCAACGCTGCGATACAAAATAAACAAGATAATCAGGCTCCACACCTAACAATCTCCCACTTGGAAACTGATTGTAGCAACTCCACCACTGCTTCATTTGCTGGAAAATGACTCCTCTTTGGACCTGGCTGTTTCTCATATTCATCATCATCCTTGAAGACGAAATGAAACTGAGCATAATCTCTATTTCTCCCTGGTTACAACTTTTATTAGCATATCTGTAGGATTCTGGCTAGTGTGTATCTTTCCAGCTTCAACTGTCCATCTTCAAATATTGACCGTATAAAATGGTACTTGAGCTGTATGTGTTTAGTCCTGGAATGAAATGCCGAGTTCTTTGCAAGATGTATGGAAATTTGACTATCACTGTATAACGCACCCATATCATGCTTCTTACCCAATTCATCCATAAACATTTGTAACCAAATCATTTCTTTACTAGCCTCTATAGCAGAAACATACTCTGCTTCTGTTGTTGAAAGTGCAACAACACTCTAGATTTTGAAACCCAACTGGCAGCTATTCCACCTACAGTAAATACATATCCTATAGTTCTCCTCCTGTTATCTCTGTCACTTGCCATATCTGCATCAACATATCCCTCTAGAGCAATGTTTGAACCACCAAAGCATAATGCGTGATTTGTGGTACGTCTCAAATATCTGAGAATCCATTTTACTGCCATCCAATGTTCTTTTCCTGGATTGTTCATGTACCTGCTTACAACTCCCACTGCATGTTCAATATCAGGCCTTGTGCAGACCATTGCATACATTAAGCTTCCAACTGCTGATGCATATGGAACTTTAGACATATAGTCCATTTCTTCTTGGGTCTTGGGGCACATCTCCTTACTAAGTTTGAAATGGCTAGCAAAAGGTGTACTAACTGGTTTTGCATTCTGCATATTACATCTTTTCAACACCTTTTGTATGTACTCATTCTAAGATAGTGTTAATTTACGATTTTTCCTGTCTCTACTTATTCCCATACCAAGGATTTGTTTTGCAGCTCCCAAATCCTTCATTGCAAATGATTTTGCCAATTTTCTTTTGAGCACATTTATTTCCTGCATGTTAAACCCTGCAATAAGCATGTCATCTACATACAATAACAATATAATATAGCTACCATCATTTTTCTTTTTCAGATAAACACAATGATTAGAGTGACATCTAGTATAACCTTGTTCAGACATAAACCTGTCAAATTTTAGATACCATTGCCTTGGAGCCTATTTTAAGCCATACAAGCTCTTCTTTAACATGCACACTAATTTTTCCTTCCCTTTGACTTCATATGCTTCTGGTTGCTCCATATAGATCTCTTCCTCCAGATCTCCATGGGGAAATGATATCTTTACATCTAACTATTCAAGATGTAAATCTTCCACTGCTACAAGAATTAAAATAGTTTTGATTGAAGTCATCTTAACAACAAGAGAAAATATTTCATCAAAATCAATACCTTTATTTTGTGCAAACTGTTTCATCACAAGTCTAGATTTATACCTTTGTTTTCCTCCATCTTCTTCCTTCAACCTGTAAACCCATTTATTTTGCAATGTAGTTTTACCTGCAGGCAACCTGACTAAGTCCCAAGTCTGATTATGTATTAAGGAGTCCATCTCTTCTTCCATGGCTAGCTCCCACTTCTTCCTGGTTTCAACCTACATTGCTTCTTCATAACATTCGGGTTCACCAGAATCAATCAACAATAAATAATACAATGAAGGAGAGTATTGTTCAGGGGTGTTGAGTCTCAATTCTGCATCTTTTCCATACACTTTTCTATACCTTTTTCACTCACCTGAACCTCCCAAGTTGTCAATATCATTGTATATCAATTACAAAAGAGCATCTAACATGGTTTTTAACTATATTTTTGTGTCTGCTGTTTGATTTAGACTGTTTACGAATAAAGGGAACTGCCACTTTTCACCGCCGCAAATTTTCACCATTTTGTGAAACTTGATGTTGCGTGTTCACAAAGAGAACTATTGGCGAATGTAAGGGGTAAGTCGTAAATGATGTGAGTTACGTGTCTGTGTCCTATTGGTTCGAGCAAAATCATCTAAAGAAGCTGCGGTCAAAGGCGTCCAAATGGAAGTCAACCATAGAGTCTCACGGTGACAGGACTCTGTTTCGTGTCACGTGAAGGTTCATATGGTCGTTTCTGAGTTGCTGAGGACAAGTCGACATCTGTACATGGCTCCATAGCCGAATTCAAGCATCCAATCCTCATAGATTTACTTTCCAACACAGCCATGATCCTAGATCTGTGGACGTAATGGTCTACGTGTTCTCCACCAACATAAACTTTAGGAGACAGTTATATTTCTTTTGTTATATATAACGCCTTTGCATATGCATATAGAGTTAGTCGATGTTGGTCTTTGTTATCTTTTGTTAGTCTGCTCTGTAATGTAATTACGCTGCCTTTGTGCCGTAATACTACCATACTGTTATGACTGCATTTTAATATAAGAAGACTCTGTTTTCCAACGTAATTCGTACTTGAAGATCGTTGCCAAGGCTGGTGTAGAGGGCCCCTGCTCAGCTAAGGTTTTGTGCATTAGTGTATAGTTCTTATTTCATTTCTTTAAAGCTCATTGTGCCATAATCCATTCACATGTTTACACATTGCATTTTTCATGATACATATGCTTCATTTCTGTTTATAAACTTTCATGCTTTCCATTTCACTTCTGTCTTTCATGTTTTATGTTGTTAATCACTGATCAGTGTTCTTGTTTCAGGTTATAGATAGGCAGCCCGGGAATTTTCATAGCTTTTTGACTAATGACATGGAACTAACATTGTTCTGCTGCTAATGTGTTTTTCTTAGTTTCTGTTTAATTTCAGTACTGCTTTGTTTAATTCAGTTTTGCTCATTTGCTTCAGTAGTTAAATTTAGATATATTAAACTTCTCATAACATCTTCAGTTGCCTCCGAAAGCCACAACTGGACTGATGGTGAGGGATTGTATTATGAAATGTGTAGTTTAGTATTAGTTTTCTTTCTGCAAATTTAGATATATTGAACTGCTCATAACATCTTCAGTTGCCTCCGAAAGCCACAGCTGGACTGATGGTGAGGGATTGTATTATGAAATGTGTAGTTTAGTATTAGTTTTCTTTCTGCAAATTTAGATATATTGAACTGTGCATGACATCTTCAGTTGCCTCCGAAAGCCACAGCTGGACTGATGGTGAGGGATTGTATTATGAAATGTGTAGTTTGGTATTAGTTTCCTTTCTGCAAATTTAGATATATTAAATTGTGCATGACATCTTCAATTACCTCCGAAAGCCACAGCTGGACTGATGGTGAGGGATTGAATTATGAATGTATGGTTTGATATTAGTTTACTTTCTGCAAGTTAGATATCAGTTACTCAAGTTGTTTATGGTTACTTCCGAAAATCATAGCTGGACTAATGATGAGGGATCAGAAGACAAGTTGATGTAAATTGATTTAGATTTACTTTATTGCAAATTTTGGATTTCTTTCAGCATAATTTATTTTGTGTTTAGACAGCAGCAAGAATAGTTTGGTTTCATGCTCACTAGTTCATTGTTTTGATTTATTAGACTAGCAGCATCTTTTCATTTCAGCAGCACTTTTTCATTTCCTTTCAAGTTTTGTCATTGTAATTTTCAAATTCCTTTTTAAGTCTCAAGTTGGTAAATCATTATAGAGGATATCATTTCCTTGAACAAACATAACCATACTTGTTTTCATTTTAGAATTTCCATTTCATCTTAGAAAACCAAAAACGACAAAAAAGTTAAGAAATAGGTTATCTTGCACATATAGTGCGCCGCACTTCATCAGCTTACGAATCCCGGATTGACAAATTAAATGCAGCAATTTAGGACACACTAAATTGACCAAACATTTTGGCGCCGTTGCCGGGGAAGTGTAACTAGGTAGCCAATTTCTTAAAAAAAAAAACACAAAATCATAAAAGAAGGGAAAACTTGATAACTTCTTGAAGTATGCTCTCCTCTTGCACCTAGTGTGATCTGGAGGATCAGAAAAGAGAGTTATTGGTTTAGTAATTTCTTAAGTATGCTCTCTTCTTGCACCTAGTGTGACCTGGAATATCAGAAAGAGGATTATTAGCCCAACTTTTAAAAAAATAAAAATAAAAAATGACATGCATAGAGCAAGAGATTCTAGGGGAAGGTTTATAGCCAAAGCCAAGAGTTCGATTTTCACAACTCCATCTTCTTCAAGGCATAGACAAGATTCACCACCATCTACCCCTAGCCTTAAGATTTTTGGAATTCAAGGAACAACTGAATTAGAGGATTCTCCTATACCACCTACTAAATCCCATTTAGAAAACAAAGAGACTCTCTCTCATCCTCCCTTGATAGAAAAACTAGAGGACTTGAAGGACTCTAAAGAAACTATCATGGCAGAGGAAGTAATAGATGGAGGTAGAGGTAGAGGTAGAAGAGGAGGAAACAATGGAGACAACAATGGTGAAGGAAATAATGGTCGAAATAGGGAAGGAGACAACTTATTTGGATTCCCTATAGTTGATGAGGAAACTCATACAACAATGAAAAATATCTCACCATCTGTCCTCCCTAACTTTTATGGATTGCGAAGTGAGGATCCTGAAACATTTCTGTTTGAGTTTGAAGTCGTGTGCCGAACCTATGACTATATGGAAGACTCTCAAAAACTCAAACCGTTTCCTTCAACATTGAAGGGAGCTGCTTTGAAATGGTTCATGGGATTAGCCACTCAATCTATTAGGACTTGGAATGATATGAAACAAACATTTTTGGATAGATACTTGGACTATTGTATGCCCACCAATCACAAAGATGAGGTATTCAAAATGATGCAAAAAGAAGATGAAAATTTGGAAGACTTACTTGAAAGATTTCAATACAACTTGAAAAGAGCAAAGATGAGCAACTTACATGATGAAACCTTGAAAGCCCTCATATTAAAAGCCATTAGAGATGAATGGATAGATATTTTAAACATGATGGGGAAAGGAGACATTTCTCAACTCCCACTTCGTGATATAACAGAACTATGTGTCCATCTCTCAAGAGGAAAATCTAAAACAGGAAAAGGGCCTAGGGATCCTTCTTTTATTAGGGCTAACAAATCTGCAACTGGATCAGTAAGTAGGGAAGAGATTGGTAACATGCTTGATGAATTCAAAACTGATATCTTAGGGAGCCTTAGTGAACAACTAGACACCCTTAAAATCCAAAACAAGCAGAAAGCAGAAACAGATGCTTTAGCCATCTTTTGTCCGAAATGTAAGAAGAAACATGCTTTAAGGGAATGTCCCTTGGATGCAAAAGTTGTAGAAACATGTATGATTTTCTCAGAGAATCATGAGACCAAGGATTGTCCTTCAATTCCTGGACTCAAAGCTGTCTTTCAAGAAGACCCAAATTCAGTAGAATCTCTCTGTTTTGTTGCAAGAAGACCTTGGCAGGGACAACAAACCCAAGGGTTTAACAACCCTATGAATCTTCAAACCCCACCAAATTGGAATCCTTGGCAACAACCTTGGCCCCAACATCAAAATCCATATCAGCCATGGGTACAAGGGATGCAAAATCCTTATGGGAGATTTGCTCAATTTCATCAATATCCTCCATCTTTTCAAAATCAACAAGCTCCACAACTTCCAAACCCAAATCCACAACTTTCATTGCCATTTCCACAACAACAACCTTCTCAACAAAATCCAAATCCTCAACTCATGCTCCCATACCAAAAAAAGACAAATCAACTTCCAACTCAGCCATTGCCAAATCCTAACAATAAAAATCCTCAGAACACTTACATGGTAGAAGGACAACAATTTCCTACCTATATGATTGTTCCTCTCAATGATGTACAACTCAGATCTGGTAGAGTTTTAGAAAAACCTTCTATAGATATTCAAGAGCAAGATACCTCTGAGGAGGATTCTCTTGAAGTCAATAAGGGTTCTGAGGAAGCATCTCTTCAAAATCCAAGCATGCAAAAAGAAAAAGAAAAGTTAACACCCACAACTCCTATAGTTGAGCAACCAACATCTTCATCTACACCTCCTTTTCCCGAAAGACTACAAATTGACAAGGGGGTGGAAAAACAAATCTTGTTGCCTAACTATGACTTTCTAGATGAATTGAAGAATGTTTGTATCAAGATTCCTTTGTTACAAGCCATTCGAGAGATTCCTATTCTAGCAAAAACAATAAAGGAGTTGAGTTTCAAAAGACCAGGAAGGAAACTAAAAGACACAAGAAGAATCCACCCGGTAGGAAAGATTGCAGATATTATGATGGGAAAAATTACCATGCAGAAGTATGTAGATCCAGGAAGTCCAATTGTCAAGACACATATAAATGGGATAGAAATTCCAAACACATTGATTGACTTAGGGCTGCTATCAACATTATGAGTAGACAGACTATGGAACAGTTAAAACTTCCTAACCTTCTTTTTACACCTACTTTATTGCAACTTGCAGATCGATCGGTTATTAAACCAGATGGTGTATTAGAAGATATTTCGGTCTCCTTAGATTCTTGGGAATATCCAGTAGATTTTATGATTTTGACTCCCAAAAGTAATCTAGGAGGACATCCACTTATCTTAGGAAGACCTTGGCTAGCCACAGTTGATGCTTTTATTAGTTGTAGATCTGGAGACATGTACATTTCTAATGGTAATTCGACAAAGAAATTCAATTTGTATCCTCTAGCAAGAGCAATCACAGAAATAGGAGACAATGAATGGGTCGATGATGAGAATACTATACAACCTGTCTTTACCATTTCTGAAATTAGTGAGGATAGTCAAATTCTGAACACATTAGAAAATTTTGAGATAACTTCAGAATATGACCCCACACAATTTCAATTGGAATCTGACATAGAATATTTATCATCAAGACAAATGTCTCTTTACTCTATGGAAGAGTTTGGTAATTCTACTATTGAGATTTTTCCAGGAAAAACATTAAATATCAACAAACATTTGGAAAAGTCACAACAAGAAGAACTAACCAAAATCTTGCAAAAACATTCTACTGCATTTGCATGGGAGTATACCGACATGAAAGGTATTGATCCTAAGACTTGCATCCATCATATCTATATTGAGGAAAACAGTAGACCAATCAGACAACCTCAAAGAAGGATGAATCCAAATCTTATGGAGATAGTGAAAGAAGAGCTCCAAAACTTCTCAATGTAAACTTCATTTATCCAATTTCAGATAGCCGATGGGTTTCTCCTTTGGTTATAGTACCTAAAAAGAATGGTAAATGGAGGGTATGCATTGATTACGGGGAATTGAACAAAGCAACTTTGAAGGATCACTTTCCTTTGCCTTTTATTGATCAGGTATTAGATACATTAGCAGGTAAAAAGTACTTTTCATTTTTTGATGGTTTTAGTGGCTATAATCAAATTCAGGTAGCACCTGAAGATCAAGATAAGACCACATTTACTTGTCCATGGGGAACTTTTGCCTACCGAGTGCTTCCTTTTGGGTTATGTAATGCACCCGCAACATTCCGAAGAGCAGTACTAGGAATTTTTTCTGATCTAATCCATGATTGTGTAGAGGTTTATATGGATGATTTTACAGTTTATGGTAATTCATTTGAAGAGGCATTAGAAAATTTGGAAAAAGTTCTTATAAGATGTAAAGAAACAAACATTTCATTAGGCCATGAAAAATGCTTTATGATGTTTACTGAAGGGATTGTTTTAAGACATCATATTTCAGGAGATGGGATTAAGGTTGATAGATCAAAAGTTGAAGTCATCTCCAAGTTTCCTATTCCAAATTGTCAAAGAGATGTTAGAAGTTTTCTAGGATTTACTGGTTACTATAGAAGATTTATAGAAAACTTCACTAAAATAGCATCTCCACTCTTTAAATTTCTTACAAAAGACTGTGAATTTAAATGGGATCCTGATTGTCAATCAACTTTTGAAACTTTGAAAACAAGAATATCTAAAGCACCTATCTTGAGAGGACCAAATTGGAAACTCCCTTTCCATATTTCTACGGATGCTTCAGATACAGCTCTAGGAGCTGTGTTGGGTCAAAAAGATTTAGTTCCTTATGCCATTTATTATACCAGTAAAAATTTGACTCCCACAGAGTTGAATTATACTGTGACTGAAAAAGAGTTTTTAGCTGTTGTTCATGTAATTAATAAGTTTAGACATTACATAACAGGCTATGAAACTTTTATTCATACTGACCATTCTGCAA
Source organism: Pinus albicaulis (assembly GCA_034641835.2). Classification (NCBI taxonomy): domain Eukaryota; kingdom Viridiplantae; phylum Streptophyta; class Pinopsida; order Pinales; family Pinaceae; genus Pinus; species Pinus albicaulis. Next base: position 239,039,526 of record CM076577.1, read on the forward strand.
TTAGATATTTGATGAACAAACCTGTTACTAATGGCAGAGTGACAAGATGGCTTTTACTTTTGCAAGAATTGAATATTACTGTGTTGGATAGACCAGGAAAACAAAATACAGTAGCTGATTTCTTGTCTAGGATTCAGAATACTAAAGAAGATTCTCCTGTAGAGGATAAGTTTCCCGATGAATACTTGTTTGCAGTAACTATTAAAACTCCTTGGTATGCAGATATTGCTAACTATTTGGTTACAGGGAAACTACCTTCACATTTATTTCCAAGAGAAAAATGAAAAATTATTCAGGAGAGTTCAAAATATTCATGGATTTCTAACGAATTGTTTAAAACAGGGCCAGATCTTGTGATCAGAAGATGTGTCAGGGAAGATGAAATGCCCGATATTCTTAAGGCATGTCATGATGAACCATGCAGCGGACACTTTACAGACAAAAGGACGGCCTATAAAATCCTCTCTTTAGGATATTATTGGCCTTCCCTCTTCAAAGATGCAAAACAATATGTCAAAAGGTGTGACAGCTGCCAAAGAGTAGGGAAACCTATCCTTTCAAATGAAATGCCATTGCAACCACAGGTACTCATTGAACCCTTTGAAAAATGGGCTTTAGATTTCATTGGACCTATTAATCCACCATCCAAGCAAAAGAAGTATATATTGGTTTGTAATGATTATGTTACTAAATGGGTAGAAGCCAAAGCATTAGTATCTGCTACTGAAAATTCAGTTGTTCATTTTCTTTATGAGGATATTTTTACTCGCTTTGGTGTTCCAAGAGAAATTGTGACAGATCAGGGGAGCTAATTCACATCCAATTTGGTGGAGAAGTTGATGGAAGAATACAAAATCAAGCACAGAAGATCTACTCCTTACCATCCGCAAGCAAATGGTCAAGTGGAGTCCACAAATAAAGTTCTTGAAAGTATCATCACCAAAACTGCTCATCTACATAGAAGAGATTGGGCAGAAAGGCTTCCTGAAGCCTTGTGGGCCTACAGAACTACATGGAGAAATACAACAGGACATTCTCCCTATGAACTTGTTTATGGGAAAGAAGTCTTGCTCCCCATTGAGTTCCAAGTCAAGACCTTCAAGATAGCAGTTCAGTTGGGGATGGACTTATCATAAGCCCAAAAGCATAGAATGGAGCAATTGAATGAGCTAGATGAGATCAGACAAGAAGCAATTTTAAGAACTGATCTAGTTCAATATCAAAGAGCTAAATGGCATGACAAGTACATCAAAGAGAAGAAGTTTCAAGAAGGAGATTGGGCATTGTTATTTGATTCCAAGTTTAAAGATTTTCAAGGAAAATTTCGGACTCATTGGCTTGGGCCATATGAGATTGACAAGATCTTTAGCAATGGAGCGGTAAGAATCAAGACCATTGATGAGTTTCAAACTCCTCTTATTGTGAATGGCCATAGATTGAAAGTTTATCATAAGCCACTCTCAAAAGAGGATTTTGTCAAAATTTTTCAAGAAAGTTATGCAATCAGGCTGGTACAGAAGAATTCTTCTTCTCCACCAGCCTAGCTTTTGTTATTTTTAGTTTAAAAAATAAAAATAAAAAAAACAAAAAAATGGTATAAGCCTGAAAACCAATCACTGATTGGCAGTCTTATACAGAAAATATAGGGTGAAAATCAAGAACACCTGACACTCTATATTTTCCAAAAAAAAAAATCTCTCTCTTTCATTTCACAAGTTTTGTGACCATTCACTCCATTCCATTCCACTTCATTCCATTTCATTTCACTTCATTTCACTCCATTCCACTTCATTTTATCCATTTCATTCCATTTCATCAATAAAAATCTTTTTCATGACCATTTCCATCTGGTCATTTGTCATCTGTTCATCTCCATTCATCCAAGTAATAGCTGTGTCAGTTTCCGCAGCTGACATCTGTTTCCGCAGCTGACTCCAGTTTCCGCAGCCAGAAGCAGATTCCGTAGCTACTACTCCGTTTTCAAAAGAATGTACAGTCAAATGTTATTTCCATAATCATGAAATAAAATGCAGGTGAGAGGATAAAAAATGAAGACCTCGAGCATTCAAGACACCAATAAAGAGCAACTAGTTGAAGACCAAGGAAAAGGCAAAGATTCCAAAGGTATGAATAAAATTTATTTCAAATAGCATTGAAAAACACATTTTTATATAGTTCTGAACCATAAGCTCCATCCATTATGTGCAATGATTATACTGACAACTCCTGTAACCTTTCACGATCTCCATATTATCCTCTCGCATTCATTCTCAAACGGTTCCATCATTAAACCCCCGATCTTCACTCATGTTCCAATATTCCACCGATGACAATGAGACGTATTTGATTTGACCACGGACTCTTACAGCCGCATAAATCCATAATCGTTGTTGAAACGTGCTCATATTTATTGTGCAACCACCAAAATTCAAAACATTGCCGGATGTGTTATACTCTGTTAACCTCACAGCCGTATCTCTGTTGTGCTCACGAAAACCCCTCTCTGTTCTGTTCACTCCATTTCGTTCTTTACTATGCTATAGTCTGTATACCCACTCTCTGACATTTACCCACAGTCATTGTGCTCATCTCCGTGCATTCAGCTGTTCTATTTCCATTAAACCCTCACGCAGGCAAAATTGTGAAGAGCAGAAAGAAAATGGGTAAATTGCTAAGAGCAGAACCGGAAGGACCTAAGTTTATGGAGGGATATGAGCAAGTAAGGGATATATTGAAGAAAGCAAATTGGCTGCGGTTTATCTAGAAATTCAGAGGTTATCATAAAGAAGTTACAAAAGCATTCGCAAGGTCGTTTAATGGCTTGTAAGCAGAGATTGGGGACCTTAAGTTTGCGGTCAATGAAGCATCTATAGCATCTGCCATGGAACTTCTTCAGGAGGGTGAGCGTTGGTTTAAGAATAAAAGTATCAGTGATGAAGCCTGGAGAAAAATCTTACGAAATCAAGGTATGGACATAACTATTTTTAAAAGAGGAATTCCTGTGCATGCATTGAAAGAGGAATGGGCTACTTTGCTGCTAGTTGTTCAGAAATTCATTACATGTGAAGGCCATTTTGGGTCCATGTATATGTACCATACCAGATTACCGATGAATTTTCTAGATAATCAAACTCTCAATCTCCCATATTTTCTATTCAATAGTTTGAAGAAAATGTCCGTGACTGTTCAGAAACATTTAGGAGATGTAGAACCACATCTATATCACCATGGCCTTGTAAAAATTTTGATTGAAAAGGAGTTAAAGGAAAAGAAAGACACATGGGAACAATTTCTGGTTAGAAATTTCTTTGAGGAACCTCAGGAAATTCCTGAAGGTAGTACAACAAGAAGGAGTAGAAGAAAAAGAATAAATGATGAAACCCAAATTACTCCTACTGAAGAAATTCCTGAAGGTAGCACAGCAAGAAGAAGTAGGAGAAAAAGAACAATTGATGAAATTAAAAATACTCCTACTACTACAATTGAAAGAACTGATAGGGAAGAGAGACTGTCAAAGAGGAAGAAGAAAGAAATCAAGGGTAAGAAGCCAATAACATCAAAAGAGAGAAAAACTATTGAGGCTATACATAAAATCCCTTCTTCCAAAGAAAAAGATCACCAAGTGTTATCTGAAAGATTAATTTATCTTCAAAACCAGTCCTCTATGGCCAAGAAGAAAGAGAAAGGAAAACAAAAACAAAAGGATAGTGTACCACAACGTGTGAGAAGAAGCAGCATACTTAAGGGAAAATTGAGGAAAACGCAAATGAAGGGTCCTCATTTCATTGACTTGGGAGAGGAAACATCTGAACAGTCCCCAGCTGACCATAGTCCATCTCAGTCAGTTAGTGAACCTGGTTCATTTCATTCTCAGTCAGACATTGAACATACTCCATCCCATTCTCAGCAAGATGTTGATGTGAGCCCTTCTCAGCCAGATTTTGAAGATGACTCTCCTTCACGGCATTTTGGGGACAGCCCAACAAAAATGACACCTGAAATAGACCCCAAGCAGCAGGAAGTATATGACTATATAGAATCTTTGGAAAAGGCAGCTACAGGTCCTAGTACTTCATCCATCCAGCCTCATACAGTACAGGATGATTTAGTCCAAACACTAAAACAGGAAGTCTTTGAGCTAGAGCTTTTAAATAGACACATCAAAAATGAAAATGAGACATTGAAAGAACAAGGCAAACTGGACAAAATCATCTATGATAATACTATGCTACATCTGGGAATATGGCAGAAGAAGAACAAGAAATTGAAAAGAAAATGCCAGAAGTTGAGCAGAGCACTGGTTAATATCAAATTTAGGTGCTTAATGAAGAAACCCAGAATGTTGGCAGCACCAAGGAAGAGGAGGAGAGGATTAGACGTGCTGGCTGAAGTGTCAAGGCATATGAATTAAGGAAGGAATATCAAAATTTTGGTTGCATGAGGACATGCAACACCTTCACAGTGGGGGTATGTTGAGTCTCAATTCTGCATCTTTTCCATACACTTTTCTATACCCTTTTCACTCACCTGAACCTCCCAAGTTGTCAAATATCATTGTATATCAATTGAAAACGAGCATCTAACATGGTTTTTAATTATATTTTTGTGTTTTCTATTTGATTTAGATTTTTTTCATCTAGCTGCGGAATCCTGCCACTTTCCGCAGCTGCTGCAACTTTCCGCAGCTATTTTGTGAAACTCTATGTTACAGGTGTCTACAGGAAAAACGAGCCACATGGGCAAGTCAGGAATGATGTGGACATGGTTCGTGTCCTATTGGCTCGAGCAAACTCATCTAAAGAAGCCGCGGTCAAAGGCGTCCACATGGAAGTCAACCATAGAGTCTCACGGTGACAGGACTCTGTTTCGTGTCACGTGAAGGTTCATATGGTCGTTTTTGAGCTTGCGGAGAACAAGTCGACATATGTACATGGCTCCATAGCCAAATTCAAGCATCCACTCCTCATAGATTTACTTTCCAACACGGCCATGATCCTAGATCCGTGGACGTAATGGTCTACGTGTTCTCCACCAGCATAAACTTTAGGAATTAGTTATGTTTCTCTTGTTATAAATAACGCGTTTGCATACGCATATAGAGTTAGTCTCGATTAGTCTCTGTTAGTTTTATTAAGTCTGCTCTGTAATGTAATTACGCTGCCTTTGTGCCGTAATACTACTATACTGTTATGACTGCATTTTAATATAAGAAGACTCTGTTTTCCAACGTAATTCATACTTGAAGATCGTTGCCAAGGCTGGTGTAGAGGGCCCCTGCTCAGCTAAGGTTTTGTGCATTAGTGTATAGTTCTTATTTCATTTCTTTAAAGCTCATTGTGCCATAATCCATTCACATGTTTATACATTGCATTTTTCATGATATATATGCTTCATTTATGTTTATAAACTTTCATGCTTTCCATTTCACTTCTGTCTTTCATGTTTTATGTTGTTAATCACTGATCAGTGTTCTTGTTTCAGGTTATAGATAGGCAGCCCGGGCATTTGCATAACTTTTTGACTAATGACATGGAATTAACATTGTTCTGCTGCTAATTTGTTTTTCTTAGTTTTTGTTTACATCCAGTACTACTTTGTTTAATTCAGTCTTGCTCATTTTCTTCAGTAGTTAAATTTAGATATATTAAACTGCTCATAACATCTTCAAACGTTGCCCTCCGAAAGCCCTGTACCGGACTGATGGTGAGGGATTGTATTATGAAATGTGTAGTTTCTTATTAGTTTTCTTCTCGCAACTGACTAATAATTGAACTCAGCTATAACATCTTCGCTGTTTCAGAAGCTACAACTGGACTGATGGTGAGGGATTGTATTATGAAAATGTGTAGTTTAGTATTAGTTTTCTTTCCGCAAATTTAGATATATTGAACTTCTGCTCATAACATCTTCAAATAAGTTCTCCGAAAGCCACAAAGCTGGATCGATGGTGAGGGATTGTATTATGAAATGTAGTTTGGTATTAGTTTCCTTTCTGCAAATTTAGATATATTAAATTGTGCATGACATCTTCGCCATTCAAAGCCACATACCGGACTGATGGTGAGGGATTGAATTATGAATGTATGATTTGATATTATTTTACTTTCTGCAAGTTAGATATCAGTTACTCAAGTTGTTCATGGTTACTTCTGAAAATCATAGCTGGACTGATGATGAGGGATCAGAAGACAAGTTGATGTAAATTGATTTAGATTTACTTTATTGCAACTTTTGGATTTCTTTCAGCATAATTTATTTTGTGTTTAGACAGCAGTAAGAATAGTTTGGTTTCATGCTCACTAGTTCATTGTTTTGATTCATTAGACTAACAACATCTTTTCATTTCAGCAGCACATTTTCATTTCCTTTCAAGTTTTGTCATTGTAATTTTCAAATTCCTTTTTAAGTTTCAAGTTGGTACATCATTATAGAGGATATCATTTCCTTGAACAAACATAACCATACTTGTTTTCATTTTAGAATTTCCATTTCATCTTAGAAAACCAAAAACGACAAAAGTTAAGAAATAGGTTATCTTGCACATATAGTGCGCCGCACTTCATCACCTTACGAACCTTGAGCTGACAAATTAAATGCAAGAATTTAGGACACACTCACCGAATTTTCAAACAAGGGGGTCTACTTATCCTAGTAGGTCTTATCTTCCGACACCACTTTTAGGTGCAGGTGTTTGAGGTGCATGTTTATGTTGTGGTGGTTGATGTTGTTGTGGCTGTTGATTATTATTATTTTCAGACACCTTTATTTTTTCTGTGATTTCATCAAGAACTGTGTATTCCTTGTTTTCTTTTTCATGTTTCTTTTCCTACAACTAATTCTTATACAAGACCTTTCATTGAATATTACATCTCTGCTCCTAATGATTTTGTGATTTTCATAATCATATAAGCGATAACCAAAATCATTAACACCATATCCAATAAAGGTACATTTCTTTGATTTTTCCTCAATCTTTGTTCTATTTTCTTTATTAATATGGAAAAAGGCCTCACAGCCAAAAGGCTTTAAAAAAGAGTAGTTTACCTTTTTACCTGTCCATGTTTCCTCTGGAATACCACCATCCAAGGAACTTGAAGGCCCTCTGTTTATTAGATAAACATCAGTATCTACAGCATCTGCCCAAAATTGTAAAGGCAATCCTGCATGCAATCTCATGCACCTTTCACGCTCCATGATTGTTTTGTTCATCCTTTCTAACACACCATTTTCTTGTGGTGTTCTTGGAACTGTCTTCTCTCTACAAATTCCATGCTCTGAACAGTACCTATCAAACTCTTTGCTGCAATATTCACCTCTATTGTATGATCTAAGACACGTCAACTTATTTCCTGTCTCAATCTCAACCAAAGCTTTCTATTTCTTGAAAGTATCAAATACATCAGATTTATTCTGAATACTATAAATCCAAGTTTTTCTAATTGCATCGTCAATAAAAGTAACATAATAACGAGATCCATCGAAAGATGATACCTGAGCAGGCCCCCATACATCTGTATGCACAAGCTCTAATTTTTTTTCACTTCTTTTCTTTCCCAACTCTGAGAAATATGACTCTCTTTTGTTTTACCTAAATACAATTCTCACAAAAATCCAAATCAACATTCTTCAAACCCGGAAACAAATTTCTTGAGTGAAGAATCTTCATCCCCTTGTCACTCATGTGTCTGAGCCTATGATTCCATAATGCTACATCTTCTCCTTTGGAAGTTAAAGCATTAACAAAGTTAGAAATACCATTGCATAAATACAATGTACCAACCTTTTCTCCTTTTGCTATTACTAGGGCTCCTTTGGTGACCTTCCAAGTTTTATCTGTGAAAGTTATCACACAACCTTCATCGCCTAACTGCCCTGTTGAAATCATATTTTTCTTCAGATCTGGAACATGCCTTACCTCCTTTAATAGCCATTGGTTTCCAATTTGTTGTTTTACAAGATCTTTACCCATTCCAACAATTTTACAGGGTTTATCATCACCCAAACGAACTTGTCCAAAATCTCCTTGAACATAATCATGAAAATATTTCTTATCGGGTGTGGCATGGAATGAGGCCCCTGAATCTACCACCCAGGAATCAGTAACATTTTCGAAAGAAAGAATCAAATCATCTTGTAACACATCACCTGTCACATTTTATTCATGATTGTTTTCTTGTTGTGCGTCTCCTTCTTTTCCCTTCCGAGATCTACAATATTTCTTCAGGTGTCCTTTCTTTCCGCATTTCCATCACACTATCCCTGATCTGGACTTGGATATGCCTTTCCTTGATTTACTGTGATATCTTGAGCTCTTTCCTCTTTCCATTTTTCATACCCGGGACTCTGCACTCAAAGCATTACCCGATGTCTCACCGGAGCTTTTCCATCACATTTCCTCACTAAGGATAGAACCGAAAACATCATCAAACTTTAAAGCACTAGATCTAGAGATAGAGTTACTAATGGCCATAACTAAACCATTCCAGCATTCTGGCAATGAGCACAGAAATAAAATAGCCCTAACTTCATCATCAAAGTTTACCCATGCAGAACTTAACTGACTGGTAACTGTATTAAAATCATTTAAATGGTCTGCAATAGATCCACCTTTTGACATCTTCATATTAAATAAACATTTCATAAGAAATACCTGGTTTTAGGTCGAGTGTTTTTCATATAGTTTCTCCAATGCCTTAATTAAACCCTCTGTTGTTGTTTCCTTCGAAATATTGAAGGTTACCGACACCACAAGGCACAACCGTACTGTTCCGAGTGCCTTTCTATTGAGAATCTCCCATTCTGTGTCTATCATAGCCATCGACTTCTTTGTTTTTCCGCTTAGTGGTAGGTACAGATATTTTTGATACAGATAATCTTCCATATACATCTTCCACAGCGGGAAGTTTTGGCCATTAAATTTCTCGACCCTAAATTTACAATCTTTCGCCATTGCTCCCACTCGAACTAGGAACCCTTCTTTCTTGCGAGTTTATCAGCCAAATAGACCTTCGGCTCTAATACCAATTGTTAGAAAGTTATATAATACATAGCAATGCAACACATAAAATATGTGGAAAACACAAGCACACAAAACAAATAAAATCAGAGAGACACGGATATACATGGTTCACCCATTTTGGGCTACGTCCACCCCGAACAGCCAGTCCTTCCTTTCTATTATCCAGCAAATTAAAGAGACAAAACCTACAACAGATCTGCTGTAATATCCTCTGTTCTCTCTCTCAGTCTCCCTATCTATTTCTTGGTCTGAGAATACACATACAATACACAGTCGCAATACAATACCCTCATACAACTGAGGGGTTGCCTTCTAGGGTAAAAAACCCTAATCTAAACATAACTTCTACCGTCATATCATCTGCCTAATGAACGACCAAAATTGACTAGAAATTACTATACTTTTACAAGGAAATTTTACATTTGTTTTTAGCTTCGGGGGCACTGCCCCCAAAACCCCCACTAGGGGGGGGGGCGGGCTCCATAAAGTTGCAGCCGCCCCCCCTGGACCCCCCAGGCAGCGTTTAATTACAGGCGGCATTGTCGCCCCATTAAGGTACATGGGTCCAACGTTGTTTTACAAAATAAACAAGATAATTAGACTCCACACCTAACAAATATTATCCATCATTGGAGGAATATCCCTCAAATCCTACCTTAAAACAAATCCAAGGGTCCCAAATCCAACTAGTGTTCCACTACATCATCTCCATGGGTCTATAATGGTAAAAAAAAAACCTCCTCTCTCCAACATTAGGGCTCCATCAAGTGAAAAAATTCCTTCCTACTCATTTTATGGAAGACCATCCTCATTTTGGCTTTGAATCATAACCTACCCATTAGGTAGTGTCAAGGCTAGCTTAGGGCATGCTAGGTCCAACAGTGAAATCATCAAGAATCCTCTATGTTAGGTCAAATAAAATCAACATCTTGGGTCCTGAGGGTGGTTTGGGACATGAATTAGCTACTTAAGTCACCGTAATACCCAACACTATAATGTAAGTGAGAAACATTGCATTTTCTAAATCGTAAACCTCTTTGAAAGGCTTACATACCTATGGAGTGGGTCCCTGAAGACTTGGGTTGTTGTGGACCACTTGAAAAATCCAAATTAAACTGCAATGAAAGAAACCATTCATTAGAGACTAAGATCTATAAGAATCTAAGTGAACAAAACTTGCATGTAAAGGGCATATTGATAATTCAAATTTGGATCATCTTTCAATATCTAACTAGAATAAGTTTGTAAAGGTGTTCCCTACCTTGATATAGGTGGATAATGATCAAACCTATTAGGTGCTTCTAACCCCAAAGGGGTGGTGTAATTTCCAAGGTCAACCCTTCAATCAATAGGTGTCAGTGTAAATGAGTGGAGATGTTGGGGAAAAGGATTATTGGCCAAGTGTTATGGTAAAGGGGAATAGTTGATGGGAGTCCAAATCTTGAGTGTATATATGTAATGGAGGGAATGATCATAGAGGCATGAGTTACCTTACTCAACCTGATTTTTCTAGCATTATAGTGCTCTTTTTACTTTCTTTTAACAATGATTTTTATTTTCAGTTAGAACTTTATTTTTATGATATTAAATTTAATTTTATCCATTCAGATGAAATATTTCATCAATCATAAGGGTTGGGACATGCAAGAGTTCCTTTTGATGAAATGGAGCATCAAGTACTTAGGAACCGAGTGATGACCAATGAGGAGGGTAGAGTTCATGCTAGGATTTTCCCCACGCGGTAATTTATGTCTTGGACCATAATATGATTTTCCATTATTTTAGTTGCTTCAACCTCCAAGGTAATGTGTCTTAGCACCACTCAAGAATGTCGATAAGAGGGTGCCAAATCCCAATGAACCAATGACATGTTAGACTTGAAGAATGGAGGTGTTATAACAGGTTTGTAATGTGAGATGGAAAATGTTGAGTATGGTGTAGGGGAGAATGAACACACTACATCAATTTGGGTTTTCCACATAGTGCCCCTCCTAAAATCCTAAGGCCTCAAGGGAGGTCCCATTGGACCAGGGAAAATTTTAAGGATGGAAATTTATCTTAAAGTTTAGAAGCATTGGCAAATATTACTGGTCCCTAATATGCAAATTTAAAAATGTTTGGGGATATTTTTTGTAGAAATACTTATATCTATAATAATTTTATAATATTCTTTATAAAATTTTGGTGATTTTGAGGTAAAATAATTTTATACTATAAAATTTGGGCAAATAACTTTTAGAAAAAACTGGAAATTGGTGAATCGTTTTTTTGGAAAAAGCATGGAAAATTAGCCCACTTGCGAATATTAGCCCCTAAAATTTTCCCTACATTGGACTAGGGCTAAATATTAACCTGGCTGATAATGTGGGAGCATATTTATAACCAAGATTGGTCAATCTTCTAGATCACCACTTTATCCATTCTAAATGCCTAAAACAAACAAGTATAAGAACCTGATTGAAAAATAATCAAAGTAAATTTTGAATAACAAGTCACCTTCATCTAAGAGGAAATGTTAGATGGAAATAGGTGTGTGGCTGATATATATGGTGGAGGCACTTTTCATATCATCATCAAGAAGTGGATGTTATGGGTTGCTAGTTGGCTAACTGTCCAATGTAAGAGAGTTTTTTTTCCTATGGGGTTACCCATTTTGGTGGGTAACATATAGATCCAACTTGGAGACATGATCTCATTTTCCATAGATTATATCAGGGATATGGTTCTTATAAACCAAGAAAAGGTCACCTACTTTTTATTCTCTACTTGGTTTTTGGACCCACATTTTCTTTGGAAGTGTCTATTTCTTATTGTTGTTTCTATTATGATAGACGTTCTTGCAAGGATTAGGTTCAAATTTGTAGGCACTTTGGATTTGAAATGATTTTTATCTATACCATTACAAGTTGCGATAACATTTTTATTTTCAAGGGGCTTGGGAATGATGGGAAAGACACCATATGTTCTATATGGCTAGACATCTGTGGTTCCTTGTGTAATGTCCCAAGGGGATTTTCACTCTTAGGGTTGAAAACATATAATAAGATTTGACTTAAAAACCACAATAAATTTCAACAATATGACAGTGGAATACAATGGAGAAAATAAATAGCATTGCTAAATATTACAAATAATAATTCACCATCCATCCAAGGCTACTGCAAGAAGTAGATCAATCTTAAATAATTTATAACAAAACTATTCCAATTGATCCAAATTTTGAATTTTTAAATGTATTCTATATAAATAATTTCTTTTGATGTTTTAATTAATCTTTTTTCACTTCTTAAATATAATTACATCATTAAGAAAATTATACACAATACATCGATAGTACAATGACAGTAAAGCCATGAAGAATAAACCAAACAAGGAACACAAGATATTACCCTAGGAAAACCCATAATGGGAAAAACCCAACCAATATTTTGCTTAGATAATAGATGAAAAAATAGACACATCAAAGTAAATATGAGAAACCACCAAAGACCAAGTTATCCCTCCTAAAATCTGTCCGCAAGTATCTCTATAACAATTTCTCCAAGAGAGATAAAAGGTGTCCTGCAACTCTGCCTCATAATGTGTACTATACCATAGAGATAAGTCACACAAACAAAGTCTCAAGAGAGGCATAAACTCATCCTCTATGATTCCATATAACATATTCCTAAGTAATTCTCACTTCTACCAAAGTAACCTTGCACTTCTTCCTCATGAAACTCACACCTTTTACCTAAGGAACCTCACACTTTTACCTCAGGAACCTCGAACTTTCTACCTCGGATCAAATAATCCGAAGTCTGTGTTTGATTGAGATGAACTGGATCTATTTATAGTGTTTTTTCCATCTGAAAAATATGTGTCCCATGCAAGCTTGTGGGCCAGCACCTCCCTGAATATGCTCCCGAAGCGCGCTCTGCTTGGGATTGGATCCAGAGCAACCTTGAGAGTGTGCTCCAAGGATTAAATCCCTATAGGAGAGAATTCTTAAAGCACGATCCCTTTAAATGTTTACACTCCATGCCTTTCCAAGAGAAAAATAAGGAGTGATTAGGGAGTGGTCGCTCCTTGATTTCTCTCGTTTTCTCCCAAAGTGAATTTTTAAATTGGGAGTGGTCAAGGACTGATTTCTCCTGTGCATCAAAATTTTCTCCCCGTGGAAAAATAAAACGTCTAATATTTTATTTGGAGGGAGGAGAGGAGACAAAAGAAAAAAAATGCCTCCTCCCCTCCCACAATCCATCATTTTCATGACTGAGAGTTCTAATGGAGCTTGAGTTGAGGAGTTGAGTGAAGAATATTGAGAGGGTTGCTTGAGGAGCTTGCAAGGGAGATTGGAGCTTGGGATTTAAGGCACCATTCAAGAGCTAAAGAGGTAGGGTCTAGACTCGAATCCCATTCTTTTTATTTTTCCATGTAGCATTAACATTTTTTTTTTTTTATATGTTCATTGTTTAATGAAATATGTTCTCTTATCTCTTTCCCATTCCCATTCCTCGTTCATATTACTGCAGGAAAGAAACTGTAACTCCACCAAACATCATGGCTATATGGCTTTCCATTCTCTTGATGTCGGTTCCTTTTTTTTTAATGATTTTTTTTGGGAGAAAGAGTGATGAAGAGGATGAAGAAACCCTGTAGAAGAGGAGTACCAAGAGGAAGAGGAGGAGGAGAATAATGAGAGTGGATATGATGAGGGAAAAAAAACCAAAGTGGACCAAACCCCCTTGTGGAAATATGTTACTATGATTTTAGGAGGGAAAGGGGGTGGAGCCACTAAATTTACATGCTCCTATTGGAAAATCACTTTCATAGGTTCACACACTAATTCCAGAAAGCATATCTGTGATAAAATGGCATGGGATGGAAATAAATAAATAAGAATCAAAACTTGTGGAATTGTGTCACAACAACAAAGAGCCAAATACATAAGGGAAGAGGAGGAAGCCCAATAAAAATTTAAAATATCAAAGGGTTAATTTGAACATGACACCACTAGCCCATAATAACATGGACTAATAAATCCATCAATATGCACCCATGGTAGTGGATATGGAGGCACATACATAGACATCCCTTTAAATCATAGAACTATATCAGATTTCCTTGATAAATGGTGTAGGGATGATGTGGATGCAAAATTTTTTGGTTTCTCTATGCATGTGGGATACCATTCGATGTTCTTCGCTCACCTTATTGGCATGAAATGGTTGGCACCATCAATGATGCACCTAAAGTATACAACAAACCTGGGTATGACAAGGATAGAACCATGGGACTGAATCATGAAAAAAAAAATAACACATGCTTTGGAAAAAAATGAAAATTCTTGGAATGATTATGGGGTATCCATTGTATTTGATGGTTGGACAAATGTAAAAAGAAATACATTTATAGGTGTTCTTGGTGTATCTACTAGTGGTGTAGTATTCCTTTTAGCACATGATTACTTAGAGAAGTTCAAGACTGCCATCAACATTGCAGAAATATTACTTCAAACAATTGAAAGTATTGTGCCATACAATTTCATTCAAGTCATCATTGATAATTCTTCTAATTATAAGGAAAAAGAGAAATAATTGAGGATAAATACCCAAAAATATTTTGGTATGGGTGTTTGTCTCACACAATGAACCTTTTGATGAATGATACAATTAGGAAAAAATAACCTCAATGCAGATGGATTGGTGATTTTTACGAGGAAAGAGAATGATAAAATTTATTACCAATCATAAAAATACCCATGGGATTTTCCACAGTCACTCAAGGTTGGTGTTGTTGAAGCTTAGGAAGAATAGGTTTGCTAGCTATTACCTCACCTTCAGGTTCCTTTTGAAGGTAATCCATTCATTGGATAACATGGTATCAAGTCAACATTGGGAGGTATTAAAGGACAGGGTTTCAACCGCACTTGATAGGGAAGGTGTTGAAGAGGAGGAGACTGCTCTTAATAGTATGTTTTGGGGACATGTGAGGAAATATTTGCAATACAACAAGCCCATTTATAAAATGATTTGTTTTGCAGATACAAATTCACCAATGATTAGTGAGGTGTATGAGAAGATGGATAACATGTCGGGGAAAATAAAATATATTGTTCAGCAAAAAGATCCCAAATTGTATGATATTATGTACAATTTTGTGTGTGCATGGTGGGATAAGCTTAATGTTCCACTACATGGCTTGGCATATATCCTTATGAAAAAATACTACTCTCCATATTGGTTGGGAAAACTTGCACTTAGGGGTGTGGTTAGGAGCAAAATCCATACATATCTAGAGGTACAAAATGGGTATAAGACAAAATTAGACAAGCTAGTCCATGACAGGGAGGAGTGTGTTAGATTACGTGGAGAATTAGGAAAATACTTCACTAGCACTGGAGTGTTTGGTTCTTCACATGCAATGGAATATAGGGATATATTGGATGTTTTCACATGGTGGGACATGTATGGCAGCGATAGAATTTTGGAAAATTTGGAAAAAACGTGCTTTCATAGGTTGTAAATACTTCTCATGCAGAGAGGTGTTGGAGCACCTATAGCTTCATCCATAATGTGAGAAGAAACAACCTCAATGAAAACCAAGTAGAAAGATTGGTTTTTTTCACTACAAGTTGAGGTTGTTGACACATTATTGTGAGAAAGCTCGTGTTAATATATCATATATGACTTGGGACAACAAGCCAAAGGAATTTAATTTGGAGTATGGAATTATACATCTAGAAGAATGGGAAACATAAATTTTGATATATGATGATGAAGCAACAATAGTAACAACAACCATACCACCCCATGATCTAGTAGTAGTTCTCAAGTTCCACAATATTTGTTTCCACCACCTCCATCTACATCATCACGTGGATGTCATGTGACTTCTAGTTCTAGTTTTAGACATGGTCGCCTGACTATGTGGGAGGAGAATCCCAATAGCCCATGAGCTTCTCAGAAATTAGACATTTATCGTGGCAAGAGCTAGAGGAAGTAATATATAATAGATTCACTTTTATTTTCTAGTTTCTATTAGCCTTTTATAACCGTTTACTCTTTCATATTTATTATGATATTTTTTGTAAACAATATAAGAAAATTTAAGTTTGAAGTTGGAAATTATAACTCATTGGTAATAAATTATGACTATGATGTTTCATGAAAGCTCAAAGTTGAAAAATTTCATTTCATGTTAGAAATTATTTGTTATATTTTGGTTACTTGGTAATGGTAATGGATACAAGTAAAACTTTAGTGGTCAATGACGACAAATGTTATATATTTAATTTTGAAATATCAAAACTTTAAGATTGATGAATCTTGAGACTTGATATGTTGTATGTTACTAACTTGTGGATGTGGTTGATCAAGACTATAACTTCCATATGATTGATGTTATATGGTTTAATCCATTTTTTATGTTTTTTATATCCAATTAATCATTCTTCATGTTTTTGCTGACATATATGCATCAATATATATATATATAATATAAAATTTACTCCTGTATCAGGGGCTTTTGGAAATGTCACTCCCCGCTCCTTCTTTCTGCTTTCGCTCCCGCTCCCAAGCAGCCCTAGTCCCATGGGCAAGCTGACTTGTCATTTGGAAGGCCGAATTGACCTTTATGGAGGAAAAATACAAATACAAATTTATTTTCTCGCTCTTAATGAGCCTTGTAATATTTTTATTTGAATTTTGCATGTGTTACTCATCGACAACGAATGAATGAATGTTCCTAGGGGAAATAGTGTTCCTATATGATGATGATATCAATAGGACCCTTTATCTTTCCTCACAATCCCGGGGATGTAGTTGAGCCACATATGGAACCTTTGCCCAACCCTTCTTGTGTTATCACTAATAATGAAGAATTATCTCTCTCTCTCTCTCTCACTCTCTGTTTCTCTCTAGTATGATCATCATGAGTAACCTGATTGTTGTGTATCTCCTTGTAATTAGTCTCCTTTCCATTCTAATCAAGACCTTATGGGGGCCATGAAGCATGATGTAAATGATAAGGACCATGACGAGGACGATATGTTTGAGGATTCCATTCATCCAAAATTTATGAGCTTGATTGTTGATGTCTCTATCTTTTGGTTAAAAAATAGGATCTTATGCAGCAGGTTGAATCCATTTATTCCATCTTCACCCATGATCCTCCATGTGTGATAATTGTTTATTTCTGGTAGCTTGGGAGGTATTCCAAGCCCTAGGGTTCAGGGTTTGGAGGTTGGATCACCACAAAAGCAATTTGTGGGCTTGGAACCGAAGATGTGTCCTTTACACCCAAGCTTGTAGGTGAAAATCTGTGAGGACTTTTGGATATGTGATGATATGAGGTGATAGAGGACCCTTAAACAAGAAAGGGGCCATGAAAATCACTCGAATATGACATCTAGAACTTGAGATATGAATTTTTAAGATATATGGTGGCTTTTGTGGTACCTAGAGTATGTCGGATTAATGTATTTGTGTGCCACAAGACATGTTGTTGACACCACATGAAGTCCTCATGTTTGGATATAAATATGAGGTGATTGTGAGGATAATAAAATATTCATGTGCATCAAAACATAGATAAATCACATCTAAAATTGGACACAAATAAGAAACAACTTGAGAAAGGAGGAGAGGAAGAGTTTTGGGCCTTCTCATGATTGTCTTGGGTGCTGAATAGGTCTACTAGCAAGCCGAGCAGGAGAGGATTGAATATGGAATGGTTTGGCATCATTTTGTGACATGTCAAACCCTGATTTCAGGGCTGCAAGGAGTCTGAAGAAATTGTAGGTGGGTTGAGTTTGATTAAGAGTGATTCAAGAGGGTCGAAAACCCTAGTTTAGAGGGCAGTAAGTTCAGATAATTTGTGGAAGCAGGGTCATGGCTGTAAGTGAGCTTTGGGAGGATTTGGAGGAGGCTACTAAGGACTGTTAACAACCCTAACCAAGCATCCAAGGATACAAGAAGTTTACATCAGTCTATAATGGAAGAAAATATATGGTTTGATGTGTTTCAAGTTGTTTGATACTAAAGTATAGGATGTCCTAGCGTGGACAAATTTATTTGGTATGTTATTAAGAATTTGTGTATTTTTGCATGGAAGAGTGAAAGTTCCCAAGTTACAGCCCTAAGTGCATACCTTAGGATGGACTCTAAGGGCTACTAGGAGTGGAAGTTGTTGGAGGTCAAGGTTCGGTCAACCAGAGGAGAATATTTTTGTTGCCCGTGTTCATCATTGGAGAAGCGACATTTGATGGTGATAGGTGTCGACCTTCCTACTATAGTATCCCAAAGGGGAGAATGCAGTAATACTTAAACAAAATATAAGAACTGCAACTAAGTAAACAATAAATCTCAAGACAACATCAGAATTTACAGAGAAGCTGAGCCATTTTATTATATCGAGATGAATTAGTTACACAATGTTCAGAAAATGAGTAGATTTAGCCCAAGAGAAGGCCTAGAATCACCCTACAATGGTGCTGCAACTAGCACTACGTAACTGGTGAGCTTACAAAAGAAATACTGCGCTGTCCCTGCTGCTGCTGATATACATATAGATGTTGCAAAGGAAAATTCAGATCTAGGGAGCTTATGAGCTTTGATGATGCCAAGATTCAAGATCTGGCCAATGTGATGGGTTCCCAAGATAACCCAGAAAGGATTTTCTAGTTCTACAACTTTGGAAAATCACCCTCCTAGGGCTTGATCCTTAATATGTTGGGATTACAGATCTGAAGCTAGATCTAAAAAATAGATGGCTGAAATATGTCACAAGATCAGATCTAAGCTTGAAGGTCTGATCCCTCCTTCAGATCTACAAGCTAAAAGCTCTAGATCTAGCTTCTCAATCCTCCAATGATGATTACAGTTGCTGCAACACAACTGCTCATAAAAAATCCACTGTAAGGGAAAGAGAGGCTTTAAACCTGCTGAAATATGCTGCAATAAACTCCAGGCTGATGGAAACAGTGATGGCAAGGTGAGTGGATGATCCCTCACAGGATTACTAGTTGAAATGTTAGCAACTTCCTTCCTCCTTTTTGATCTGCAGAATGGAGAACATAATTCCTGAAGGGATTACTGTTGCTAGGAGGTCAATAATTTTTGGCCTGATTCCAGATCTGAAAATAAGCTCTGGGAATGATGATATTTAAGCCCAAGGTGATAGGAATAAACCTTCACCAGTTCTCCAACTAAAATACTGAAGACAACTTCCACCTTCCAAACCGATCTTCAGAAATCTGCAATTTCTGAATATGGATGTTCTACAGAAAGTAGGAAAGGATGTATGGCACCAATGCCTGATGTAGAATGAATTAAAATAATCTTTCCATAGCTACTCAAAGAAAGAGGTGGGATTTCCGACTAGGAACACCCTGTGCTAAACAACATTTGCGATATTTTCTAAAAAACCCAAGAAAGCAATGGAATATCACATGACAATTCCAGATCTAAACAGATCCTCATAATCAATAATCTCAAGCATGTCTTCATTAGTTCCTTCATCTTGTTTATATAGTGTTTGAGCCTTCCCATGCCTTGGCCCTCATCTAAATTGTGCCGTGCATATGGACAAGATCCTCCATGTTTGATTCCGCTCTCTATCCAAGTCATCCATAATGTCTAGGTGCAATGTAGACCCTCTCCATCATGTGTGCATTAATTGCACAACTTCCTCCATCATCTCATCATGAATGCTCCATGATCTTCTATTTGATCTCTTCAAGATCTTAGTTGACTGTGTCAACCTCCATGATCTATCTGATTAATGAGACATGATCTCCAATTCCATTCACATTAGTAGTTTCTCAACTACCTCATTATGTAGATCTAGGCTTAATTAATCCACATTCATAAACAAAAAGTGGATATTTATTCATATTGAGGATTATGGGTTCCTCTACCCTTTTATTTACTTAATTCATTAAGAAAATTAAGAACTCTAATATTCCAAATATCAGGTGAAATTTTGGGAATATTACAGTCCTCCCCGGCAAAATGTTGCTTGTCCTTAAGCAACTGCAAAAGTGGATGCTACAACAAACATCCTCCCCCCAAATGGCATCCTCATGTGGAAGGCCTCCCCATCTGTCACAATGTGCTATGCATGTCCAGCTCCAAAGCTGCCTCTCTAGAATGTCTAGAATGGCCTCCAACTGAAAAGTTAGATACCCTTCCTCATCAATAAACCTCCAAGTGGCAACCATATGATGACCAAAGTTCTCCTCTATACATTAGATACATAAGATAAAGTGGTTCATTCCCAAAGTGGAAAGTCCCATCTCATGAACTATCTCTCCAACCCATGATACATAGAGTAGATTACATACATCAATGCCCTCATCATTAGCCATGTTGGCCATGTAGGAATCAAACATCACATTATCATAGTGAAAAAAAAGTAGGGACATATGGGAAAACTTGAACAATGTCAAATCATATTCTCCTAATAACAACCAACGCAGCAAAACCTCCTGCTGCCATGCTAGATCATCATGAAAACAAGTAAGAGAGCCATACTCTCTCAAAAGAAGCCACCGCAACAATGCTTCTTGTTGCCATGCCAAATCATCAATGAGAATATGAGAGCCATACTCTATCAAAAGTAGCCATCTCAGCAATGCCTCTTGCTTCCATACCACATCATCATTGTACCAAATGTAGTGGCCATATTCTCTCAAGAGAAGCCACCTCATAAGGCATCTTGCTGCCCCATCACATCATCATTATACCATGTACAATGACCAAAATCACCCAACATAAGCCAATGTTGTAAGGCCTCCTGTTTCCATCCTCCAACAGTGTTATGCAATGTATGGGAAGAATTCATCCCATACTCTCCCGATAGTAACCATAGCAACAAGGATTCTTGTTGCCTTCTTGCATTATCATGATGCAAGTCATGGAGCAACAATAAAGTAATGTACATGTGAGATGTCTCATCAGCATAATACAAACAGGCTCCCTTATGCCACATCATGTGAGAGTTATGATTTCCCCCAAACCCAAGTACATACATGAACATGAGATACATCCCAAATAGGAATACATGTAAATACATGAGACATATCCAAAACAAGAGTAAATACATGGACATAAGATATAACATGTGATGTCCAAACTCTCTTCTCAACAACCAAAGTAAACATGCCTTTTTCGTATGCATTCTTCCAGTGATGTATAAGGCACGAATCATAAAAATTTGACTTCTTGAGTGGTATCCATACTCACCCAAGAATAACCAGCGCAACCATGATTCTTGCTAGCTTGTATCATAAATCTACAAGTGGTTTGGAAACCCCTTGCTCCATACTATCAACCATTCATCCCAATGTGGATGATGGATCTCATTCTGCAAATACTTGGCATCCTCCCATTGTGGGAAACCAACCTCCTCAAACTGTTGAAGAACCTTGCACTCCATGAAATGTTGAAGTGCACCTCCAATGAGATCTCTTAAGGAGACCTTCTTCTCATCCATGGCCTTCCAAAACCAATGAGGTTCTGGATCTGTTGTAGGTGGAAGTATCTCTTTGAGCTGTGAGATGCTCATTGAGAAAGTGTCATCAAGAAAGGAGAAAATATTTCTCATATCCAGATGTCTACCATTCATCATATTAACCTCTATTGCTTCATGAGTTCAGCTAACTTTAGAATTCTCCAAGAATAATGGGGCCTCATCATTATCACTGCTACTAAGTGACAATGCTATAGATCTTCAAGGTAATACATATACTGTCTCAAATAAAGGTACAATACTGATCTCATAACCAGTCATTGTACATAGGATTATGCTCATCCCCTTTTCTGCAACTCTACACTTCAACTCAAGAGGTTGAATGTAGTCGATCCATGATAAACTGGGATAGATTTTCATCTCCTCCTTGATTAGATCAAGGGTCCTTTGCGATGTGATAGTTTGCTGCTTCAAATCATCATTTGGATCTAACCCTAGGTCAAACCCTAGGTCATGCATTGGCCTTGATGGCATGTCCTCATAAGTTTCAATAAGATCTACTGAAAAAATAGATGATGAATGTGTATGCATACCTTGGATCAACTGATATGTGGGAACCTCTTGACAGAACACACGAGTTCCTCCAACTGAGATAATGGTGTCTCCAACTAATGTTAAGAGAGATGTCTACTCTTCTTCCAATGTACCAGCGCTGGAATCTTCCTCCTCTTCCTCATGCATCTCCTGAATCATGCATGGGACTCTATGTGTTAAGAGCTCAAGACTATCTTTCCAAGTTGCAAGTGTCTCTTCTCCAAATGTAAGTACTTCTGCAGCCAGTGGTGAATGAAGTGACTTCTTTTCCAGAGTGACAAGATTGACATCCTCCTTTGTTTCCTTAGGAAATTTCTCGTTGTGGCCCATCTCTGTCTTCTTTACATCAAACTCCTTCCTCAACTTGTGAAAGAAATCTGAATATTTAGTCACTTTTGCATGCTCCATGTGACTAAACCACCAATCCTTGGCTTCACCTAAGAGATGAAGTGCTGCAATTTGGACAGCCTCCTTTTCAGCCACAGGATGTAGCATGAAAAATGAATCTAACTCTTTCCTCCAAGCCTTAACAATGCTTGAGGAAGATCCATAAAATGTAGGCAAATAGAATCTATTGTGCCTCTTCCTTCTATTGTTGCTATAGGATCTTCTTTCTTCCTTGAGTTCAAAGAATTCTTCGAGAGTTAGAATTTCTTTGAAAGCTCTAGACTATTCCTTGTACTCTTCCAGATACAGACTGAGAGTCTCATGAGTCTCAGGTTCTCTTCTTTCTTCATTTCTATAACTTTTACCTTCTTCAAAGAAAGTGGGCATAGAATATCTATGAGGAGATCTATGATTCTTCGATCTTCTTTTCTGCTAATAGGAAGTGCTTGGACCTTCCTCTTCAAATATTCTTCTTGGATCCTTCCTTTGCCTTTCCTTCTTCATTTAATAGACCTCCTTGGAGAGATATTGCATGGATCTAAAGAGAGGAGTGGAAAAATTATCCTCCTTCATGATAGATATCATCTATCTACTTCTTCTTTTGATGCAAAAGATGAAGTGTCCACAAGCTGAGCCAAAGATCATGCTCTGATTCCACTGTAGTGTCCCAAAGGTGAGAATAAAATAATACTTAAACACAATATAAGAACTGAAACTAAGGAAACAATAAATCTCAAGACAACATCAGAATTTACAGAGAAGCTGAGCCATTTTATTATATGGAGATGAATCAGTTACACAATGTTAAGAAAATGAGTAGATCTAGCCCAAGAGAAGGCCCAGTATCACCCTACAATGGTGCTGCAACTAGCACTGCATAACTGGTGAGCTTACAGAAGAAATACTGCACTATCCCTGCTGCTGCTGATATACATATAGATGCTGCAAATGAAAATGCAAATCTAGGGAGCTTATGAGCTCTGATGATGCCAAGATTCAAGATTTGGCCAATGTGATGGGTTCCCACGATAACCTAGAAAGGATTTTTCTAGATCTACAACTTTAGAAAATCACCCTCCTAGGGCTTGATCCTTAATATGCTAGGATTACAGATCTGAAGCTAGATCTGACAAATATATGGCTGAAATATGTCACAATATCAGATCTAAGCTTGAAGGGTTGATCCCTCCTTCAGATCTACAAGCTAGAAGCTCTAGATCTAGCTTCTCAATCCTCCAATGATGATTATAGTTGCTGCAACACATCCGCTCATAAAAAATGCACTATAAAGGAAAGAGAGGCTTTATGCCTGCTGAAATATGCTGCAATAAACTCCAGGCTGATGGAAACAGTGATGGCAAGGTGAGGGGATGATCCCTCACATGATTACTAGTTGAAATGCTAGCAACTTCCTTCCTCCTTTTTGATCTGCAGAATAGACAGCATAATTCCTAAAGGGATTACTGATGCTAGGAGGTCAATGAATTTTTTCCTAATGCCAGATCTGAAATGAAGCTCTAGGAATGATGATTTTTAAGCCCAAGGTGATAGAAATAAACCTTCACCAGTTCTCCAGCGGAAATACTGAAGACAACTTCAACCTTCCAAACTGATCTTCAGAAATATGCAATTTCTGAATATGGATGTTTAGCAGAAAGTAGGAAAATATGTATGGCACCAATTCCTGATGTAGAATGAAGTAAAATACTCTTTCTAGAGCTACTCAAAGAAAGAGGTGGGATTCTCGACCAGGAACACCCTGTGCTAAACAACACTTCCAATCTTTGCTAAACAGGCCAAGAAAGCAATGGAATGTCACATGACAATTCCAGATCTAAACAGATCCTCAACACCAATAATCTCAAGCATGTCTTCATTCTTGCCTTCATCTTCTTTATATAGTGTTTGAGCCTTCCCATGCCTTGGCCCTCATCTAAACTGCAATGTGCATGTGGAAAAGATCCTCCATGTTTGACTGTGTTGTCTATCCAAGTCATCCATCATGTCTAGGTGCAATGTACACCCTCTCCATCATGTGTGCATTAATTGCACAAATTCCTCCATCATCTCATCATGAATGCCTCATGATCTTATGTTTGATCTCTTCAAGATATTCGTTGACTGTGTCAACCTCCATGATCTATCTCATTAATGAGACATGATCTCCAATTCCATTCACATTAGTAGTTGCTCAACTACCTCATTGTGTAGATATAGGCTTAATTAATCCACATTCACACACAGAAAGTGGATATTTATTCATATTGAGGATTATGGGTCCCTCCACCATTTTATTTACTTAATTCATTAAGAAAATTAAGAACTCTAATATTCCAAATATCAGGGGAAAATTTGTGAATATTACACCTACCCTATGTTAGTCTTCATTGGAGCAGCACAGGAACACTATAGTGGGAAGATAAGTCCCAAAATAGCTGAGGAGAAGTAGTTGGCAAAAGTCTTGAAGAGTTGTAGCCTTGAAGGATGAAGGAGAAACTAGTGAGCGTGAAGAACCTATGTGTTGATGATAGATTGAATTATAATTAGCTAGAGGGAAGATTGGGGAGACCGGGTCCAGTGGCCTTAATGATTTGGTGCATTGATAGAGGCAAGTGCTATAGAATGGAAGTGAATGAACCATCATGTACATGATATGACAAAGCAACTGTGATTTTCGACTATATCAGTTAGATCATCAATGTATCTTGTATTGTGTATTCTTGTACTAGTGGATATTTGAGGGCCATTATTCTTGGTATGAGAGACCTAGACTATTGTATTATGGTAGTTGGATTAATATAACGAAGATTGGGATATTGTAAATATTTGTGTATATTTTGTGAACTACTAGATTTATTATTGTTTATATTCTGTTATGAAAATTAGATTTGTTGTGATTCTTGGTTTTGTAGTATCAATGATTTAATATTCTATTCTAGACAACAATATCATGGAAAAACAACATGGTTTCAAAGCTACTTTGAAGGGATAGTGAATCAGAGTGTGCACAACAACGTAAAACTTAAGAGGGATTTGGTGAAATTTTTGGTGAAGGGCTCACAACAATGTCAAAGTTGCAGGTTGGTCTCTGGTATGAGGAAAGGTTGGAAGGGATATCCAACTATAGTCCATGGAAGGAAAGGATCAAGTTGGTTTTTATGGTCAAAAGGATATGGTAATTCACTAAGAAATAGATCAAGAATCCAGCTAACCATAAGGAGATGGAAGTGTATGAGGAGCTGGATATGAAGACAAAGTTGATTGTTGTGAAACCAGCTCCAAAAATAGAAGAAAAGAGATATCAATGCCTTAGAAATAAGCCACTTCGAGGGGGCAACCTCCAATACATTACATACATGAACAATTCTTGGATGATTCAAATTAAAAAACCTCCTTTCTGTATATAGGAGTCCATGGGGCCACAATGTAATCCTAGTGGGGCCACAATGTAATCCTAGCCGACCTAACAATAATAATTTAAGGTCACAATAATAACAATATGGGGGTTACAGGGGTACACTAATAACAATAAGGAGGTTACACTAACAATAATAAGGGACTATACTAGAAATATAGGGACCTAACATGCCCCTCTCCTTCAAAAATGTGTTGTCCTCAACGCTTGAGTAGCTTTGGGTGTTTTTGTATAAAATTCTCATCCTCCCATGTAGAATCTTCAGTGGGTAAGTTCTTCCACTTGATGAGATACTCTTAAATTGATCGATTCCGTAGCTGTCGAGTTCTTGTTTCTGTGACCGCTGTGATGTTGATATGCCTGTTGTTTCATTCGATTTTGTGCCAAATTCAGGTTATCCTTTAAGATTTGGAGAACTTCTTGTTGATGCTCGATGTGATCTTCCACTGCTTGAACCTTTTAATTTTCTCTTAAAGATGATGTGATGCATGGTGGATGATATCCATAAAGTGCCATAAATGGGGTCATTTTTGCTGTAGTATGGAAGGAAGTGTTATACCACCATTCTGCGAGAGGTAACCACTTAACCCATTGTGTTTGTTTATCAGATACAAAACAACGAAGATATCCTTCCAAAAATTTATTTACTATATCAGTTTGACCATCAGATTGACGATGATAAGATGAGCTATGAGCTAATTGAGTACCCAGACAAGAAAATAACTCCGTCCAAAAATTTCCAGTAAAAATGGATCTCTGTCACTCACAATAACCCTTGGGTTTCCATGTAGCTTTTGAATTGTGTCCATAAATGTAGTAGCAACTATACTTGCTTTAAATGGATGAGATAGTGCACAAAAGTGTGCATACTTGATAAGTCTATCAACTACCACCATGATGACACTCTTTCCTTCGGACTTAGGTAAACCTGTGATAAAATCCATTGAAATCTCCTCCCAATGTTGACTTGGAATGGATAAAGGTTGTAGAAGACCTGGGGTCTTAATTGACTCAACTTTATTCTGCTGGAAAACCAAACATTCCGCCACAAAATTTTTAATATCAGATTTAAGTCCATCCCAAAAAAATTCTTTCTTCACCCTGTGGTAAGTTTTTAAAAATCCTAAGTGTCCTACTAAAGGAGAAGTGTGCAATTCCAAAAGAATATTTTGTTTTAGTTGGGAAATCTTATAAAGATATAAGCGATCTTTGTACCATAAGGAATCATTTTTCCAACTAAATGTATCAGATGTACTAGGATCTTGCTGCAACTTTTGAATTAGTATCCATACTTCTTCATCCTTCTTCCATTCATCTCTTGCTTCAGTTATCCAATCTGGTTGGATAATAGAAATGGCACAAAGCAATGCTTCCACCTCTTCATTCTTTCTTGAGAGTGCATCTGCAACAACATTTAGCTTCCCTTTTTTGTAGATTATTTCAAAGTCATAACCCAACATCTTTGTGACCCATTTTTTCTACTCTTCTAAAGATAGTCTTTGTTCCAAAAAGTGTTTAAGACTATCATGATCAGTTTTTACCTTGAAGTGTCTTCCCATTAGGTAAGTTCTCCATTTCTTTAGTGCATGTAGTATTGCTAACATTTCCTTCTCATAAATAGGTTTTTGTAAATACTTTCCTTTGATTGGACGACTTTCAAAAGAAATGGGTCTTCCTTAGTGCATTAAAACAACACCAATTCCATTTCCTGAGGCATCACATTCCACAATAAAGGTTTTTGTGAAGTCTGGCGTAGCTAAGACTGGTGCTAGGCACATTGCCTCTTTAAGATGTTCAAAGGCCTTAGTTGCTTCAGGAGTCCATGAAAATGCATCTTTCTTCAATAATGTTGTTAGAGTTGCTGCTATTCTCCCATAATTCTTAACAAACTTGCGATAATACCCTGTTAACCCGAGAAATCCTCGCAACTGCTTTATGGTTGTGGGGACTTTCCATTCCTTAATGGCTTTGATTTTGTTAGGGTCTACTTTAACACCCTCGTGAGATACAATATGACCCAGATATTCCACCTCTTGTACTCCAAAGAAACATTTGGATGTTTTTGCATATAATTGTTTCTCCTGCAATAGTTTGAGCACCCTGTCAACATGTTGAACATGATCCTTCCAACACTTGTTGTAGATTAGTATATCATCAAAAAATACTAGCACAAATTTTCTAAGGAAGGGTTTGAAAATGGAATTCATCAACCCTTGAAATGTAGAAGGTGCATTGGTAAGGCCAAAAGGCATGACCAAAAATTCATAATGACCCTCATGATTTCGAAATGTTGTTTTCGGAATATCTTCAGTCTTCATTCTAATTTGATGATATCCTGAACGAAGATCCAACTTGGTAAAATAAATTTCTCCATGTAATTCATCCAATAATTCATCAATCACAGGAATGGGAAATTTATCTTCAATGGTGAGATTATTGAGCTCCCTATAATCCAGACACATACGCAATGATCCATCCTTCTTGTGTACCAATACTACAGGATTAGAGAAAGAACTTTGACTAGGTTGAATTATACCCGCCTCTAACATTTCTGCAATCATACATTCAATTTCGCTCTTTTGGACATAAGGATATCTATAAGGCCTGATGTTTGGAGGAACACTTCCTGGAATCAAATGAATAGCATGATCATGATCATGAATAGGTGGGAGTCCTTTGGGAGTTTCAAACACCTTGAAATGATTGTACAAGACTTTTTGGAGATCTGCGGAAATAGATGATTTTGATGTTGGAACTTCTAGTGAGCATAATTGTGCAATTATGCCTAATTGTTCTTTCTTTAGAAGATTTTTCATAACATTAGAGCTTATTATATTTCCCGGCTTCCCTGCAATATCCCGTAATTCGACTTCCTTTCCTTCTGAAAAAAATTTCAAGAAAAGTTCTTGAAAATTAAAAGCTACCATCCCCAAAGATTATAATCATTGTACTCCTAGTACAACATCAACACCTCCCATAGGAGTGGAAAACATTGGACTGTTCAATACATATTCCCCCATGGTTAGCTTGATATTATGGCATTTTCAAGAGCAATTTATAGTTCCTCCATTTCCAACCATCACTTGACATTCTGGTGTTGGGTATAGGAAAAAATTCAATTCCTTTGCTACCTTACAATAAATAAAATTATGGGTACTACCTGAATCAATCAACACTATTACCTTTTTCTTCTTGATATGTCCTTCTATCTTGGGAGTTTGAGGAGTGGTAATTCCTGCCAATGCATTACACGATATGGTCGGACTCATTTCTTCCTCTTCTAGGGTTGGTTCCTGGTGTATATCCTCTTCTTGTTCATTTTCTTCCTCTTCACAATCTATGTAAAATAATTTCTTCTCAGCACACTTATGACCTTTAGTGTATTTTCTATCACAACTGTAGCAAAGCCCTTTTGCTCTTTTTTCTTTCAATTGTTGTGGTGTCAACCTTGTAGGTTGTGGAAATCTAGGCGTAGCAACACTTCCTTCTTTATAGAATTGAGTGGTAGGCTTCCTTGTCGCCATAATTTTACATTCAACTTTTCTTGCCAACCTGAATGCCTTCTCCAATGAATCGGGTTCCAAAACGCGAACTTCATGTTGGATGTTATCCTTTAAAGTGCCTATGAAGAGATCAATCCTGTGTTCCTCTGGAATATCAGTTACCCTTATATTCAATTTTTGGAAGTCCTCAATGTGCTCCCCACTAAACCCTTTTGTTTGAGATTTATCAATTGGCTAAAGAAGGTGTTGCTCTTTGTATCCTCATAATGTGCTATCATTTCCTCGGTAAAAATTGACCAAGTGACAATTTTTTTACGGGAGCAAAGCCATCGATACCATACAAATGTATTTTGTTCTAAATGTAAAGTTGCAATGCGTACCTTTTGTGTGTTTTGCACGTTATGGAGATCAAAATATTGCTCCATCTGTAGTATCCATGTTACAGGATCCTTTCCATCAAACTTCCTCATATCTATTTTTGGAATATGGTGGTTCTTCCCGCCAACATTAGAGTTTATGAAATCACGATTAACATTTATTTTGTTCTCATCATGAGTTTCCTCTACTATCTTTTCACCATTAGGAAACATTTCTTGTATCAACTTTGTCAAACCTTCCATGTTCGCTTTTAGATCATTCTTCATGTTTTCCATTTTTTCATCGATCTTAGCTTCCATGTCATCCATCTTAGATTCCATGCTAGCTTCCATGCCATCTATATGAGATTCCACGCCTTTCTTCAAACCATCCATCTTAGTTTCCACACCTTTCTTCAAAACTTCCATGTCATTTTTTGTTGCTCTTTGCGAGAGCGAAATTTGTTGCACTTGCTCTTGTAATTTTGATATGTCATGCTGCCATTATTCGTCTTCATGAGTCATAGTAGAGCCTTCTAAAGGCTTAATGGGCATTGAATTCTTTTTAGGGGCCATTTTAGAAACCAATACTGATATCTATTCTACAATATTTCCTTGGAATCAATTCAACTTGATTCTTCAAACAAGACTTATGCAATTCGGAAAAAAAATACACACCTTTTACTTGCTTTTGCAGAGCTCTATATTGAAATTGAATTATCTCTATAATTGAAGATCCTAAATATCTAAAATTTGGCCCTGTAGTAGTCCTATGAAGCTTCTTTCAAATTCCATAGGTCTCACTTTATTTGGATTCTTCATGACAAAGTTATTTCCAATTTCCCACAATGACCAAATTATGGACTGGTTCTATAGAGCGAACTTGTACGACTTGCCACATGTCACTATTTGCTTTTTTGGCTCTGAAATTTATAGAAAGGAAACTATAGTCTGTGTGCTTCCAACCACTTTTTACAGAATTCCAATTCGATGCTCAGAGAGAGAGTTATGAAGATTTTCCCATGATCACCTATTTGAGATGAAATTAGTGAGCCTGAAAAAGACGTAACTTCCACAGATCATATCTCCGAAAATATTATGAACCAAGCTCTAAAATTTTGCGACGATGTTCCTTAGGATATCTGCTTCACGCTCTAAAAATTTCAGCTTCTGAACCTTCGTAGAAAAATAGTTATAGAGGAAATTCCGCGATGACTTTTTTAAGTGAAATTCATGAGCCTGAAAAAAGCCCTACCTTCCATAGATCATATCTCTGAAAATATTGCGAACAAAGCTCTAAAATTTTGTGATTATGTTCCTCAGATTTCAGCTTCGCACCCTAAAAATTTCAGCTTCTGAACCTTCGTAGAAAAAAAGTTATAGCAAAAATTCCACAATGACCTGTTTGGAGCAGCGAAACCCTAGAATCCAAAGCTCTGATACCAAATGTTGTGAAACTAGGTCCTAAAATAGAAGAAAAGAGATATCATCGCCTTAGAAATAAGCCACTTCAAGGGGGAAACCTCCAATACTTAAATGAACAATTCTTGGATGATTCAAATTACAAAACCTCCTTTCTATATATAGGAGTCCATGGGGCCACAATGTAATCCTAGTGGGGCCACAATGTAATCCTAGCCGACCTAACAATAATAATTTAAGGGTACAGTAATAACAATATGGGGGTTACAGGGGTACAATAATAACAATAAGAGGGTTACACTAACAAGAATAAGGGACCATACTAGTAATATAGGGACCTAACATTGATCATCCTAAATGGTGTCAAGAATGCCATAATACCTCATTTTTTTGGGAAGAACACAAACCATGAGATGTGGTTGGAGGTTCGCAATTTGTTCCAGAATAAGAATGAGAATTAGGTATTGGTATTGGAGGATAAGTTGAAGGCGACCAAGATGATACAGGGTGAATAAGTGACTTCGTATCTGATGAGGTTGTCTCAGGTTTGAGATGAGATTTCTGCCATCGATGTGACTATTGAAAATTATGAGATGGTGAGGATTTCCTTGAAGGGGTTTACTTTAGAGTGGAAATAATTCATAAAGGGGATCATTTCCAGGGACAAGCTGCCATAATGGAATAGACTATGCGATGCATTCATTCAGGAATAGTTGCAAGACAAGGATATTCATCTAAAGAAGCATGCTTCTGATGATGAAGTGGCACTTGCAGGGAGAATGAAAAGAAATCAAAAGAAGGACTTGAGTAAGATAAATTATTTCAATTGTTTGTGAGATGGGTCATTTTTTGACGAGATTTTTGATAAAGAGGAAGGGATCTGATGAGAAGAAGAAAGGGAAGCAGGTCGCAGGTGTCTACACTTCTGCTGAGATAGATGATATCTATAGGAGGTTGGATAAGTAGGAATTTTCTTTGACCTCTAATTTATCACAGGCTTCCATTGACAAGGCTGCATGGTACATGGGAAGTGGACCATCAAATCATATGACAGGATCATAAGATGTGTTTGAGACTCTAGCTGAGTGGTATTCAAAGTTGCACATAGTGTTGGGAGACAAGAGTCAGAAAGAGATTAGAGGATCGAGGGTTTTGAAATTCAGGATGGAGTCACGACAGGTGATGCGAGTTCGAGACATACTCTTTGTACCAGAACTCAAATATAGCGTGATATCTATCTCAATGATCGATCAAAAGGGGTTTGAAGTTTTGTTCTAGGATGGGAATGAAAGACTTAGTCCTAAAGGCTCTAGCTCTGCAGGTGTTGTGATTGGAGTTAAAGAGAATGGCCTATATAGGCTGACGGGAAAGCCTATAGACCATGGGAATAATAATAAGGAAGACCAGGTGTAGGTTCTAGAGAAGAAGGTGTAGGTTTCAGAGGAGCATGTACAAGTTCCAGATAAGGTCTAGGTTCCAAAGGCTTAGAGGGAGTTGAGTTCTAGAGGGATTTTGTAGGTTTAGAGGGAGACTTTGCAACCCATTAATAGCACATGGTTAGTAGGGAGAACAATTTATTATAAAATTTTCAAGAAGGAATCATGGAGAGAGTGGAATATGTTCCAGGATAATAAGAAGAAGAAGCAGGAGGCTTCCTGTGATATTGACAATTCCGGGAGAGGCATAATCCATGCTACATGGATCGTTACAGTTGTGGGGACCAAGAGTTGGGTGATAATTGCGAGTAGTGACAGTGATGATGAAAAGTTACTTCCTAGTCTTGGAAGTACCTCCATCACCAAGAGAGAGTGTTGATTTTTGGTAGCTTGGGAGGTGCTCTAAGCACTAGGGTTTGAGGTTTGGAGGCTAGAGTGCCACAAAAGAAATTTGGGCTTGGAAACTAAGATGTGGGCTTTTCACACAAGCTTTTGGGTGTTAATCCATGATGAGTTTTGGATATGTGATTATTTTAGGTGATAGAGGACCCTTATAGAAGAAAGGGGCCATGAAAATCACTCGAATCTAACATATAGAACTTGAGATATAAATACTTGAAGATATATGGTGGGTTTTGTGGCACCTAAAGCATGTTGTTTTAGTGTATTTGTGTGCCACAAGACATGTTTTGGAAACCACATGAGGCCCTCGTGTTTGAATATAAATATGAGGTGATTGTGAGGCTAAAGAACATACCCATGTGCATCAAAACATAGATAATTCACATCTGAACTTGGATGCAGATCAAGAGCAGTTTGAGCAAGAGGAGAGGATGGGTTTTGGGACTTCTCATGATTGTCCCGGGTGCCAGTTAGGTCTAGCAACATGACAAGTAGGAGAGAACGAAATCTGGGATGGTTAGGTATCATTTTGTAGCATCTCAAGCCCTAATTTGAGGGCCACAAGGAGTTTGAAGAAATTGTAGGTGGGTAGAGTTTGATTAATATTGATTCAAGAGGGTATAAAGCCCTAATTTGGAGGGAAGAAAGTTGATATCACTTGTGGAAGAAGGGCCACAACTATAGGTGAGATTTGGGATAATTTAGAGGAGGCTACTAAGGACTGTTAGTGGCCCTAACTAGTTATCCAAGGCTACAACAAGTGTATATAAGTCCATAGGTGAAGAAAAAGTATGGTTTGATGTGTTTGAATTTTTTTTTTATGCTACAAGATAGGATGTCCTAGTGTGTATAGATTTATTTGGTATGGTATTGGGCATTTGTGGACTATTGGAGGGAAACATGAAAGTGCCCAAGTTTCCCTAAGCACAGTGTAAACACCTTTCCCCACATTTACCCACTTTTACAAGCCCTCCAGGTAAATGTGAAGTTGAATGCTACTATGACATGACCCAAAATCCATTTTTCTAGTTAAGGAAGTTGGGTGTACAAGCTGAACACTTACTGACATCCTGCAGGGACTACATATCACTCAGGAGATGAAAAACTACCCCAAGTGATCAATCCCTAAGTTGGAACCTTTTTTCTCTAACCTAGAACCCCAACTGCAAGCACAAAAAGGAAATAGTGCAATTATGGGCCTCCAATGACATGCATGGGATTGCTTCTATGCGGTTATGACCTAATTTTCCTAGTTTAGAGCCAATGGTCTTGCGATCTGAGCCTCTTTTCTAGGCTAGCCTCCAAACCACTTCCCAGAACTTCCTGTAGCTTTCCAAAATCATATTTAACATGATGGAAATGTTAAACATCCAAACTTGAATCATAAACTTGACCTAGAATTCTTAGAACACACCAAAAATTTAGTCAAATATATGGAAAACATGTAAGATACAGGTCATGAATGCATATATGATCATAAGCTGATGGTATTCATCTAAGAATAACCAAGAAGGCTCTAATCCATCTCTGGCTAGCTACAATAACACTTGTTATTCCATGCATTCATCAACCATTCAATAACTTATCAAAACATGACAGGATCCATGGATATAATACATCATATAACCAAAATATAACCGACAAATAACCAACATATAATCGACAAATAACCAACATAGAAACCATGGAAAATCAGCCATAATATCACCAGCATAACCACTAAAAATACTCATAAAATAGGAATATATCTCATATTAACATATGAAAATACCTACCAAGTTAGGTACTTCCATGTTCCACCTGACCATAGATTGGGTTGAACCAAATATATCTTTCATCCAATCACCCCCATTCCATATTCCAAGCATGAATGTGGGATCATACAGGTTAAACAAAAATAAAAACCAACAAGGGTTTCCAGAGGCCAAACCACCTCAACCCTCAACCATAGTGATTCCACCTCTATAGTCCAGAAATAACTAACATCAACCAAATCGATCTCTACCCAAGTTTTCCAGGGCTTCAAGAACTAGTAACTCAACCCACAACCTTCTAGGGCTTCGGAGCGTTTGTTCCAACCATTGTTCCAGGGACTGGTATCTCAATCCATAAAGGGCTCCAAAGTGTTTGTCCCAACCAACGACTCCATGAACTAGTAACTCAATCAAAGTTGTTCCAGAGCTTCCAATTTTTTTTTTTGGCAACCCACAACCATAAAGAACTTGAGAACCAATCTAAAATAAAAGTAGAAAAACCCACATCACCATGATTATCGAGGAAATGGAAAGGCAAAGATGAAACCATTGTCACTCTAGGAAAATCTCCATGCCAATGAAAACACATAACCAAAGAATCACATGCATATACCATGCATCCGAAAATCAAAATTCTAAAACTCACATGCACACTATTACCCATAATCCACAACTAATTTATGTCCTTACTTGTCGTTGTCCAAGCTTCCTCTTGCGCACTCTTACTTTCCCTGCTTGCTTTTCCAAGTTCTTTTTCTTTCTCCTTTGCTAGTCCCTGATCAAAATATGAGAAAAAGTTGTCAACTGATTCTCGAAAGCCTTTTTAGCGTTGAGGCCTCTATTTTCTTCATTTTCCCTCTAATTTCCCTTCCATACAAATATGTGTCTCTTCACCCTCCTTTTCTCCTATTTTCCTTTTCATAAATAAATGCCAATTATTGCCTCTTTTCCTTTGCCAATGCCTTTGCCAATTTTCATAACCATTAATTAATCACAAGTGATGCCCACTAAATTTCTTTGCCCAAAATTAATCTTGGAATATGTGTCCCATAAACTTGGTCTTATTTTATTTACATAGAAAATTAACCAAGGGTTGTGACAAACCCATCCCCCTTGGTGTTAAATGACGCTTATAACTAGCAAAACTTGTTGCCCATGGAGATTTATAAAAAAAAATCAATGCAACATTTATATCATACCAATAGCTAAAACCATGAACACCATATTTATTATTGGAGCTTTATAACACAACTAGATGTAGTATTTACAACATACTACTTATTGGAATTTTCTAACACAACTCATCGTAGTATCTACAATACACACATGTGTAAACATAAACTGAAATGCATAAAACAAATACATATTCTCAAACAACAAATAAGGAAGGATACATAGCCCACATCTGATCATCCATCTCCCATATAGCTTCATCGGGCCCAAAGTGCTTCGACTACACTTTTTTAGGTCCCTATATTACTAGTGTAGTCCCTTATTGTTGTTAGTGTAGCCCCCTTATTTTTATTGTTTTACCCTTGTAGTCCCCATATTGTTATTATTGTGCCCCATAAAAGCCCACTATTATTATTGTTGTGCCCTTACATTATTATTGTTAGGTCGGCTAGGATTACATTGTGACCCCATGGACTCCTATATATTGAAAAGAGGTTGTTGGGTCAATTTACTGAGTAAACTAACACAAGTATTAAATTATCAATCCAGGCTTGTAGAACTTAGAAGAATCTCCACAACATATGGATTTCAATTTTAGTCAAGTTTAGAAGATGAATTATTTGTTTTAAAGGAAATGAAAATTACAAATATAAAACTTAACTAAATAATTTCTAATTTAATTATGTAATAAGTAGAAGAAGAAGCTCCTAATTTAGGAGAACTTGTTTGTCCTTCTCTACAATACTACTTCATGAAAAAAAACCAAAACCACTAATGAAAAATAGCTCAAGATGCATAAAATAATAATAGAAGAGGCTCCTAACTAAGGAGGTCCTTGTTGTCCTTCATTACAAATTCATTCATCATTAATGCCATTGTTAGAAAACTGGAAATTCAAAAAATCACTTTAAAGAAAGAAAGATGAATTCTAGTTTCTGGTCCCTGATCAGATAGAAGGAGAGTTTAACTTAAACACTGGTTTGACCCTTCATATGGAGATTATAAATTAGATTAGGGTTTATCAACAATCATAACATATCATCATACATCTAATTAACTGATTAACCATGAAACAAAACTAGTTCAGGAAATTGCAACTAAATTAACCAGAAAGTGCACTTAGATCAGTGTGGGGGCCCTCCACCCTTGCCTCACACCCTGAGAGCACTTTCAGCTACTTAAAATCAATCAATAATTCACCATATAGAACAGAAAACAAGAATATGGAACTAGTCTCTTTAAATAACTCCCAAAGTTCAGAAATCTCAAAATGAAGTTATACAAATTCTACATGTTCTAATGGTTCATAAACTTGGTATAAATAGAGAAATACTAAAAAAAATATGCTATTATGTCTCTAACAACCTTATATTATCCTAATACCATCCATATAGGTCAAAATCATCCATCCAATCACTCAAAATCTAGAAAATCCCATAAAATCCTAAATTTGGCCTAGTTCCTAGGGATTTCCTGAATGACAAGTCCTGTTTGACCAGCTTTGACCATGCTTGTTTTAGCTTGCTTTGACCGAAACAATAGATACACGTCCATCCTTAGTTCCCAAGATTTCTAGATATGTGCTTAGATCTTGCCCAAGTGTCCTGCAAGTATGACTTCAATGGAGCCATTACGGGAATTTTCAGTTCTGTCCAAAAATACTCTTAAAACCCAACTTTTACTAAATTTTCTAAAAATTGAAAAACTTAATCTAAGTACTTGATTATGAAAAATAAGGGTAAAATGAGACATATGTGAGTGGGATAAGGTGGAATATGATGGTAAATAAGTGGGTTTATGATAAACAAAAATGACCAAAATTGAGGGACAACATCTCCCCCTTGCTTAGTCTCAAGCATGTCCTCATGCTTACCTCTGTTTCTTTGAATTTCTACCTCTGTATGATGACTACCCTGCTAATGTAGCTATGACTCTGGCCCCTGATATTGAAGCTTCTTGTTGAGCTACCTGCAAAAGGATGTCAATTCCCTCATGTCCTTTTTCTCCTCTTTTATAAATCTTTGTTTTCACCTTTTTTTTCTCATACTTAAATTTTCATCATTTACAAATGAAAGTAACGATGAGATTTGAAATTCTTGACCTTGTACTATGGAATTCCAACAATTAACATTAACTATGACCATGTGATGAAAAATATAAGCACAATTCATACATGAACTCCTTGGCGATCAATAAAACTGTGTAGATTCTTCCAATGCCCAAAATCACATAGAATATGAAATTTTCAATATGGTTATGGTCATAATCAATGATGGTTTTCTTTATATGTAGGGTACCTTCATGCTTTTGAAACTTGTAGCTCTGAAGTTCTAATTTTCAAAAAAAAAGTTATATTCTTTATGTACTCTTAACATCTTCTTGTGCCAATCTTACAAGGTCGCACAGTCATGGAGAAAACACCAATTGAACACATCAAAAATTATTTCACTTGTGCAAGGGGTTTTCTTCTTGCCATAAATCCACTACAAAATAACTTGTGCCAATCCTTTTTATGACTAGGCGTTCACTTTCAATTTAGCCATTGTTTTACCCACACAATCTGCAAAATAGGGGTCGAAAGAACTAGGAAAATATCCCAAATAGAAATGAATGTGAGAAAACTATCCATGGAAAATTTTAGGGGCTAATATTCGCAGGTGGGCTAATTTTCCATGGTTTTTCCAAAAAAAAGATTCACCATTTTCCATTTTTTTATAAAAATGATTCGCCCAAATTTTACAATATAAAATTATTTTACCTTAAAAATTGCCAACATTATATAGATAATATATATAATATCATTATAAATTTGAATAATTTTACAAATACATCAATAAACATTTTATAGTTTTCATATTAGGGACTAGTGAGATTCGCTAATTTTTTAAACTTCAAAATAATTTTCTATCCTTAAAATTTTCCCTGAAACTATCTGCGATGAGACTAATTGGGTTTGTTCTAAAGAAAACTCATGTTTTTATTTTTCAAATTTCATTTTAGTTTGCTCAGAAAATATAACGAAAAATAATGACTTCTTAAAATTTTTGAATTTTTGAAACTGTAGTTGAATTCAATATTTCTAGAAGATATGGTGCTCGAATCCTTACCTCCTTCCATAGCTAGTTAGCTCGATCTTCATTAAAAACTAAAATACCAATTTTTATTTTATTTATTTAATTAATTTATTTATATTTTTTTTCTGAGTTTTAGCTCTAGTACTAAAATCGATTTATGGAAAATATTAATGTTGCTTACAACCTTCTCAAAATTTGAATGCTGGAGATTTACTTTACGTTGGAGAAATCAAAATATTGAAGGTGATCTTATCTAGAGAAATCAAAATGCCGGAGAAATCAAAATGCTAGAGAATTCTCAAGTTAACCAAGGGCAATCATAATTATGCTCAGCTACATAATCCTCCTCAAAAATCAATATTTGGAAAATAAAAATCAAGCCATGGGTCTTGGGCAATCACAATTCATCTATGCTCTTAGCATTTCCATTCACTGCCTCTCCAGAAAGAGAATCTTGGAAGAAATCGATTTCCGCGTGGTCTCCAACAATTATCATTCGTTTTGGATTTGTTAATGAGTTTAATTAATATCATTGAAGTTTAATGTGTAACAACATCACACCTGGGGATTGAAATATGACATTTCTTTAAATAAAATCCTAAATCCCGTGATCCTCTAACTGTCAATAAATTTTCGGGATTAATAGGTGGCAGAGTATTTTATACAATTTGGGATTTGATTTTAAATTCGATGCTTACCTCTTTTGGAAGTTCATTGCATAATTTGCGGGATTTCTCTAGCTTGGTGCAAAATTCTCCTCAAACTAGCTGCTTCAACACTCCTCTTTCCATACGCAGCTTGGTATTCTCAATTTCGGCTCTATTCTTCTCAATTTGAAGTGTCGACCTCTGCTTTCATGGCTTCAGTGGTTGGGAGAGTGCTTCATGCCTCTTGCCTTTGTTCTGCATAACTAAAACTTGTAGCTTTGGTTCACAATATTCCTTTTTATCTCACAGCAGCTCTGCGTTATGGGATAACTATCTTTCTTCAGGTCAAAACGATTTTTTACAGCCGAGAATGTGCTCTGCGCTATCATTTATGCTTCAGGTTAGCTTGGAATTTTTTTTCACAACTGGAAATATGCTCTAGTGTTTGAAAGTTTTGACCATTTTTGATTTGACCTGATGTTAATTATTGCCACCACATTCATTTCTTTAAAACCTTAATGCATATGTACCATGGCCTATTGTATTCGACATTTGTTGCATAACTCATATATCATATCCATTATGTGCATTTTCATCATTTATTCTCTTGTATTTGATTCTAAAATGACCATAAAATTTTTTAGGTCATTTTTAAATCAAATTTTTTACAATGATACTAACTCGTTTTTTATTTTGTAGATGCATATGCCAATTTTTGCTTGAAGAAAGGAGATGTGGTCAAAAAATTTGATTAGAATTTGTAAAAAAAAAAATAGGGTTTTAAATGATAATTAATGTGGGTTAATCAGTTAATATATGTTGGATGAATGAATAAATGTATAGGGTGATGAATGAATATAGGAATTTTCATATTCAAGTTTTTAAACTAAATTATCAATTCTAGGAAAAATTTCAAAATCCAAGCGTCTAAAAATAATTTTAACTTACAATACTTCCCTTTGATTTGATAGCTCATTACTCTTTTGTCATCACTTGACTTCTCAAAATGAATTCTTATTAATGCTGGACTATAGATAGATGTTTGTAGTAGCTTTTCAAGTCCCTTTTATATTGTTCTTGTTCAGGTCCCTTACTGATATTTGTTGATGATGATGTTTCAGGTCGCTTCAATAAACTTCTCATTGATATCAAACCATTGCTTGATATCAATACTTGTACTTGTACTTGTACTTCCATAATATATTGATGTAAATGCTAACTGATGATGTCCTTTGCTGATTCGTCTATGTTTGACTCATGATGATGGTTCTTCAAAGATATTTTCTGATGGAATGTAGACACTAGTATTTTCTTATTTGTTTTATGTTTCTGCATCTCATATTGACTCAGGTCCCTTTTATTGAGTATTGATGTTGTTAAGGTTCCTTCTGCAATTTTACTTTGAATGTTGTTTTCATGTCTCTTCTGCAATAATGATATCTCAGGTCCCTTTTTGCAATATAGTTACTCAAACTATTTGCATAGTTTTATTACGAATCTTCCCCCTTGATTATTTTAAGACTTGTCCTCAAGTATTGAAATGGTGGAGGATGGTTTTTGAAAAATACACTGAAGAGAAGGTAAAATAAATTAGGGAATTCATATTGGCCAAATTAGTTGGTTTTCAATATGAATTCGCGTTTGTATTGTGCTAGTTTCTTGTATTTTCACAACCAAAATCCTTTATTATTTTTTATCCTTTTTTTTTTGAAAATGGCATCATGAAAAATATGGCTTATGAAATACTTCTTTGGAATTTTATGTGGCTTGACATGGTGCAAAACTTGAATTCTTCTTCTTATTATTAGATTCATGTCTTTTGCCTCGATCTTGATAATCTTGTAGGGGTTGGTATTGTTGGTCAACAATTGAAAGCAAGCTTCAAGAGTTTTGAGTTTTTTTTTCTTTTTAAGAATGAAATCAACGTCAGGTGGATTCACACTTAATTTTGATTTGAATATTTTCATTTCATATTCATAGATATGAAT
The DNA here is from genome assembly GCA_034641835.2 of Pinus albicaulis. Taxonomy (NCBI): domain Eukaryota; kingdom Viridiplantae; phylum Streptophyta; class Pinopsida; order Pinales; family Pinaceae; genus Pinus; species Pinus albicaulis. The sequence continues at coordinate 239,081,149 of CM076577.1, forward strand.
TTTTTAAAGATTGAATTTGAAAATCTTTCCTCCATGGAGTTGACCCCTCAAATCTTCCTGAGACCTGAAAAAACATAATGTTTGCTGGAAATAAAATATTAAATGATGGAGGAAGAGAGGTGTATAGTCTCTCTTCTTCCAATAAATATGTATATTAATTTCAAGCAATGCTTAAAAATGAGTCCAAATATGATATATAGATAAATTTCATTTGTTTACCCCTTTGGGGAATAATGACCATCCTAGACCTCCTAGCGGTATTTTGTTCACAAAATATTCGTTTTATGTCAAATTAGAGTGATTCCAAAGCCAAGTTGAATTTAATTCATATGGATACCTCCAATATAAACAGGTTTTCAAAATGGTTTAAGATCATATGCTAAAAATGATGAGAAGTACCATGTTTGATAGAGCTTCTTGTGAATTTTTTACTAGACCAACAATCACTATTTGGAGTGTAAATTTTTTGTTAAATATCTTATTGATGTGATTCCACTTGGATATTAACGTAGATTCATTTTTTTCTCTCCAATAGAAACGTGTTTTTAAAATCATTAGTTTTGATATCACAAAATTGGTGATGAACAAACCTAGGAGGCAGAGTTTGACGATGCTGCTTTTAAGACATGCAGTCACTAAATGTGGAATAATTTTTTCACCTAGCCTTCAAATGAGATGATTCAAATTGTGTCACAAATTATAATTCAATATATATCTCACTTAGAAATAGGTTTTGGAAATAAGATTATTTGATGTGTGAAATATGCCAATGAACAATTAAGACCTAGAATTGTCACCATGCATATTTTTCGACAAGCAGTTAGTATTTTGAGCATAGATTTTTCATATGATGTCGGATTCAGCTGATTCAAATTTATTTGGAAACTAGATTCCAAGGGATATCTTACCTATCAATATCATGTAAAAATATTTCCATTAGAATCCTCAAATCAATGTTGTACTAACTCTGTCCTTCAATTTTTTCTTGAAATCTAGTATTTATTTTGATCAATTTTTTTATTTATTTGTGATCCAAATTGAAATTTTAAAAATGGATTTAAAAACTAAATTTCAAGAGATACCTTGATTTTAAAAATGACCCTATATGGTTACCCAAAATAAGATTGTCCTTAATGAATTTTGTCATGAAATCCTTTCAAATGAGTATTGAACAATGATGTGAAGATTTATTCATGAGAGTTGAAACCAAAAGTTTTATTGTGAACTCATTTTACATATTTATTTATTTATGTTATTTTATCCTATTCTATTGTAGAAAAATAAGTCATTATCTCAAGTATAAGAGAATTTCCAATGCATCCATTTGCGCAGCAAGATCATAAGTAAACTCATATTCGAAAAATATACTTTAATGAATGTTTGGACATGAAAATTTATTTGATCGTAAATATTTGATGCTAAGGAATATTGAAAAATGGAGTGGTATTTTGACCTAATGATTAGTTGAAACCAAGTTTTAAGATGATCGATTTTTTCTTGGCTCTCTTTAGTTTTCATATCACAAAGTTCTTCGTGTAATACTTGTTCAAAATCTTGAATGCACAAGGGATATTGTGATATACATGCTATAATTTCTTCAATTTTGGGTTCTAATGTTTGATCTTCATTGCATGCAATCCATGACTCATTCATCTCCTTACAAAGATAACTAGAAGAAGATTCTAAGTTTTATTCTTGTAGATCCTCTTCATGGATGCTTTGTTCCTCTTCTAACTTCTAAAATGAAGATTCATCCCTAGTAATTACTATAAATTGTAGACAAGGATTTAAGAAGATCCTTGTGGTGGAATACCCTCCTTCTCTAAATGGATTCTTTAACATCATGTTTTTTTAGATCTTGTTTTGCAAATGGATTTTGTAGTTATCTGGTTTTTTTTTGTTTTTTTTGTTGGGGGTTTTGTTTTAGGGATCTACTTCCTAATTTCTATGTTTAAACATGAATAACCAAAATGAAAAGTGTTTTTGTTTTTATGTTTTTGTATTTTTAATGTGTTTTCTAACAATCTTCCTAATTGATTATATTGAAGTATGCTTCCCCGGCAACGGCGCAAAAAATGTTGGGTCAATTTACTCAGTAAATAACACAAGTATTTAATTATCAATCCGGGCTTGTAGAACTTAGAAGCATCTCCAAAATATAAGGATTTCAATTTTAGTCAAGTTTAGAAGATGAATTATTGATTTTAAAGGAAATGCATATTACAAATATAAGACTTAACTAAACAATTTCTAATTCAATTATGTAATAAGCAGAAGAAGAAGCTCCTAACTTAGGAGAACTTGTTTGTCCTTCTCTATAATACTACTTCATGAAAAGAAACCAAACCACTAATGAAAAATAGCTCAAGATGCATAAAATAATAATAGAAGAGGCTCCTAACTAAGGAGGTCCTTGCAGTCCTTCATTACAAATTCATTCATCATTAATGCCATTGTTAGAAAACTGGAAATTCAGAAAATCACTTAAAAGCAAGAAAGATGAATTCTAGTTTCTAGTCCCTGATCAAATAGAATGAAAGTTTAACTTAAACACTGATTTGACACTTCATATGAAGATTATAAATTATATTAGGATTCATCAGCAATCATAACATATCAGCATACATATAATTAACTGATTAACCATGAACAAAACTAGTTCAGGAAATTGCAACTAAATTAACAAGAAAGTGCACTTAGCTCGGTGTGGGGGCCCTCCACCCTTTTCTTGCGCACTGAGAGTAATTTTAGCTACTGAAACTCAATCAATAATTCACCATATAGAACAACAGAAAAGAACATGGAACTAATCACTTCAATTAAATCCCAAAGTTCAGAAATCTCAAAATGAAATTATACAAATTCTACATGTTCCAATGGTTCATAAACTTGGTATAAATAGAGAAATAATAAACAAAATATGCTATTATGTCTCTAAAAACCTTATCTTATCCTAATCCCATCCATCTAGGTCGAACTCATCCATCCAATCACTCAAGATCTGGAAAATCCCATAAAATCCTAAATTTGGCCTATTTCCTGGGGATTTCCTGAATGACAGGTCATGTTTGACCATCTTTGACCGGGCCTGTTTTAGCTTGGTTTGACCGAACCAATAGGTACATGTCCATCCTTAGTTCCCAAGATTTATAGATATGTGCTCATCTCATGCCCAGGTGTCCTGTAAGTATGACTTCAATGGAGCCATTACGGGAATTTTCAGTTCTGTCTAAAAATACTCTTAAAACCCAATTTTTAATAAAATTTCTAAAAATTGAAAAACTTAATCTAAGTACTTGATTATGCAAAACAAGTTTAAAATGAGTTATATGTGAGTGGGATATGGTGGAATATGATGGTAAATAAGCGGGTTTATGATAAACAAAGAAGACCAAAATTGAGGGCCAACAGAGGTTTTGTCATTTGTATTATCCAAGAATTTTTCATTTGTGTAATGTAAAGGAGGCTTCCCCTCCGAAATGGATGATTTATAAGGCATTGATCTCTCTTTTATTTTATTTTGGGAGTTGGTTTCGGAGCTTTGGATTCTAGGGTTTCGCTGCTTCAAATATGTCATCATGGAATTTTCGCTATAAATTTTTGTCTATGAATATTCGGAAGCCAAAAAAAAACAATTTATGAAGATATCCTGAGGAACTTGATGCAAAAATTTCAGATCTTGGTTCACAATAGTTTTAGAGATATGATCTGTGGAAGTTAGGGTTTTTGTAGGCTCTCGAATTTCATCTCAAAGAGGCGACCTTAGGAAAATCGTCATAAATCTCTCTCTGAGCATCGGATTGGAATTTTGTAAATAGTGACCAAAATTAAATGGACTGTAGTTTCCTATGTATCGATTTCAGAGCCGAAAGAATAAACAGTCACACGTGGCATAGTGTACAGATTATCTTTACTGAACTAGTCCAAAATTAGGTCGTTGTGGGAGATTGGGCATAACTTTTCCTTGAAGAATCCAAATCAGGTCGTACCTATGGAATTGGAAACAAGATTTAGAGGGCTACTAAAAGACCGAATATTAGATATTTGGGATTATAAATTATAGAGATACATCAGTTTCAATATTGAGCTCCTCAAAAGCAAGAAAAAGGTGTGTATTTTAATTTTAAATTGCATGAGTCTTGTTTGAAAAATCAGTTTGAAGTTATTCGAAGGGCATATTGAAGTATAGATATCAGTATTGGTTTCTAAAATGGACCCTAAAAATAATTTAACACCCATTAAGCCCTCATAAGGCTCTACTATGACTCATGAAAAGCAAGAAGTGCAACATGATATTTCAAACTTACAAGAGCAAGTGCAACAAATTTCACTCTCGCAAAGAGTAACAAAAATGAAATGGAAGCTAAGATGGATAGTTTGAAGAAAGGCATGGAAGCTAATATGGATGGTTTGAAAAAATTCATGGAAGCTAATATGGATGGTTTAAAGAATGGCATTGAAGCTGTTGTCGCTACTAGAGACAGCCTAGAGTTGTGATAGACCAGTGCCTAGGACATCTTAGCATAGCAAGGAGCGTATAATGTAATGTATGAAGTCGTCAACTTCAACTCACATGCTATCTCCTGTAAACAAAGAAATAAAATAGAATGGGACCAAACTCTCAGAAACTGACACAGGAAAAGAGATACTGTAGAGGCAAGATACAAAACTCTAATACAAAGCAGCAGACAATTCAGAGACAGTTTATTGCAAAGCGGGCCGATTCAGAAATACTTCACAGACATAAATTATCAGAAGGTGTATGTAGTGAAAGAAATATTGAGAAGATATTAGTTAACATTGAGTTGATACCCAGATATACAATACCACCATGCATAGGCTTACCAATCTAAGAATCCATACATGATAATAGCATTTTAAAAGCACCCTCCCAAAGCAACCAATATAGCAGAAGTATGATTAGCTGAATAATGGAACAAAATATCATGCATGAGCCATATTTAAAGCGCTTGACTGATCCGAGCATGGGCATCAACTAGGATGAATCCATACCAAAAATCAGTGAGCCACTCACATTCCAAAACATGATACAAGAAAGATGGGTGAAATGAAATGTTCTATTAGTAAAACACAATAAAGAGAGTTACAGACTGTGAAATACCAAAGACCAGAATCCTCTTTGACAGATAGAACTCCTCCTCACTAAGACCCTATGGGCTCTATACATTCATACCAAAGTTTTACAAAATGTTTACAAAAAGCCTTTCACTGCATAATTTTCTGATAAAATCTGGAACCCCAACAATGCGTTTCATCCTGGTTTTAATAGGAGAAACCAAAAACCTAGTAAAAGAGGTAGGTGATGGACATTTAATTTGCATAATTAAAACAAAATGGCGGAAACATTCGCGCCCATACTGCTGAATGAATATGCTGTGCTGTTTGTACTCTGAGGCCTGCTAACTGAAATAAATGCACCGGGTAGAAATCTCTCCAGGGACACGGAATAGAGTAGGATCCCATAAACATTTTGTCTTTTCCTGAAAGAAAAATCTACTAAAATAAAACCTGGAGGGTAATGTTCTCTTTGTGCATTGTACCCTCTGCCGTCCCAATCTTGAATTAAGCTTTAAATTCTTCAACGCCGAACGCTGAATTCCTTGACCTTCCACTGATACTCCTTTGCTATTCCATTAATGATCTTATCTATGAAATTGGCACCTTGAATGTCCCTGCAAGGTTTGACAAATTTGAACCTTGCTTCTTTAATTGAAGTCTTGTCGATTTGGCTTCCGAGGACTTTCTTCATAATTCTTCTTTGAAAAACGGTCCTTTGACGTGTGCTCGGCTTTTGTAATGGATGTTGCGAATGATGATAATTCCCTGTCACTGTAAACCTACAAAACACACAAAGCTGTGAAGAAAGCGAATGCATGGGGGACGACAATGCAATGGAGGTGACTGTGTAGTAGAGTGACGCGATGAAACGATAGAAATATGTAGGGTGGTGACGAAGAAAGCACAATGGAAACACTGGCGGAAGGGCTGACCAGAGTTATAACGCAAAACATTAAAATATGACAAATGAATGGAACACATAAGCGGTGGAGGAAAAGTGCGATGAACACGTGGGATGGTGATGTGGAGGGACGGAATCAATGGCAGAGTATGCAGATGATCTGAACCGTTCGATCTCCAGGTGAGATCGACAGTTAAAAACACATCGGAGGGCAATGAGATGGTGGGTTAGGGGTGCGATGGGCTTGGATTAAATCTCGTGTAGCTTCAGAGCGCGATGACCGTCAGATGGATCGCACTGGATCAAACGGCCGTCAGTGATATCGCTCCGCGTCTTTTTCCGAACAATAACGCGCGATGGAGAGCGGTTTCAGGGCCGTACGTGGAGACACGCGACGGGGAATGAGTGGAATCGCTCCGTTTTGAAGAATACCGCCTACCGCTGAAAATCAGTGCGATATAAACCACCGGTTTCAGAAAGTGCTATTGGGCGCGGGGTCCACCAAGGCGGATGGGCAGCGAACCGTTGATCTATGATTTGATCGGACGGCTCAGAATGCGCCTGACAGCCTTATGCGGTGAATGCCTTCGGGGCTAGCATTTAGTTTCGGCTTCCAGTCACATGGGAGAGAAGGTGGAGAGGGATTGAAAGCAAGGGGTTACGGCTTGATAAATTTTCGATTACAGGGTTTATTTTGGCCTCTTAGTGCATTTTGGTTTTAAAGGAGGGGAACGATAGATAGAAAATGGATTTCTCAGGCAGAACTAAGGGGATTCACAAGGTTTTAAAGGGGATTTATTGCCAAAAATCAACAGGGGCTGGTATGATCAACATTGGCTCCATCTGGGGACGACACGTTCAACCCTGAACAGGTCGAGAACTCGCAGGCCCTCTGATCATCATGTATGCAGACTCTGCTCTCCAGCACCTCCATTTTCACTTTATCGTTCATCACAACACCAACATTATTCGAACAAAGATAAAGCAACAAATAAAATACAGTATAGTACATCAGGCTGTCACTGCCTGGATTAGAACTGGAAATAGGGTTTAAGAAATTAACCATTTACAGGGGCATCCAGCAAGTCGCCCTGTAAATTCTCCAACCTGAAAGTATTATTTCCCCCCTGTTCCACAATTTTGAAAGGACCAAACTAGAGGGGGTCGAATTTACCATGTTTTCCCTTCTCAGCTCTCCGGATATCCCATCTGAGCACCAGATCACCAATCTGCAGATTCCTGTCTTTTGCGTGTTGATAAAAAATATGTTTCATTTTATCTTGATATTCCATTAACCTCTGATTCACCTGGCCCCGTGTTTCTTCTAATTCTACCAATTGACTGATTCTTCTGACCATATCATCAGGTTCCTCCTGGCTTTCTTGCATGAAGCGGGCCACTGGTAAAGCCAGCTATACAGGAAAAACTGCTGCTCATCCATATACCAATTCATAGGGAGATTTCCCAGTTGCTCTCTTGTTGGTGATTCTATTAGCCCATAGAGAAAATTTCAATTGGGAATCCCAATTCTTCTGATTTTCATTGATAGTCTTCTTCAAGGCCCTCACCAGAGTTTTATTTGAAGACTCTGCCAAGCCATTTCCTTGCAGATAGTAAGCTATAGAGTGACTCAGTATGATATTGTATTGCTGGAAGAAATTCATAAATTTTGCAGACTTGAAGGCCTGTGCATTATCAGTCACTATCCTAGCAGGACAGCCAAACCTGGATATGATGTTTTCCTCCATGAACTTTATGATCACAGTATCTGTAGCATTCCTTGCAGGTATGGCTTCCACCCATTTAGTGAAATAATCAGTGGCCGTTAAAATCCACTTATTTTGACCACTTGATGGGGGATGTATCTCACCTATAAAATCAATACCCCATTGTTTGAATGGTTCATCCACATGCACTGGAATCAGGGGAAATGGTGTCGATTTTTGTCTCTCAGCAAATTTTTGACATTTATCACATGCTCTTACTCTGGAAAAAACATCTCCAAAAAGCTTTGGCCAATAGAAACCGGCCTTCAGGATTTTATGAGCTGTGGCCCTCCAGCTGTAATGACCTCCACAGATCCCTTCATGAAATTCTGCTATAATACTCTCGACTTCACTCTCTGTGAGACACGAGAGTAAGATGCTTGAGGGATCTCGCCAGTATAGCCGGCCATTGGCAACTATATACTTCTATGATTTCAATCGTAATGCTCTGTATTTAGCTTTATCACAGCTTGGAGGGCAACTGAGTGTGAGGAGATATTCTACTATCTCTTTGTACCACGGACTGGTGAGGTACTTTGTATGTGTTTCTAGAGTAGCTACCCCGATTCCATGTCTTTATTCTTTCTCCTCAGATTCCTCACCTGCTATAATGGACAAATTTATGCCCAGGGCTTGATAATTTGATTTAGATAGCATTTTGGCAAGCCCCTGTCCTTTGATCAGCTTAGTAGGGTGGATGTCTAAGTCATACTCCTGTATTTTGGCAATCCACCTCCCCCTTTTTCCTTCACTATCCCCCTGAATAAGGATATATTTTACAATAGCTGCAGGTACAAATGCAGTGATGTGGGACTGTAAGATATATACACGGAATGCTTTGAGGGATTTCATTAGGGTGTATGCTTGCTTTTCCAATATGTTGTACTTTAATTCTGCATCACGGAGCACCTGACTGAAGAAGGCAATAGGCTTCTCATACCCTTCATCTTTTTTCTGCAATAAAAATCCTGCTATTGTATGAGGTGATGCAAAAGAAAAAATCATGAAAGGTTTATCATAATCTGGTCCAGCCAGCACAGGGGCTTCTGCAAAATCATTCTTTATTCTGGTAAATACCTCCCGCGATTCTTGTGACCACTTTACCTCATTATCCTTCTTTAGCATATCTGTTATATGCCTAACTATCTCATCATAGTTAGGAATAAACCTTCTCAAGAAATTAATGCGTCCTAGGAATACTTGTACCTCTTTCTTATTTCTGGGAAAAGCGATACTGTTTATAACCTCTACCCTCTTAGGATCTATCTTCACCCCATATTTAGTCACAATATGGCCCAAAAGCTTTCCCTCTTCTAATGCAAATAAAGACTTTTGAGGATTCAGAGAGAGACCATACCTTCTGCATTTCTCAAAAGTTCTCCGCAGATGTTCGATGTGCTCAGAATAATTTTTGGAGAATACAGTAATATCATCGAGATAGACCACCAGGAATTTAACTTGCTCCCCAACAAAAGCAATATCCATTTCCCTCTGAAAAGTGGCCCGTGCATTAATCAATCCAAAAGGCATCCCGGCATACATAAATGTACCCCACGGCGTGGTGAAAGCAGTCTTATTTTGATTCTCTGGAAGTATAGCCACCTGGTTATAACCAGAGAATCCATCCATCATTGACATCCTGGTAGCTCCAACTAATTTCTGCAGGATGTGATCCATTTTGGGTAGCGGATAATTATCCTTTAAGGATGCTCTGTTTAAATTTATAAAATCCACACACAGCCTTATTTCTCCATTCTTCTTTCGTACAGGGACAAGGTTCGCCACCCATTTAGAGTACCTCAAAGGTACAATTATTTTTGCCTTCAATAGCTTCTTGATTTATTTTTCAGTAGAAGGAAGCAACAAGGGATTTATCTGTCTGAGCTTCTGCTTATGGGGCTTTGCATCTGCCTTCAATGGAATTCTGTGCTGCATAACACTGATATCACAAGTTTTCAAGTCCTGATAGGACCATGCAAATACATCTCTGTAAGACTGAAATAATTTCTGATATAGCTTTTTATATTCTCCGGGGATATTCTTGGACAATTTTACAATCTTAGAATCAGCCTCAGTACCCAAATTCAGGTGTTCTACCTGATTTTCTTCTACCACTTTGCTTGGCTGCGGTGGGACATCATATTTGTTAAATAATTTCTCTAGAGGCACCAACCCTCTAGGTATAATGTTTCCCTTTAACTGCAACACCTTGTTACCTTCCACTTTCTCCTCCCAATTTCTTTCCGAAGTATCTTCAGACTCAACCTCCTCTACAGCATCAATATCCATATTGGAGAATTCTCCTACTGTTTCCAGGAATATTTTCATTTGTGGGCCAAAAAATATGAATCAAACCAAATTATGAATCAAAAGCTGCTACAAAAACAACTTTAGCAGTGGTTTGATGGGGTTTCATATCAGCAGGGAGACTCAGATACAATTTATTAAATCTCTTGATAAATTTTGACACTCCATTGAGTCTTTTCTTTAGTGTATTGAACTCAATGAGACAATTTCCATGATCTTTCTTCTCTCCCCATTTCCTGAGAAAAGTGTCTTCCATGTTATCCCAGGTGGTAATAGAACGGCCATCCAATGTCTTAAACCATTTTCGAGCTTCACCATCTAGAGACTGCACAAACAGTCTTAAGACCACATCTAAATGTTCAACATTAAAGTTCTCTGCGAAGGAGCAAAAAGTATCAAGATGTTTTTGAGCATCAATCTCATTTTCTCCATTGAATCTGGGCAAGATCTTCAGATAATCTTGGGGCATATCATTTAACACTTGGGGTAATGCCAGGGGAGCATATTTATTCATCAAGAAAGCCAAAAAATTAGCCATTTGAGGAGGTGGAGGTAGTGCAGTAGTTCGGTGAGTAAGAGGAGGAAGAGGAGGAAGTGGAGTATGAATAATAATAGGAATATACTCAACTGCAGCTTGAGGGGTTGAGGGGAACAAAGGTCTATTAATAGCAGATACTTTGGTTACTTCCTTGACATCTTCAACCTCAGGAGTAGGATGAAGACTGTTTTTATTTCTGATACCCTCTCGGGGTGGACTATCCGAATAATAATAATCAGTACCTCCCACAGTGGAGTCGGGATCTGGCACTTGAATTTCTTGAGAAGAAGAGGATGGAAAATCTTCTGTAGACACTTCAGGAATTTGGGAATGGGATTATTTCCTTTCCCTCCAATTTCTTCTATGTATAATCTGGTCAGGGTCAGACACTGAAGGTGTCTTTGGCTTAGACGTATCTGACCTCAGGTGTGGCTTACGAGGAGCTAGGACTGCAAATAGATTTATCAAATAAAAAATGTGGAGTCGCCAAGGTGAGAGATCTACAACTCTCAACTCTCCATACTCACCTGCTTGAAGAGTGAATTAGATTTTGTCGAGGCCCAGGGATTTTAAAATTTCTCAACTTTGTTCCCCGGCAACGGCGCCAGAAAGATGTTGTCGCTCCTAGAGACAACCTAGAGTTGTGATAGACCAGTGCCCAGGACATCTTAGCATAGCAAGGAGCGTATAATGTAATGTATGAAGTCGTCAACTTCAACTCACATGCTATCTTCTGTAAACAGGGAAATAAAATAGAATGGGACCAAACTCTCAGAAACTGACACAGGAAAAGAGATACTGCAGAGGCAAGATGCAGAACTCTAATACAAAGCAGCAGACAATTCAGAGACAGTTACTACAAAGCGGGCCGATTCAGAAATACTTCACAGACATAAATTATCAGAAGGTGTATGTAGTGAAAGAAAAATTTAGAAGATATTAGTTAACATTGAGCTAATACCTAGATATACAATACCACCATGCATAGGCTTACCAATCTAAGAATCCATACATGATAATAGCATTTTAAAAGCACCCTCCCAAAGAAACCAATATAGCAGAAGTATGATTAGCTGAATAATGGAACATAATATCATGCATGAGCCATATTTAAAGCGCTTGATTGATCTGAGCATGGGAATCAACTAGGATGAATCCATACCAAAAATCAGTGAGCCACTCGCATTCCAAAACATGATACAAGAAAGATGGGTGAAATGAAATGTTCTATTAGTAAAACACAATAAAGAGAGTTACAGACTGTGAAATACCAAAGACAAGAATCCTCTTTGACAGACATAACTCCTCCTCACTGAGACCCTATGGGCTCTGTGCATTCATACCAAAGTTTTACAAAATTTTTACAAAAAGCCTTTCACTGCATAATTTTCTGATAAAATCTGGAACCCCAAAAATGCGTTTCATCCTGGTTTTTATAGGAGAAACCAAAAACCTAGTAAAAGAGGTAGGTGATGGACATTTAATTTGCATAATTAAAACAAAATGGCGGAAACATTCGCGCCCATACTGATGAATGACTATGCTGTGTTGTTTTTACTCTGAGGCCTGCTAACTGAAATAAATGCACCGGGTAGAAATCTCTCCAGGGACATGGAATAGAGTAGGATCCCATAAACATTCTGTCCTTTCCTGAAAGAAAAATATACTAAAATAAAACCTGGAGGGTAATGTTCTCTTTGTGCATTGTACCCTTTGCCATCCCAATCTTGAATTAAGCTTTAAATTCTTCAACGCCGAACGCTGAATTCCTTGACCTTCCACTGATACTCCTCTGCTGTTCCATTAATGATCTTATCTGTGAAATTGGCGCCTTGAATGTCCCTGCAGGGTTTGACAAATTTGAACCCTGATTCTTTAATTGAAGTCTTGTCAATTTGGCTTTCGAGGACTTTCTTCATAATTCTGCTCTGAAAAAAGGTCCTTTGACGTGTGCTCGGCTTTTGTAATGGATGCTGCGAATGATGATAATTCCCTGTCACTGTAAACCTGCAAAACACACAAAGCTGTGAAGAAAACGAATGCATGGGGGACGGCAATGCAATGGAGGTGACTGTGTAGTAGAGTGACGTGATGAAACGGCAGAAATATGCAGGGTGGTGACGAATAAAGCGCAATGGAAACACTGGTGGAAGGGATGACCAGAGTTATAACGCAAAACATTAAAATATGAAAAATGAATGGAACACATAAGTGGTGGAGGAAAAGTGCGATGAACACGTGGGATGGTGATGTGGAGGGACGGAATCAATGGCGGAGTATGCATATGATCTGAACCATTCGATCTCCAGGCAAGATCGATGGTTAAAAACACATCGGAGGGCAATGAGATGGTGGGTCAGGGGTGCGATGGGCTTGGATTAAATCTCGTGCAGCTTCGGAGCGCGATGACCGTCAGATGGATCACACTGGATCGAACGACCGTCAGTGATATCGCTCCGCGTCTTTGTCCGAACAATAACACGCGATGGAGAGTGGTTTCGGGGCCGTACGCGGAGACACATGACAGGGAATGAGTGGAATCACTCCGTTTTGAAGAATACCGCCTGCCGCTGAAAAGTGGTGCGATATAAACCACCGGTTTCAGAAAGTGCTGTTGGGCGCGGGGTCCACCAAGGCGGATGGGCAGCGAACCGTTGATCTATGATTTGATCGGACGGCTCAGAATGTGCTCGACAGCCTTATGCGGTGAACACCTTCGGGGCTAGCATTTGGTTTCGGCTTCCAGTCACATGGGAGAGAAGGTGGAGAGGGCCTGAAAGCAAGGGGTTACGACCTGATAACTTTTCGATTACAGGGTTTATTTCGGCCTCTTAGTGCATTTTGGTTTCAAAGGAGGGGAACAATAGATAGAAAATGGATTTCTTAGGCAGAACCAAGGGGATTCGCAAGGTTTTAAAGGGGATTGATTGCCAAAAATTAACAGGGGCTGATATGATCAACAAAAGCTAAGATGGATGGCATGGAAGTTAAGATGGATGACATGGAAGCTAAGATCGATGAAAAATGAAAGGAAGCATGGAAGGCATGAAGAATGATCTAAAATCAGACATGGATGGTTTGAAGGAAGGTTTGACAAAGTTGATACAAGAAATGATTCCTAATGGCGAAAATGTAGTAGAGGAAAATCACGATGATAACAAAATAAATATGAATTATGATTTCATAGACTCTGATGTTGGATTGAAGATCCACCATATTTCAAATATCGATGTGAGGAAGTTTCATGACAAGGATCCCGTAACATGGATATTAAGGATGGAGCAATATTTTGATCTCCATAATGTGCAAAACACATAAAAGATAGACATTGAAACTTTATATTTAGAACATAATACATGTGTATGGTATCGATGGCTTTGCTCTCGTAAAAAATGTCACTTGGTCATGTTTTACGGAGGAAATGTTAGCACATTATGAGGATACAAAGAGCAACACCTTCTTTATCCAATTGATAAATCTCAAACAAAAGGGTTCAATGGTGGAGCACATTGATAACTTCCAAAAATTGAATATAAGGGTAACTGATATTCCAGAGGAACACAAGATTTATGTCTTCATAGGGACTTTAAAGGATAACATCCAATATGAGGTTTGCCTTTTGGAATCTGATTCATTGGAGAAGGTATTCGGGTTGGCAAGAAAAATTGAAAGTAAAATTATGGCGATAAGGAAGCCTACCACTCACATATATAAAAATGGAAGTGTTGCAACTTGCTACTCCTAGAATTCCACAACCTACAAGGTTGAAACCACAACAATTGGAAGAAAAAAAATCAAAAGGGCTTTGATACAGTTGTGATAGAAAATACACTAAATGTCATAAGTTTGTTGAGAAGAAATTATTTTACATAGATTGGATTTTGAAGAGGAGGAAGAAAATGAACAAAAACCTTCAAAAGTAGAGGATATACACCAGGAACCAACCCTGGAGAAAGAAGAAATGAGTTCGACCATATCTTGTAATGCATTGGCAGGAATTACCACTCCTCAAACTCTCAAGGTAGAATGAAATATCAAGAAGAAAAATGTAATAGTGTTGATTGATTAAGGTACTACCCATAATTTTATTCATTGCAAGGTAGCCAAGGAATTGAATTGCTTCCTATACCCAACACCAGAGTGTCAAGTGATGGTTGCAAATGGAGGAACTATAAATTACTCTAGAAAGTGCCATAATATCAAGCTAACAATGGGGCAATATGTATTGAATAGTCCAATTATTTCCATTCCAATGGGAGGTGTTGATGTTTTACTAGGAGTACAATGGTTACAATATTTGGGGACAATAGCTTTTAATTTTCAAGAAATTTTCTTGAATTTTTTTTTGGAAGGAAAGGAAGTTGAATTACGGGGTATCACAAAGAAGCCGGGAAATATAATAAGCTATAATGTCATGACAAAGATTTTGAATAAATAACAATGAGGCGTAATTGCATAATTATGCTCACTAGAAGTTCCAACATCAAAATCATCTATTTCTACATATCTCCAAAATGTCTTGGAAAATCATTCCAAGGTCTTTGAAACTCCCAAAGGACTCCCACCTATTCGTGATCATGATCATGTTATTCATTTGATTCCAGGAAGTGTTCCTCCAAAGTTATTTCTCTGCTCCTGTAGTATTGGTGCACAAGAAGGATGGATCATGGCGCATGTGTCTAGATTATAGGGAGATCAATAAGCTCACTATTAAAGATAAATTTCTCATTCCTAATATTGATGAATTATTGGATGAATTACATGGAAAAATTTATTTTACCAAGTTGGATCTTCGTTCAGGATATCATCAAATTAGAATGAAGACTGAAGATATTAAGAAAACAAAATTTCTAACTCATGAGGGTCATTATGATTTTTTCTCATGCCTTTTGGCCTTACCAATACACCTTCTACATTTCAAGGTTTGATGAAAATCATTTTCAAACCCTTCCTTAGAAAATTTGTGTTAGTATTTTTTTGATGATATACTAATCTACAACAGGTCTTGTAAGGATCATGTTCAACATGTTGACAAGGTGCTCAAACTGTTGGAGGAGAAAAAATTATATGAAAAAGCATCCAAATTTTTATTTGGAGTACAAGAGGTGGAATATCTGGGTCATATTGTATCTCAGGAGGGTGTTAAGGTAGACCCTAATAAAATTAAATTCATTAAGGAATGGAAAGTCCCCACAACCATAAAGCAGTTACGATGATTTCTCAGGTTAACATGGTATTATCACAAGTTTGTTAAGAATTATGGGAGAAAAGTAGCACCTATAACAACATTATTGAATGAAGATGTATTTTCATGGACTCCTGAAGCAACTATGGCCTTTGAACATCTTAAATAGGCAATGTTCCAAGCACTAGACTTAGCGACACTAGTCTTCAAAAAAAAATTATTGTGGAATGTGATGCCCCAGGAAATGGAATTGGTGTTGTTTTAATGTAAGAAGGAAGACCCATTGCTTTTGAAAGCCGCCCAATCAAAGGAAAGTATTTATAGAAATATATGTATGAGAAGGAAATGTTGGAAATACTACATGCACTAAATAAATGGAGACCTTACCTAATGGGAAGACACTCCAAGGTAAAAAATGATCATGATAGTCTTAAATATTTTTTGGAAAAAAAATCATCTTCAAAAGAGAAAGAAAAATGGGTCACAGAGATGTTGGGTTATGACTTTGAAATCATCCACAAAAATGGAAGCTAAATGTTGTTGTAGATGCACTCTAAAGAAAGGATGAGGAGGTCGAAGCATTGCTTTGTGCCATTTCTGTTATCCAACCTGATTGGATAACCAAATCAAGGGAGGAATGGAAGAATTATGAAGTGTGGACACTAATTCAAAAGTTGCAGCAAGATCCCAGTACATTTGATACATTTAGTTGGAAAAATGATTCGTTATGGTACAAATATCACTTATATCTTTGTAAGAATTCCCAAATAAAACGAAAGATTATTTTGGAATTGCACACCTCTCCTTTAGGAGGACACTCAAGTTTTTTAAAAACTTACAACAAGGTGAAGAAAGATTTTTTTTGGGATGGCCTTAAAACTGATATTCAGAAGTTTCTGGCGGAATTTTTGGTTTTCCAGGAAAATAAGTTGAGACAATTAAGACCCCAGGTCTGCTGCAGCCTTTATCCATTCCAATTCAACATTGGGAGGACGTTTCAATGGATTTTATCACAGGTTTACCTAAGTCCAAAGGAATAAGCATCATCATGGTGGTAGTTTATAGGCTTACCAATTATGCACACTTTTGTGCATTATCTCATCCATTTAAAAAAAGTACAGTTGCTATTGCATTTATGGAAGCAGTTCAAAAGCTACATGGAAACCCAAAGATTATTGTAAGCGATAGAGATCCCATTTTCACTGGAATTTTTTGGACGGAATTAATTTCTTTTTTGGGTACTCAACTAGCTCATAGATCATATTATCATCCTCAGTCCGATGGGAAAACTGAGATAATGAAAAAATGTTTGGAAGGATATCTTCGTTGTTTTGTATCTGATAAAAAACACAATGGGTCAAGTGGTTACCTCTGGATGAATGGTGGTATAACACTTCCTTCCATACTACAGAAAAATGACCCCATTTATGGCACTTTATGGATATCATCCACCATCCATCACATCATATTTAAGAGAAACTTATAAGGTTTAAGCAGTGGAAGATCACATCGAGCATCAACAACAAGTTCTCCTACTCTTAAAGGATAACCTAAATTTGGCACAAAATCGAATGAAACAATAGGAAGATAAACATCACATCGAGAGAATTTTTGATGTAGGATATTGGGTATTTTTACGGCTACAACCATACAAACAAGTGTCCCTCAATAAAGCTAAGAATGATAATAAATTATCACCAAAGTACTATGGTCCTTACAAGGTGTTGCAAAATATTGGTACTATGGCATACAAATTGGAGCTTCCTGCTGCTTCCTGAGTGCACCTCGTTTTCCATGTTTCATGCTTAAAGAAGGTTATAGGTGACAAACTTCTAGTTCAAACAATATTGCCAGAACTTTATGAGGAAGGAAAAATCATATTGGAACTTGAAGCAGTCACGGAAACAAGAACTTGATAGCTACGAAATTGATCAATTTCAGAGTATCTCATAAAGTGGAATAACTTACCCATTGAATATTCCACATGGGAGGATGAGAATTTTATATAGAAGCATCCAAAACTACTCAAGCGTTGAGGGCAAGACTTTTTTTTAAGGAGAGGGGCGTGTTAGGTCCCTATATTACTAGTGTAGTCCCTTAATGTTGTTAGTGTAGCCCTCTTATTGTTATTGTTGTACCCTTGTAGTCCCCATATTGTTATTATTGTGCCCCATAAAATCCCACTATTGTTATTATTGTGCCCTTAAATTATTATTGTTAGGTCGGCTAAGATTATATTGTGACCCCATGGACTCCTATATATAGAAAGGAGTTTTTTTCATTTGTATAATCCAAGAATTGTTCATTTATGTAATGTAAATGACATTGCCCCCTCAAAGTGGTTGATTTCTAAGGCGTTGATCTCTCTTTTCTTCTATTTTGGGAGCTGGTTTCATAACACACTTTAACTTGCTTGATTGCTCGGTTCTGGAGCATAAGTTGTTTCCGCTACAAAATGAACTAGTCTTCTAGATAGAATTATCCTTATGGCTCCATATACAATGCAAACTAATCAATCACATGATAAACATCCTGGAAATACTTCTTAAGCAGTGAAACATGGAAAACATCATGGAATTTCATTGCTGGCAGTAGGAAAAGTCTATAGTCCATTGATCCAATTCTCTCAAGGATATAAAAAGGTTCGCAATATCGAGGTGCCATCTTAGCACATGACCCAATCCTAAAGGAGATCCTCTTAAGCTTGATGTGCAAATGCACATGCTCCACAACCTGAAACTCCTTGAATTCTTTATGTTTCTCTGCATAACCCTTCTTACTACCTTATGTTGCATTTAAATTCCTCTTGATAACCTACATTTCATGTTCCATCTCATCCAACATATTCAGTCCAATCAACACCCCATTCATTGGATCACTCGAGCTAATATGAGTATTACAACTCAACCCATAAAGAGCCTCAAATGGATTCATCCTCAAGGATTCCTGATATCCATTATTATATGCAAACTCTACCAGTGGAAGATACTCCTCCCACTTCCATTGCTAATGTGTGACATACATCCTCAACATGTCCCCAAGAATCTTGTTAACCCTCTCTATATTTCCAGATTTCTGTGTGTTATCACTCCCCCCGTTTCCCAAGGCTGAGAATGGAACTGAAGGAGGTAACCAAAAACCAACCGTTAGGTCAAGTAGCTAGCCCTATCAAAACCAGATAGATTTCTCTCAATGTCACTTTGAAACCAATGTTATGACTGGATATTTTATCCCTAAATTGGTACTGATCGGATGTCCACCAGACAATTTAGAGTAACTCTTTCAAATCAGATTTTGACTGAGGATTAGCCTCTTCAGCCCGAGAGGGCTCTCTCAATTTAACTAATGATTTCTCAATTACGTTTTAAATCAGATGGCTAACTCTGTGATAATTGTCTTAGTGCATTTGATTGCATTTGAAAAATGGGGTATATTTCACTACCATTGGGCTCATGGAGTCAGTATGAAGGTATTCCGTGACAAATGATTCTCCTTGTGGAGGCTGAGGCTTTTATTGTTTCAATGAAAAATATAATACTAACACAAAAAAAATATTCAATAACTTAATTTCAAAAGGAAGTCAGAGCATGAGGGCATGAATTATAAGTAATTAAAAGTCAAGATATTGGAAAAGGATATTAAGGAAAACATAAGACATAAACTCATTGCAACAGTCAAAGAATCTCAGGTAAAGCAGAAAACACCATCACTGTATATTACTTATGTTCCAAAATTTACAATAATAGTAGTCTCAAAGTGACATTCTCCCACCCTTTCTCATTCGATTTTCTGCCTATTAATAGAATTTTGTTGCTTACATTGGATCTTCCTAGTTGGCTAGATCATCGAACCATAATCTTGACACCTATCTTAACCATACACTACATTCTTGGAACTGAAAAAGACACCTAATCACTTAAGACTTACACTTCTAATAGGACTCTGCCTTTCATTTATTACATTCACTTTCTACAGTAATGGGATAATTACATTGATAATGACCAGGTTCTCGATTGGCACTCACCATCACCAAGACATAAATGTATCCACCAGATTTAGGAGCTAAAACTCCTACTTTTTAGGAAAAGATAAACATATCTTTGATCATTGTCCTCATGTTGAGCTAAATAGGTGATAGTCTTGTCGAGTAGTGAATCTTTGTTGGAGTGGCCCACTACCATCTTGAATATCTACACGTGGATGTATGCTCTTCAAAATACTTTCCAAACCTCCAAATACCATTAAAAACACTTCGCTGCAAAAACAAAGTACACTAGGCAGTTTCATAGCATAGTTCAGTAACATATTCATTTCAGCCCCCTAAATCAAATTTTTTCTTCTTCTTCTGATCAAGATATGTTTGCTAGACAACATGGGCTAAATAAAACTATTTCCCTCCTCTTATTTCTAGCAAAAATGATTTTTGTGGCAAAAAATCATCCTACAGGGATTTCGTAGCGAAATCTCACCTTCAAGCCTGGGCTTCGCTACGAAATGGCCTAATTTGCTAAAAACCCAAAAATCCTCTCTTTCCTTAAAAATTTTACATTCTGGGTGTGCAAGATGATATTATGAAGTATGTTAAGGAAAATTAGGTTCAAACTACCTCTTATCCTCCTCAATAAACAACATGTTCACCTTTAGTAAGTTCCTCCATTAATAAAAACATAGTTGCTTTTTTCTGAATCTTAGGGCTAAAAAATGAGCTCCTATATTCGTATCCTTGATAGTTGTTGAAAAATGGGAGGAGGTTTGTGTAAATCAGTTCATGTTGAAGAAAAATTTTCTTGTTTTTTTGAAAAACATCTCCAGGTGTCCGCAATATTCATTTGAAAGACATGTCTAAAACAAAAAGAAAGAAAAAAACACATTCTGAAAATAGAGCCCAAAGGCATCTTCTAATCTCCCAATTTGTAGCACCTATGAGGAAAATTAAAGGGGTTAACGTTCTTTGATCTTTTATTGAAAATAACCTCTCTCATTTTTTTATAATTCTCTGCTTTTTGCCCAGAAATGGATCTTGAAGTTGACTGCTCAAACAGTAAAGAAATAGAGAAATCCCTTTGTATCTTCTTGTAAAAATGCATGTAACCAACTTTAATGAAGTCCTCTGCAACACAAGGGTCTTCCATGAGTGCTTGAGGTCTATAGGTTCATACTTTACCATGCTACTACCCTTTTTAGGATTTTTATAGGAAGTGATGCCTTCAAATACCAGTGCTAGTCAATTTCTATTTTGACACCTGTAAGATTTGCTTTGAGACAACAAGCTACTTCTATGGATAGAAATTATCAATTAAATTTGATAGCAATGAGATCAGAGACACAAAAGGGACTGGTGGCAGAAGTATCTCATAGGGATGATAAATTTAAATGTTAAGCTCGAATGCATGAGGTTTTAATTATAAAAAGGGAAAAAATGGAAGTGAGACAAAATGATGAGGTGGTATTTACACTTTTGCATGCTTGGATGACTATGATAACCTATTATATGACCTCACATTTATCCTAAATCACTAAAAACTTGACATGTCACCATCCATTCATTTATGCAGAAACACATGATTCTGTGGTGTTCTTAGTTATAAATTTGACATTTTTGCTATGAAATGGTTGGATAGAATCCACCACGGAATTAGGAAAAATATGACATGTGGCTAAAAAATAATTTTAAACCAATGCATGTGAACCTAAAGTGAAACTTGATAGATATGGCTGAGATGACATGACTAATGAAGTGTTTTGGACTTAGGATAAAGACTTATTTCATGATTGTTTCATCAATTTCATGGACCAACCTTATGAGACAGAATGAAAACTAGATGAGTGACCCTAATAAAAAATTAAAAATTTATGTGTGATAACAAGATATATAATGGTCTTAGGCTAGTTATGATGCTCAGTAGATTAGGGTTTTTTTTTTGAGTTTTTTTTGGATAAGAATGACAGTCAAGGAACTAGGTCTAGGTTTTAGGTCTGATTTCAAAGGTTAAGTTGTAGAGACAAGGATGAGGCCGGGTAGGTAAACTTAGGAACATACTTAATTTTTCATTTTTTATAGGGTTTGAAAAGAGAGATAGTCATCATGAGCATGTTAAATGAATTCATTCATCAAAAGAGTAGACACATCCATGAAAATCTTATAAAACAGAGCATAGAAAGCAAGATTTATGTTTATAGACTCAAAATATTAACATACATAAGCATACATGTGATGGAAATATAACATAACATTTAAATTGATGAAGTAACTGAGAAGACGCAATGCTAAAAAACATACCACTGGAGTCCCAAGATTATAGATGCGACATTCTTTGATTTCACTAGAAAACAAAGTTTGTATAATAGCTCCATTGCAAATAATAACTATCCAACCCTTCAAATGAATTGAGTTGGAATACATATATGAAATAAGATTCATGACACCACATAGGGTCGAAATCATACCCAAAAATCATCATAATTACATCAGATGAGTCACTTCCTAGAATCTAGGGGAGTTAGAAACCATTCCCTCAAATTTAGCTAAAGACTATAAGTGTGTGTCTCCTTCATTTAATTACATGTTTCCTCATCATAAGAGGCAAAAAAAACTCAATTACCCAAATTACACCTCATTGGACAGATAAACTTCGAATTCTATATTTTTCTTGTTTGACAATTTTCTAAATGGAATCCAACGAAGAAATGTAGCGCCATTTACACAAACGTCGCGCCTCTCCAACAGAAGCGTCATGCCTATTTAAAGGTGAATTTGACCCACTTTAAAACATATATTTGCAAGTCTAAAGGTTGGGCTAATTAGCCTTATGTTTCTACTTTCCAATGCACCTTCAAAATGATAAAACACCCATGGGAAGACCTTCAAAACTTGATTATCTCAAACTCACTATAGAAGCGTTGCGCCTAGTCAGAATCACTGGCAGAAACATGAAAAAGAGGCAGTTTTTTGGCTTTTGCTCCACAATTAAGAGGTGTCATGAAAAAACAGGACCTTATCTGGAATGTACAAGTGAAAATCCATCCATCTACATAAGCCATTCTTCTTTTGAGTGCCCTGAGAAAAAGCGTCGTGCCATTGCGTGATGCTTCTGTGAAATCCAAATTTCTAAAATTTCCAAAAAACCACCAAAAATGCTCAAAATCTCTCAAAATGTTTTTTATGACACTTTTGGATGATAGGATAAACAATTAAGGATGCCTCAACAATTAGGTCCAATTTATCC
Source organism: Pinus albicaulis (assembly GCA_034641835.2). NCBI lineage: Eukaryota > Viridiplantae > Streptophyta > Pinopsida > Pinales > Pinaceae > Pinus > Pinus albicaulis. The sequence goes on from CM076577.1 coordinate 239,104,151, forward strand.
TTCTCCTTGAGATTTTTCTTCAATTGCTTCAGCCTGATTTGGTTGATTTTGTTTCTAGTGCAATAATGGTTTTCCGTATGCCTCTGGAGGTCATTTTTCTTTTTGGATTTCTTAAAAATATTCTAAAGATGTCCATTCACCTTGTCAATCTAATACTCTCTATCTTGATTAATTTCAACAACAATTAATTCATCAAAAGTTAGCAAACCTGATGGAGGAGTTGATTCTTTTTCTTTCTCAAGCGCCCTCTTGAGACCTCTTATCCTTGGTCTCCTTGCTTTTGTTTCAACTTTTGTATCATCCAACTGATTATCATCTACCATTTCTTTGAATTTACCTCTGTCTGCCTCAATATGGGCCTTTGGCTTGTCTTGGAAGAGTTGTTTCACTTTTAACTGTAGATTCTCTTGCTGTAAGAAGGTGATTATAAAATTTTCCTTTGAGAGGCTCTCCCTTAACTCTGTTATCTCTGCATCTTTTTCCTTTATGATTTCCTCGACTAAATTTTCCGTCACATGCTCTGCAATGTCAACCTCTAGGGGTGATTTTTCATCATACTTCTGCAATGGTGACTCACCATCATGACTAGGTGGTTTCTCTACTGTTTGTCTTTGCTCAGGTGTAGCTTCAGGTGCAAGTACACCTTTGATGGTCTTAGAAGAAAAAACCATACTCTTTCCCTTCTGATATGTTTGAGTGATCTCAACCCTAGGTGCTTTTGAAACCTCTGCTTTCCTACTTGAAGAGACAACCTCCTTTGGCTGTGTTGATGCTGATGATGTGCTATGAAAAATAGGTGGACTAGTAGTAGGCGTTGATGCAACTTTCTCCATGAAAGTTTCCCAGGTCATATTTTTTGCTGAGAGCTGGTGAGAAACAAAAAGCTTGAGCAAACCATGGTGGAACAAACTAGGATGATGATTTTTACCTTTTCCCTATACCTTTTTAGCCATTTTGACCAAACTCCTGAATAAATAGTTGGACAAATTGAGTGATTTGGTGGCTGTGAAGTGCATTAGTAACATGACATTGTATTGGTATAGTCTAGAAAATATCCCTTCGCATGTAAAAATATTTCATGATTAGCTTCATCAGTGGGGCATAGTTATCAAGTAAATGCCCAAAAGGGAAAACATGCTCAGGTTCATCTTTGCAATGAGGTTTTAGGAACATTGTGTAGTTCTCAAGTCCAATTCCATGCCTTTGAACTAGACTTCTCCTTCATTTGGAATACTTGTTGCTGAAGTGATAGCACCTGCTGATAAAGTGAATTCAATTCTTGTTATGATGGCCTTATCTCTACTGAAGCTAGTGGCAAAAAGGCTAGTCAATTGAGCATGACAACTGTTGAGTCCCAAATTTGCATCTTTTCCATACATTTTTCCATACCTTTTTCACTCACCTAAACCTCCCAGATTGTCAATATCATGTGCAAAAGAGCATCTAACATGGTTTTTAATTATATTTTTGTGTTTGCTATTTGATCTAGATTTTTTTCATTCAGCTGCGGAATCTTGCCACTTTCCGCAGCTGCTGCAACTTTCCGCAACTATTTTGTGAAACTCTATGCTACAGGTGTCTACAAGGGAAACGAGCCACATGGGCAGGTCAGGAATGACGTGGACATGGTTCGTGTCCTATTGGTTCAAGCAAACTCGTCCAAAGAAGCCACGGTCAAAGGCGTCCACATGGAAGTCAACTATGGAGTTTCATGTCGGCCGGACTCTGTTTTGTGGCACATAAAGAACCATACGGCCGTTTCTAAGCCTGCGGAGGTTAAATCGACATCTGTACAGGGTTCTAGAGTCGAATTCAAGCATCCACCTTTCGTAGATCTACTTTCCAACACGGCCATACTCCTATATCCGTGGACGTAGTGGTCTACGTGCTCTCTGCCATCATGAACTTTAGGAGACAGTTACGGTTTGTTGTTATATATATAGTGCGTTTGCATACGCACAGAAATTTAGTTGATAGTTGATGTTAGTGAATGTACTCTGTTATCTTTTAGTCTGCTCTGTAGTGATTACGCTGCACTTGTGCCGTAACACTACCATTCTGTAATGAACTGCTTTTTAATATGAGAAGACTTTGTTTTTCAACTTAATTCGTGTTTGAGGATCGTTACCAAGGCTGTGTAGAGGGCCCCTGCTCAGCTAAGGTTTTGTGTATTAGTGTACATTTCTCATTTCATTTCTTTTAAAAGTCATTGTATCATAATCCATCCATATGTTCATACTTTGCAGTTGTTTCATTTCTGTTTATACATTTCCATAATTTTCATTTCATTTCTGTCTTTCATGTTTTATGATTGTTAAATCACTGATCAGTTTTCTTGATTGCAGGTTTTAGATAGACAGCCCGGGCATTTTTAGAGCATTTTGACTAATGACATGAAACTAACATTGTTCTGCTGCTAGTTTGCTTTTCATAGCTTTTGTTTAACTTCAGTCTTGCTTTGTACATTTCAGTTTTGCTTATCTGATTCAGTAGTTAAATTTAGATATATTAAGCTGCTCATAGCGTCTTCAGTTGCCTCCGAAAGCCACAGCTGGACTGATGGTGAGGGACTGCATTATGAAATGTGTAGTTTAGTATTAGTTTCTTTTCTGCAAATTTAGATATATTAATCTGCTCATAGCGTCTTCAGTTGCCTCCGAAAGCCACAGCTGGACTGATGGTGAGGGACTGCATTATGAAATGTGTAGTTTAGTATTAGTTTCTTTTCTGCAAATTTAGATATATTAAATCATATATGACATCTTCAGTTGCCTCCGAAAGCCACAGCTGGACTGATGGCGAGGGATTGAATCATGAGTGTATGGTTTGGTATTAGTTTACTTTCTGCAAATTAAATATCAGTTACACAAGTTGTTTATGATTACTTCCGAAAGTCATAGCTGGTCTAATGATGAAGGGTCAGAAAATGAATTGATGTAATCTGATTTAGATTTATTTTGTTGCAATTTTAAATTTCCTTAAGCATAGTTTCTTTTGTGTTTAGTTGGCAGCAAGAATAGTTTGGTTTTCATGTTCACTAGTTTACTGTTTTGATTCATTAGATTAGCAGCACCTTTTCATTTCAGCAGTACACTTTTACTTTCTTTCAAGTCTTGTCATTGTAATTTTCAATTTGCTTTTAAAATTTCAAGTTGGTAAATCATTATAGGGGATATCACTTCCTTGAACAAATATAACCAAACTTGTTTTCATTTTAGAATTTCCATTTCACCTTAGAAAGACCAAAAACGACAAAAAGTTAAGAAAGAGGTTATCTTGCACATATAGTGCGCCGCACTTCATCAGCTTACGATTCCCGGATTGACAAATTAAATGCGGCAATTTAGGACACACTAAATTGACCAAACATTTTGGCGCCGTTGCCGGGGAAGTGTAACTAGGTAGCCAATTTCTTAAAAAAAAAAAACATAAAATCATAAAAGAAGGTAAAACTTGATAACTTCTTGAAGTATGCTCTCCTCTTGCACCTAGTGTGATCTGGAGGATCAGAAAAGAGAGTTATTGGTTTAGTAATTTCTTAAGTATGCTCTCTTCTTGCACCTAGTGTGATCTGGAAGATCAGAAAGAGAATTATTAGCCCAATTTTTAAAAATAAAAATAAAAAATGACATGCATAGAGCAAGAGATTCTAGGGGAAGGTTTATAGCTAAAGCCAAGAGTTCGATTTTCATAACTCCATCTTCTTTAAGGCATAGACCAGATTCACCACCATCTACCCCTAGCCTTAAGATTTTTGGAAGTCAAGGAACAACTGAATTAGAGGATTCTCCTATACCACCTACTAAAACCCACTTAGAAAACAAAGAGACTTTCTCTCATCCTTCCTTGGTAGAAGAACTAGAGGACTATAAGGATTCTAAAGAAACTATCATGGCAGAGGAAGTAATAAATAGAGGTGGAGGTAGAAGAGGAGGAAATAATGGAGATAACAATGGTGAAGGAAATAATGATAGAAATAGGGATTTGCTTGGATTCCCTATAGTTGATGAGGAAACTCATGCAACAATGAAAAATATCTCACTGTCTGTTCTCCCTAACTTTTATGGATTGCGAAGTGAGGATCCTGAAACATTTCTGTTTGAGTTTGAAGTAGTGTGCCGAACTTATGACTATATGGAAGATTCTCAAAAACTCAAACTGTTTCCTTCAACATTGAAGGGATCTGCTTTGAAATGGTTTATGGGATTAGCCACTCAATCTATTAGGACTTGGAATGATATGAAACAAACATTTTTGGACAGATACTTGGACTATTGTATTCCCACCAATCACAAGGATGAGGTATTCAAAATGATGCAAAAAGAAGATGAAAATTTGGAAGACTTAATTGAAAGATTTCAATACAACTTGAAAAGAGCAAAGATGAGCAACTTAGATAATGAAAACTTGAAAGCCCTCCTATTAAAAGCCATTAGAGATGAATGGATAGACATTTTAAACATGATGGGTAAAGGAGACATTTCTCAACTCCCATTTCATGATATAACAGAACTATGTATCCAATTCTCAAGGGGAAGATCTAAAACTGGAAAAGGGCCTAGGGATTCTTCTCTTATTAGGACTAACAAATCTGCAACTGGATCAGTAAGTAGGGCAGAGATTGGTAATATGCTTGATGAGTTTAAAACTGATATCTTAGGGAGCCTTAGTGAACAACTAGACACCCTTAAAATCCAAAACAAGCAGAAAGCAGAAACATATGCTTTAGCCATCTTTTGTCCGAAATGTAGGAAGAAACATGCTTTAAGGGAATGTCCCTTGGATGCAAAAGTTGTAGAAACATGTATGATTTGCTCGGAAAATCATGAGATCAAGGATTGTCCTTCAATCCCTGGACTCAAAGCTGTTTTTCAAGAAGATCCAAATTCAGTAGAATCTCTCTGTTTTGTCGCAAGGAGACCTTGGCAGGGACAACAATCTCAAGGGTTTAACAACCCTATGAATCTTCAAACCCAACCAAATTGGAATCCTTGGCAACAACCTTGGCCCCAACATCAAAATTCATATCAGCCATGGGTACAAGGGATGCAAAATCCTTATGGGAGATTTTCTCAATTTTATCAATATCCTCCATCTTTTCAAAATCAACAAGCTCCACAACTTCCAAGCCCAAATCCACAACTTTCATTGCCATTTCCACAACAACCTTCTCAACAAAATACAAATCCTCAACTCATGCTCCCATACCAACAGAAGACAAATCAACTTCCAGCTCAGCCATTGCCAAATCCTAACAATAAAAATCCTCAAACTACTTATATGGTAGAAGGACAACAATTTCCTACCTATATGATTGTTCCTCTCAACGATGTACAACTCAGATCTGGTAGAGTTTTAGAAAAACCTTCTATAGATATTCAAGAGAAAGATACCTCTGAGGAGGACTCTCTTCAAGTTAATAAGGATTCTGAGGAAGAGTCTCTTCAAAATTCAAGCATGCAAAAAGAAAAAGAAAAGTTAACACCCACAACTCCTATAGTTGAGCAACCTGCATCTTCATCTACACCTCCTTTTCCGGAAAGACTACAAATTGATAAGGGGGTGGAAAAAAAAATCTTGTTGCCTAACTATGACTTTTTAGATGAATTGAAGAATGTTTGTATCAAGATTCCATTGCTACAAGCCATTCGAGAAATTCCTATTCTAGCAAAAACCATAAAGGAGTTGAGTTTCAAAAGACCAGGAAGGAAGCTAAAGGACACAAGAAGAATCCACCTGGTAGGAAAGATTGCGGACATTATGATGGGAAAAATTACCATGCAGAAGTATGTAGATCCAGGAAGTCCAATTGTCAAGACACATATAAATGGGATAGAAATTCCAAACACATTGATTGACTTAGGGGCTGCTATCAACATTATGAGTAGACAGACTATGGAACAGTTAAAACTTCCTAACCTTCTCTTTACACCTACTTTATTGCAACTTGCAGATCGATCGGTTATTAAACCAGATGGTGTATTAGAAGATATTTCAGTCTCCTTAGATTCTTGGGAATATCCGGTAGACTTTATGATTTTGACTCCCAAAAGTAATCTAGGAGGACATCCAATTATCTTAGGAAGACCTTGGCTGGCCACAGCTGATGCTTTTATTAGTTGTAGATATGGAGACATGTACATTTCAAATGGTAATTCGACAAAGAAATTCAATTTGTATCCTCCAGCAAGAGCAATCACAGAAATAGGAGACAATGAATGGGTCGATGATGAGAACACTATACAACCTGTCTTTACCATTTCTGAAATTTGTGAGGATAGTCAAATTCTGAACATATTAGAAAATTTTGAGACATCCTCAGAATATGACTCCACACAATTTCAGTTGGAATCTGACATAGAATATTTATCATCAAGACAAATGTCTCTTTACTCTATGGAAGAGTTTGGTAATTCTGCTATTGATATTTTTCCAGAAAAGACATTGAATATCAACAAACATTTGGAGAAATCACAACAAGAAGAACTAACCAGAATCTTGCAAAAACATTCTACTGCATTTGCATGGGAGTATACTGACATGAAGGGTATTGATCCTAAGACTTGCATCCATCATATCTATAATGAGGAAAACAGTAGACCAATCAGACAACCTCAAAGAAGGATGAATCGAAATCTTAGGGAGATAGTGAAAGAAGAGCTCCAAAAACTTCTCAATGTAAGCTTCATTTATCCAATTTCAGATAGCCGATGGGTTTCTCCTTTGGTTATAGTACCTAAAAAGAATGGTAAATGGAGGGTATGCATTGATTACAGGGAATTTAACAAAGCAACTTTGAAGGATCACTTTCCTTTGCCTTTTATCGATCAGGTATTAGATACATTAGCAGGTAAAAAGTACTTTTCATTTTTGGATGGTTTTAGTGGCTATAATCAAATTTAGGTAGCACCTGAAGATCAAGATAAGACCACATTTACTTGTCCATGGGGAACTTTTGCCTACCGAGTGCTTCCTTTTGGGTTATGTAATGCACCAGCAACATTCCAAAGAGCATTACTAGGAATTTTTTCTGATCTAATCCATGATTGTGTAGAAGTTTATATGGATGATTTTACAGTTTATGGTAATTCATTTGAAGAAGCATTAGAAAATTTGGAAAAAGTCCTTATAAGATGTAAAGAAACAAACCTTTCATTAAGCCATGAAAAATGCTTTATGGTGTTTACTGAAGGTATTGTTTTAGGACATCATATTTCAGGAGATGGGATTAAGGTTGATAGATCAAAAGTTGAAGTCATCTCCAAGTTACCTATTCCAAATTGTCAAAGAGATGTTAGAAGTTTTCTAGGATTTAATGGTTACTATAGAAGATTTATAGAAAACTTCACTAAAATAGCATCTCCACTCTTCAAATTGCTTACAAAAGACTGTGAATTTAAATGGGATCTTGATTGTCAATCAGCTTTTGAAACTTTGAAAACAAGAATATCTGAAGCACCTATCTTGAGAGGACCAAATTGGAAACTCCCTTTTCATATTTCTACGGATGCTTCAGATACAGCTCTAGGAGCTGTGTTGGGTCAAAAAGATTTAGTTCCTTATGCCATTTATTACACCGGTAAAAATTTGACTCCCACGGAGTTGAACTATACTGTGACTGAAAAAGAGTTTTTAGCTGTTGTTCATGCAATTAATAAGTTTAGACATTACATAACAGGCTATGAAACTTTTATTCATACTGACCATTCTGCAATTAGATATTTGATGAACAAACCTGTTACTAATGGTAGAGTGACAAGATGGCTTTACTTTTGCAAGAATTCAATATTACTGTGTTGGATAGACCAGGAAAAAAAAATACAGTAGCTGATTTCTTGTCTAGGATTCAAAATACTAAAGAAGATTCTCCTGTAGAGGATAAGTTTCCTGATGAATACTTATTTGCAGTAACTATTAAGACACCTTGGTATGCAGATATTGCTAACTATTTGGTTACAGGGAAACTACCTTCACATTTATTTCCAAGTGAAAAACGAAAAATTATTTAGGAGAGTTCAAAATATTCATGGATTTCTAACGAATTGTTTAAAACAGGGCCAGATCTTGTGATCAGAAGATGTGTCAGGGAAGATGAAATGCCTGATATTATTAAGGCATGTCATGATGAACCATGCGGCGGACACTTTGCGGACAAAAGGACGGCCTATAAAATCCTTTCCTTGGGATATTATTGGCCTTCTCTCTTCAAAGATGCAAAACAATATGTCAAAAGGTGTGATAGCTTCCAAAGAGTAGGGAAACCTACCCTCTCAAATGAAATGCCATTGCAAACACAGGTACTCATTGAACCCTTTGAAAAGTGGGCTTTAGATTTCATTGGACCTATTAATCCACCATCCAAGCAAAAAAAGTATATATTGGTTTGTACTGGTTATGTTACTAAATGGGTAGAAGCCAAAGCATTAGTATCTGCTACTGAAAATTCAGTTGTTCATTTTCTTTATGAGGATATTTTTACTCGCTTTGGTGTTCCAAGAGAAATTGTGACAGATCAGGGGAGCCAATTCACATCAAATTTGGTGGAGAAGTTGATGGAAGAATACAAAATCAAGCACGGAAGATCTACTCCTTACCATCCACAAGAAAATGGTCAAGTGGAGTCCACAAACAAAGTTCTTGAAAGTATCATCACCAAAACTGTTCATCTACATAGAAGAGATTGGGCAGAAAGGCTTCCAGAAGCCTTGTGGGCCTACGGAACTACATGGAGGAATACAACAGGACATTCTCCCTATGAACTTGTTTATGGGAAAGAAGTCTTGCTCCCCATTGAGTTCCAAGTCAAGACCTTCAAGATAGCAGTTCAGTTGGGGATGGACTTATCAGAAGCCCAAAAGCATAGAATGGAGCAGTTGAATGAGCTAGATGAGATCAGACAAGAAGCAATTCTAAGAACTGATCTAGTTCAATATCAAAGAACTAAATGGCATGACAAATATATTAAAGAGAAGAAGTTTCAAGAAGGAGATTGGGCATTGTTATTTGACTCCAAGTTTAAAGATTTTCAAGGGAAATTTCAGACTCATTGGCTTGGGCCATATGAGATTGACAAAATCTTTAGCAATGGAGCTGTAAGAATCAAAACCATTGATGAGTTTCAAACTCCTCTTATTGTGAATGGCCATCGATTGAAAGTTTATCATAAGCCACTCTCAAAAGAGGATTTTGTCAAGATGTTTCAAGAAAGTTCTGCAATCAGGCTGGTACAGAAGAATTCTTCTTCTCCACCAGCCTAGCTTTTGTTTTTCAGTTAAAAAAAATAATAATAAAATAAAATAAAATAAATAAAAAAATGGTATAAGCCTGAAAACCAATCATTGATTGGCAGTCTTATGCAGAAAATATAGGGTGAAAATCAGGGACACCTGACACTCTATATTTTCCAAAAAATTCTCTCTCTTTCATTTCATAAGCTTTGTCACCACCCACTCCATTTCATTCCACTTCATTCCATTTCATTTTATTTCATTTCACTTCATTCCACTTCATTTCATTCCATTCCATCAATAAAAATCTTTTTCATGACCATTTCCATCAGGTCATTTGTTATTTGTTCATTTCTATTCAACCAAGTAATAGCTGTGTCAGTTTCCGCAGCTGACTCCAGTTTCCGCAGCCAGAAGCAGATTCCGCAGCTACTACTCTGTTTTCAAAGAGAATGTACAGTTAGATGTTATTTCCATAATTATGAAATAAAATGCAGGTGAGAGGATCAAAGGAGTATTCAGGACACCAATGGAGATCAATCAGTTGAAGACCAAAGGAAAAGGCAAATATTCCAAAGGTATGAATAAAGTTTATTTCAAATAGTATTGAAAAACACATTTTTATATAGTTTTGAACCATGAGCTCTATCCATTACGCGCAATGATTATATTGACAGTTTCGTAACCTTTCACGATCTCCATATTATCCTCTTGCATTTATTCACAAACGGTTTCATCATTAAACCCCGATTTTCACTCATGATCCAATATCCCACCGATGATAATGAAGCGTATTTGATTTGACCAAGGACTCTTACAAGCCACATCAAAGTCACAACCGTTGATTGAAACGTGTTCACATTTATTTCGTAGCCACCAAAATTCAAAATGCGGCTGAATGTGTTATATTCTATCAATCTACTCAGTCCTATCTTTGCTATGTTTTCGAAACCCCACTCTGTTCTGTTTCATTACGTTTCGTTCCTTTTGCTCATTCTCACTCCCGGGTATCTACCCACAGTCTCATTCATTTCCATTTTATGATACATCCCCACAGCCATTGTGCTCGTTTCTGAGCATTCAACCATTCTACTTCCATTTGAAACCCTCACGAAGGAAAAATTGTGAAATACAGGGAAGTGAAATGGGTAAATTGCTAAGGGCAGAGCCGGAAGGACCAAAGTTTATAGAGGGATATCCGCAAGCAAAGGAGATATTGAAGAAAGAAAAATGGCTGCGTTTTATTCAGAAATTCAGAGGTTACCACAGAGAAGTTACGAAAGAATTTGCAAGGTCGTTTGATGGCTCGGAAGCAGAAATTGGAGACCTCAAGTTTTCGGTCAATGAAGCATCAATAGCAACAGCCACGGAACTTCTTCAGGAGGGAGAACGTTGGTCCAAAAATAAAAGCATCAGTGATGAGGCATGGAGAACAATCCTACGAAATCAAGGTATGGACATAACTGTTTTTAAGAGAGGAATTCCTGTGCATGCATTGAAAGAAGAATGGGCCACTTTACTGCTAATTGTTCAGAAATTCATTACATGTGAAGGCCGTTTTGGGTCCATGTACATGTACCATACCAGGCTATTGATGAATTTTCTAGAAAACCAAACTCTCAATCTCCCATATTTTCTATTCAATAGCTTGAAGAAAATGGCTGTGACTGTTCAAAAACACTTGGGAGATGTAGAGCCTCATCTATATCACCACGGCCTTATAAAAATTCTAATTGAAAAGGAGCTAAAGGAAAGAAAAGACACATGGGAACAATTTCTAGTTAGAAATTTCTTTGAGGAACCTCAGGAAATTCCTGAAGGTAGTTCAATTAGAAGGAGTAGAAGAAAAAGAATGAATGTTGAAACCCAAATTACTCCTACTCAGGAAATTCCCGCAGCTAGCACAGCAAGAAGAAGTAGAAGGAAAAGAACAATAGATGAAATCCAAAATACTCCTACTTCTACTATGAAAAGAACTGATAGAGAAGAGAGATTGGTAAAAATGAAGAAGAAGGAAATCAAGGCCAAGAAGCCAATAATACCAAAAGGGAAAGAAACTATTGAGGCTGTACATAAAACTCCTTCTTCTGAAGAAGAAGATCATCAAATACTCTCTGAAAGATTAGTTTATCTTCAAAAACAGTCATCTATATCCAAGAAGGCAGAGAAAAGGAAACAAAAACAAAAAGATAATGTACCACAGCGTGTGAGGAGAAGCAGCAGGCTTAAGGGAAAATTGAGGAAAACACAAATTAAGGGTCCTCATTTCATTGATTTGGGTGAGGAGACATCTGAACAGTCCCTAACTGACCATAGTCCATCTCAGTCAGTTAGTGAACCTGATTCCTTTCATTCCCAATCAGACAATGAGCATACTCCATCTTATTCTCAGCAAAATATTGATGTAAGCCCTCCTCGGCCAAATTTTGAACATAATTCTCCTTTACAGCATTTTGGGGACAGCCCAATGAAAATGACACCTGAAATAGACCCCAAGCAGCAGGAGGTATATGACTATATAGAATCCTTGGAAAAGGCAGCCACAGGTCCAAGTACTTCTTCCATTCAGCCTCATACATTGCGGGATGATTTAGTTCAATCATTAAAACAGGAAATTTTTGAGCTGGAGCTTTTAAATAGGCACATCAAAAATGAAAATGAGACATTGAAAGAACAAGGCAATCTGGACAAGATCATCCATGATAATACTATGTTACATTTGGGAATATGGCAGAAGAAGAATAAGAAATTGAAAAGGAAATGCCAGAAATTGAGCAGAGCACTTGTAAATATCAAATTTAGGTGCTTAATGAAGAAACCCAGAATGTTGGCAGTACCAAGGAGGAAGAGGAGAGGATTGGATGTGCTGGCTGAAGTGTCAAGGCACATGAACTGAAGAAAGATTATCAAAATTTTGGTTGCATGAGGACATGCAACACCTTCACAATGGGGGTATGTTGAGTCTCAAATCTGCATCTTTTCCATACACTTTTCTATACCTTTTTTTCACTCACCTGAACCTCCCAAGTTGTCAATATCATGTGCAAAAGAGCATCTAACATGGTTTTTAATTATATTTTTGTGTTTTCTATTTGATTTAGATTTTGTTCATTCAGTTGCGGAATCTTGCCACTTTCCGCAGCTGCTGCAACTTTCCGCAGCTATTTTGTGAAACTCTATGCTACAGGTGTCTACAAGGAAAACGAGCCACATGGGGAGGTCAGGAATGACGTGGACATGGTTCGTATCCTATTGGTTCAAGCAAACTCATCCAAAGAAGCCGCGGTCAAAGGCGTCCACATGGAAGTCAACCATGGAGTTTCATGTCGGCCGGACTCTATTTCGTGTCACATGAAGACCCATACGGCCGTTTCTAAGCCTGCGGAGGTTAAATCGACATCTGTACAGGGTTCTAGAGTCGAATTCAAGCATCCACCTTTCGTAGATCTACTTTCCAACACGGCCATACTCCTATATCCATGGACGTAGTGGTCTACGTGCTCTCCACTAGCATGAACTTTAGGAAACAGTTATAGTTTGTTGTTATATATATTGCGTTTGCATACGCATATGAAGTTAGTTGATATTAGTGAATGTAGTCTATGTTATCTTTTGATTAATCTGCTCTGTAGTGATTACGCTGCACTTGTGCCGTAACATTACCATTCTGTAATGACTGCTTTTTAATATGAGAAGACTCTGTTTTTCAACTTAAATCGTATTTGAGGACCGTTGCCAAGGCTGTGTAGAGGGCCCCTGCTCAGCTAAGGTTTTGTGTATTAGTGTATATTTCTCATTTCGTTTCTTTAGAAATCATTGTATCATAATCCATTCATATGTTCATACTTTGCAGTTGTTTCATTTCTGTTTATACATTTCCATAATTTCCATTTCATTTCTGTCTTTCATGCTTTATGATTGTTAATCACTGGTCAGTGTTTATGTTTTTCAGGTTTTAGATAGGCAGCCCAGGCATTTTCATAGCTTTTTGACTAATGACATGGAACTAACATTGTTCTGCTGCTAGTTTGCTTTTCATAGTTTTTGTTTAATTTCAGTACTGCTCTGTACATTTCAGTTTTGTTTTTCTGCTTCAGTAGTTAAAATTTAGATATACTAATCTGCTCATAGCATCTTCAGTTGCCTCCGAAAGCCACAGCTGGACTAATGGCGAGGGATTGCATTATGAAATGTGTAGTTTAGTATTAGTTTCTTTTCTGCAAATTTAGATATATTAAGCTGCTCATAGCATCTTCAGTTGCCTCCGAAAGCCACAGCTGGACTGATGGTGAGGGACTGCATTATGAAATGTGTATTTTAGTATTAGTTTCTTTTCTGCAAATTTAGATATATTAAATCATGCATGACATCTTCGGTTGCCTCCGAAAGCCACAGCTGGACTGATGGTGAGGGATTGAATCATGAGTGTATGGTTTAGTATTAGTTTACTTTCTGCAAATTAAATATTAGTTACTCAAATTGTTTATGATTACTTCCGAAAATCATAGCTGGACTAATGATGAAGGGTCAGAAGATAAATTGATGTAATCTGATTTAGATTTATTTTGTTGCAATTTTGAATTTCCTTAAGCATAGTTCTTTTGTATTTAGTTGGCAGCAAGAATAGTTTAGTTTTCATGCTCACTAGTTTACTATTTTGATTTATTAGATTAGCAGCATCTTTTCATTTCAGCAGCACATTTTCATTTTCCTTTTTAAGTCTTGTCATTGTAAATTTCAAATTGCTTTTTAAAATTTCAAGTTGGTAAATCATTATAGGGGATATCACTTCCTTGAACAAACATAACCAAACTTGTTTTCATCTTAGAATTTCCATTCCACGTTAGAAAACCAAAAACGACAAAAAGTTAAGAAATAGGTTATCTTGCACATATAGTGCGCCGCACTTCATCAGCTTACGATTCCCGGATTGACAAATTAAATGCAGCAATTTAGGACACACTAAATTGACCAAACAACAACATACCTCCATGATTCTCTCACAAAACCTCAAACAACCACTATTTTCAAAACATCTCTTGGCATAAGGGAAGCATTGAGTTCTTGCAAACTGGATGGCTCAAACTTGGAATGATGGCCTCCCTTATGAATCTTATTTTCACCCTCCATAGTGCTTGTGAACATTATGAAACCCTAGCTAGATGCAGTGGGTAGAAAAAATGGATTTTAGGAAAACAGGGGATAGGGATAGGGTGACTGTAGGGGATGAGATGAGGTGTAAGGAAAATTCCCCAAAAAATTGACGAGGTAGGGTGATGTGTTATATTTAGGCTACAAGTGAAATTTATTGAATTAGGTATGAGGAGAATGACCATAATGTGAAAACATAGGGATTTCCTAGTTTTCTTATGGAAATGTAGTGGGAAATTAGGGTTTGGATGAAAATAGTGGTAAAGAGGGTTGTGAGTGATAGGGAGTGTTAGGGTAGGGTCTATGGAAGATATGTGAAGGTATTAGATGGTGGGATGAGGTTTTAAATAATATTGAAACCAATCAAGGATGAAAGGCACTAAAAACGTAGTGGAGCAAAACCCTAAGGAGGGAATCCACTCATATGCTGATGAATTGAATTGAGAGAGGTATTGAGAGTGTCCACTTATTGATTAGGAGGCCTCTGAAGCTTTGTGCACTTGTTTTGAAGCTTGAATGAATAATTTGGAGGCTAAAACGCAAAATTGTATCACTCTTGGCAGAAATGTCACGCAGTGGCAGAAATGTAGCACCAGCACCCAGAAACGTCGCGCTTCCTTCCAGAAACGTAGCAGAATCAGTTTGGTTTCAAATTTTACTGGTTTTCTTCCAAATTTGGCAGTTGTGGAGTATTCTAAAGGTGAGAGAGGATATCTATCAAACAAGAAAGGATAAAATGAGTTGAGGAAGTCACTTTTTCCCTTTATAACATCATAAAGCACTTTTTTTGTCTTTTAGAGAAATCATGAACTTTGAGAAAAAACTTGTTTTTTTTGAAAGATTTGACAATGTAACAAGCTTTGAGAGAACAAAAATTGTATTTATTTATTTTCCTACCTATTCTCACTCCCTTTGAAGATAAATTGTATGGTGAAATGACTCTTTTTTCCCCTTCTTTATGACATAATTTGGACATTTATGGTGGCGAAACAAAAGACACCTAGACATTGACCTAGGTGAAAGCATGGTGACTCACCTAAGACTCTAGATGATAGTGGATGACATGCCCTCTGAAATGATAATGACAATCAATAGAGTGGAGGGAGTAGCATTTCAAACCTAGACATATTCAATGAACAAAATTTTATTTGATAAATGACTTGAAAATATAAAATTTTGACCTAGGACCACTACTAAGTAAACCTAAAAAGAGCATTTTTTATCACTGAATATTTGACACTAACACCGTGGATGATAAGTTGTACTAAATCCAAAATCTATCTCCAAACATGAAAAAAACTCCTTCCAAAACATGGAAGTGAACTTGACATCTATTTATGATATAATATTCTTAGGAACACCGTGAAATCGCATTATCTCCTTGATGAAAATTTGAGCTACATCACTAGCTGAATTAGTAGACTTCACTGTGATGAAGTGAGATACCTTACTCAACCTGTCAACCACAACTAGGATGGAATCATGTTGCTTTTATGTCCTCGACAAACTTGTACTGAAGTCCATGGAAATTACCTCCCATTTCCACTTTGAAATTAGAATCGGGTGTAACCACTACTACATTTGGCGGAAATTCCGACACTTGGTTCCGATGCTTTTGACCAAATGTCAGAAATTTCCCCAAATTTTTTCCATCCTTCCTAAAACCTTCGCTATACCGACGTTTATAGAAAAGTGTCGCAATACCGACACTTAGACAAAGTGTCACAATTGCGACGTTTGGAGGAATACGTCGCAATTGCGACACTATGGCCCAAAGCGTCGCTATTGCGACGGCTGCCTCCAAACGTCACAAGTACGACACAACGTCTAAGTGTCGCAATTGCGATGTTTGGAGGCAGCCGTCGCAGTAGAGACGCTTTTTCCGCCGTCGGTATAATGACACTTATATGCACGCTACATAAAAATACGAAACTTATATGTGCGCTACATAAAAATGATTTTATTGTTTCGTATCCGTCGCAATAGCTACATTAACATCTGATATCACGCGCGCATTCGCCCTCCGCCCTTGCAAAACAGAATTCGCCCTCAGCATTCACCCTCAGCTCTTGCAGAACAACATTTGTCCTTAGCATTCACCCTGAGCTCTTGCAGAACAACATTCACCCTCAGCTCTTGGAAAATGGTAAGTTCTTACTGCAGGACCTTCATCCTATAGTAGGGTTGACTCTATTTGGGTTTTTTTGGTCAATTCATTTGGATTGTGTTAGGCTGTAGGGTTCTCTCTAGATGTCAAGAATCAAGATTCAATACGCTCTATTATCTTCATCACCCAATACAAGATTTAAATTTTTCCCAAAGAAACGCTTATTAATTTGGCAGCCATTATTTCTCCCTGCTTTAAAAACCCTACATTTAAATGAAAACAAGCATTGCATTTCAACTAAAAAAATATATTAGTGTTCAAATGTACATGTGTGCTACATTAGCGTCTGATATCACGTGTGCATTCGCCCTCCGCTCTTGTAGAACAACATTCGCCCTCAACATTCACCCTTAGCTCTTGTAGAACAACATTCGCCCTCAACATTTTCCCTGAGCTCTTGCAGAACAGCATTCGCCCTCAGCATTAGCCCTGAGCTCTTACAGAACAAAATTCACCCTACATTCGCCCTCAACTCTTGCAGAACAGCATTCGCCCTTAGCTCTTGCAAAATGGTAAGTTCTTACTGCAGGCCCTTCCTCCTATAGTAGGGTTGACTCTATTTGGGTTTTTTTGGTCAATTCCATTGGATTGTGTTAGGCTGTAGGGTTCTCTCTAGATGTCAAGAATCAAGATTAAATACCCTCTATTATCTTCATCACCCAATACAAGATTTAAATTTTTCCCAAAGAAACGCTTATTAATTTGGCAGCCATTATTTCTCCTTGCTTTAAAAACCCTCCATTTAAATGAAAACAAGCATTGCATTTCAACTACAAAAATCTATTAGTGTTCAAATGTACATGTGTGCATCACTTGTGTAGGGTATTCCTTTTCCACTTTCACATTATCCAAGAATGTGTGCAATATAGTTCATATTTTTTGTGATTTAGATTGTCTTGAAAAGGGAAAGGTAAATTATTTCCCATGGAAAAAGAAGGTTTTCCCTTTTTATAGGTTGTTTGGACTTACGTGGAAAAATTTATGGTATGCCTTTCATATTATGTAGTTTAAATTTGAATTAACAGGTTATTCTACATGAAAATATAATTACCTATGTGATTTCCTTCATCACTAATTAAAATTATAGGGTTTCAATTTCCTAGACTCTAACTCATCTGATGCTAAATTCTAGGTTCTCATTGGTGGATCACTCTTCCATTGATTTCCTTTCCCTCTGGATCTTGTCATACTTTAAAAGTCATCAATGATACATATATTATTTGAGGTATCCCAAAAGGCTTTATAGTAGAACATATTGTGAAGTTTTTTTGACACTTGAGGATTCTTTTTAGAACTGCAACGTGGTCTATGCTATCGAGTTATATATCAAGCAACTTGTCCTTAATAACCACACTAAGAGGTAGGTTCAACCAGTTTGAACTTGTTGGGACATAGCATATGAAGTTGTGTGATGAGTCCATATCACAGGTCTATTATGGTGAAAGAAGTGAAGACACGTAATGATAGTTATTATGTTAACATTACTAGAAACATTTTCGAAATTATCCATGCTATCAAGATGTCAAAATTCCAGGCATTAGGTATCAATACTCGTAGCTAATAGATAATAATAATAATATAAAAAAATCACAACTTTATTCTTGAAATATGATTGTTACACATTGGTAACCTATTTCATGAGTTACTATCACCCAAAGACTGCAAAACAACCTTAAAATATAAATTAAACCAACATGAGAATCCAACTAAGGGTTTCTTGACAAAATCATGCCATAACCTGGCATTTTGAAACCCAAATTTGAATCCATCATAAGTAATACAATGCAAACTCAGATGGATTTTCAATGCATGGTTGCATGCTACACTTATTCTCTGTCTAGATATCATTTTTTAAATGGAACCATTAGTCAAGCCCACGGTCCTTTTTATGTGAAAAATTTCAGCTCTATTTGAGCTCTTTTTTGCTCCACCACCTCCATAAACATATGCAAACATATATCATGATCTTGAAATTCCATTACATATGTATGTGCCAATGTTCCATAATCATGCCCCATCATCAATTTAAGAAATTTCCATTGAATATCAAATTATGGAGGGGGGGAACTTTTTGCTACAACATTTGGCTCAAAATCAGGGACCATCTCCGTATGAGGTGAATGAGAACTATAGATATTTGAAGAAGTATATTAGTGCCTTTTCCTCTGGCCATGGAGTCATATACAATCATCCATCACAAAAATTTGTCTTTTTTCATTCTCACCTTGAAAGTTGCAAAAATTCATGCCCTAATTGAAACGACACTAAATTTGAAAGATATAATAAAAATGCAAGCTAGAAGTGCCCTATTAATACAAAGGGAAAACCGTCCTACCTACCCTAACTGAGATAAATTTTGATTGAATAGGAAACATGATATTGCCAATGGAGTTTATCCAACAACTTGTTAAATGTATGGGACTAAATCATGCATTTGATTTCCAGGGAAACATGCGCATGAAGAGAAAAAGTGCAAGATTAATGGAAAATCCATACATGCCACTTATAAAAACTACACCGAAAGGTCAAAAAATACTTAAGGCCTTAACTTAATTTGAATCCAAAAATGAAAAAATAGGATTAGTGAAAACACGAGAGTGGTGTTGGTGAACAACATAAATAAAAAGTGAAGATACCTTTCCCCATTATGCCTTTGTCACCGTTGTATGAAAACATGTTTTCCTTTCCCTTTATACATGCAAGTGAATGCATTATAGGTATGGTGTTTTCCTAGAATAGGAGAAGCCTACTTAAATATATCATTCGTGGAGTGAATGTTTCCTTGACCCAGAACCTCATAGAAACTTATCACTGAATTTGATGTTGGGATGGGATTGTAAAGATAACAACCTCTTCATTCCTACAAACTAGATTCCTTCCTGGAGTTAGGACACAGAGTATTGAATCAAAGTTTTAGTTTCTAACTTCTTGTATTGGTTCATCAATCTTGAAATTCAGACATTGCATGTCTTCATTGCTTCATGTTTGAATAATTTGCATCATATTGTACAATAGGAAATTAGGAATTGTGATTATTATTACTTTATGGATCTGTTAAGTTACTTTTAAGTTTGCATGGTTTAGTGTGAAATTATTCTAGTGTGCCCCTAGGCCCAGGTGAAGGAATGCCAAGGACTGAGAACCCTAGTTTTTAAATGGTATTGTTTCTTATACCCAAAAACCCTCAACATCACTTCTTATTAGTTCTTAACAATAGTGTTGTAAACAATTTGAGAATTGATATAGCAAAATATCGCACTTCTCAAGATAAATTCCTAAAGCTAAAGTGTGATACCATGTGTAATTCAATAGCCCCATTGTCACCTCACCAACCTCTTGTCACTTCGGGCTAGCTCTCCTCCAACTCAAGGGGGGTTCTCCCTAGTAGATGTTAGGGATCTAATGGCCCAACCAAACCAAGTCAAGAGCCCCCTAACTCTCTATGTTTACTACTATCAATCAAAATATTGAACAATAGGGTCAGACATGCATCCTGAAGATAAAAATTCCAGGGTATTTTTGGGTAATTTCGAAGGGAAAGTCCCCAAACACATATAATCAAGGAATTATAATGTGATTTCAAACATTAAATATCAACAAAATCGTTTAAAGTATTTTGAAAGGAAAAAGGTGATGGAAGATAGAAAGTGCCTTACTTAAATGCTCTAAGGATTTTTCAATAGTTGCTCCAAAAGCTTCACTTCAAGGCCCTTCAAGATCGTCTCCAACAATGCTATACCATCAGCTTCAACAATGTTGCTCCAAAAATATCCTCAAGGTCTTCACAACAAGTTTACTAGAAGTTGCTCCAAAAATATATTCAATAAGGTCTTCATTGTCAACTCGTCTCTTGTTTGGGTGCCTTAATGTGCAATGACATATTTCCAGGACTGAATTCAATGCAAGGCATATTTGAAACTCTAACTCTGTCTTCCAGTGTCTTATTAAAAATTATTTCAGTTTTCATTTTGTGTTTTCAAGTTTTTACATTTATAATTTTATTGCAATGTGGCAGACTGATCAGAGCAGTGCAAGAACAACCCCGAGACGGGATGATCACAGAAAGAGGCCAGCGGAAGAACATGTAAAGTGCCAGCATTTCTCTATCTTCAGGTATTTTAGTTATTTACATAATTGAAATAATATTAATTTCGTTCAAATATGCAGACACCTAGCCATGGTATGCCTGATGATTCCCTCTTTGAGGAAGAGCTTTCTTCATCCCTATCTCTAGTGTTCTTGTTGCAAAAAAAGGCACGAGATGCAAGGTCGGAATTTAATACTTTGATAGACGCGCCTCAAACACCTGAAACAAAAGCGAGGATAAAACATCTTATGAGCCAGCTAGAAAGATCTCAGGTAATAATAAAAAGTCAAAAGGATATTTTTTTTGTTCTGCATGAGATGAATTGTGATAGTTTGATTTTTAATTTTTACATTGACTAAACTAACAAAAATTTCTTTTGTATGTAGCGTTTTCTGGCACTTGCTGAACTTGGTGTTGGTGGTAGTAGGACACAAGGGCAAGAGATTGCCCAACAACCCTCTCGTACACCTTCTACTCCTTTAGGTGCCAGCCAAGAAACACACCCTGCCCAAGCAGACACCCAGCCAACCGCTGAACGTGTTGGCAATGATGAGGCTGATATGGCCAACTGCATTATTGCGTTTCCTGGAGCTACACGTGTCAGCTCCACAGGGACCATTAATGGCACGTTGTTGGTGAACGATGAGGGTGTCCCTATAAAGCATGTACAACTCCCAGGTAAATTTTAATATTTTAACTATTTCATGTACTTTATCTAAAACATATTTATCATGATTTTTATTTTTAAATTAATGATAATATCTTCTTCTTCTTCATCTTCTTCTTCTTTTTTTTTTTTTTTTTTTTCTGTGTAGGAAACAATGAGTTCTACAGGTTTCTGGAGAGCCATGCGTTGGTAATTTTTGGCCTAAACATACGCACAGGGAGGAATTTCCAGAATTCCAACCTGAAAAAAGAACTTCTAGATTATCTAGAAGCCCTTTTTGGGGTCGACACATTTGACAGAACAACGGTGGCTCGGGTAGCCGGAAAATATTTGAAATATACCAAGGACACCTATAGGACGCAATTGCAATTTAACCCTAGATATGAGTGGCCTCTCGCAGTTCCAGAGAGTGAGTGAAGAGCACTCATCCATGACGGAAAAGAGAAAAGGGCAAAGAAAGAAGGAAAAATGCCAACTGGACCCGCAAGGTAAATTACAACTTTAATTCAATAGCTTTAATTTTCTCTATGTCTAAAATAAAAGTGTGCTACGTCATATTTGAATTCAATTTTGTTGATGCTAGGTTTCCTGACACCTCAAAGGAAACCAAATCTAGGATTGAGAAAAAGGGCCATCACAAGCTAGGCCAGGGTGGCTACTTGAAATTAGCTGCAAGAATTGTAATTAAGTAGCTAAACATCTTATAATTAATTGTATCGCCTTCCAACGTTTTTGTAATCCTATCAAATATGATTAAAAATACACACTCATATGTACTGTAGGGTGATGACTTCGGAACAGAAACTATAGAGGAAGATAAAAATATCGCTTTCCATTTTGGCTATCAAGCCGTAGTTGAACGTCGCAGAAGCTTGGGGCAGGTCCCAAGATCCAGAATGCCTGATAAGGTAAAACATTAACCTTTCAATATGTTTGTTTTCATCCATAAATTTAATGTCTAACAACTTTTTTTAAATCAGGGGAGCAGCACTACCGACGAGGAAAATAACCCAGTTTTAGAGCCAGATGTAGATGATCCTCACGTGCAACCTGATCATTGTAGTGGGGACCAGGCCGATAATGCTACTATCAGTGAGGGCCGTGACGGTAATTAATTTCCACTTATAATTTTTTCTAATTATACCTTGATGGTTGTCCTTATAACGTTTTTGTTTAAATGACAGAGAATGTTTCCCTTGAGGATCTTACCACCAGAGAGGAAGACAGGGCAACAGTCCCAACGGCGACAACTGGTGCACCAGGTAAATAATCTCATTGCAATTTTTTTTATTAATATTACCGAACTAGTTCAATGATATTTAAAAACTGGCAATTAAAATTTAATATTATCTGTTTTTGTAGGCGATGCCCCGTCACTGGATGAGACCAGACATCGTGACTACGCAACTAGGTCAGCGGCGACAACTGGTGCACCAGGTAAATAATCTCATTGCAATTTTTTATTATTAATATTACCGAACTAGTTCAATGATATTTAAAAACTGACAATTAAAATTTAATATTATCTGTTTTTGTAGGCGATGCCCCGTCACTAGATGAGACCAAACATCGTGACTACGCAACTAGGTCAGCGGCGACAACTGGTGCACCAGGTAAATAATCTCATTGCAATTTTTTTTATTAATATTACCAAACTATTTCAATGATATTTAAAAACTGACAATTAAAATTTAATATTATTTGTTTTTGTAGGCGATGCCCCGTCACTGGATGAGACCAGACATCGTGACTACGCAACTAGGTCAGTGGCGACAACTGGTGCACCAGGGAAATAATCTCATTGCAATTTTTTTTATTAATATTACCGAAATAGTTCAATGATATTTAAAAACTGACAATTAAAATTTAATATTATCTGTTTTTGTAGGCGATGCCCCGTCACTGGATGAGCCCAGACATCGTGAATACGCAACTAGGTCAGCAGTGCGGGTTGAAAGGCACGAAACAGGAGCAGAGCACGATGATATTGGTGATGTAATTAGGAGCTTTAAAAATAGGAAGAAGAAAAAGAAAATTTGACAATGTAAAATATTGTATTATTATAAGACAAACGTTACCATACTTGGAACGTTTTTTGCGTTATATAAAAAACTCATTTATCATACTATTTTTATGTCAAGCATTAATTGCAATGTTTCCTTGCGTACTTTTTTGTTGAATTGTTTTTTTATTAGTTATTGAATATTTTTTTTTATGCTCATGAAAGTAAAAAATGAAATATAGATTGGGTATTGGGGAATTGAGAGTGATGTGAGGGGGGCGGGGGCGGGGCCATAAGAGCTTCCACCTTCACGTGGTTGGCCTTGTTTAGTAGAGAATAATTTATTGGAGCGATTTAATCTTGGAGCAAACCTCCCTCGATCCAGTGTAGCAACAAAAAAGTCACTGTTGACTTAGTTGCTACTCTTTCGGATCGTGGGAGGCTTGTTCCAAGTTCATGCGACTCCAATAAATTGTTCTTGAAACGAAGAGGAGCTTATTCAGGTATGTTTTGACATTTTCAACATATGTTCTAACATTATCATAAGAATGCATCTTAGAGTAAAAATTACTACATCAATTACTTGTATTTATTGTATAGATAATGATGGATTTTGATTGACTTGGCAGTGCAGGTACAAATCCTCTTGCATCATGAGCAATACAACTTGTCAACCAGGGTCATGTCCAAGATATTTTTGCTTGTGCGCTTGACCAGGTTCGTAATGTCACATTATGTAAGTTCCTTTACAGTTCATAATTCAATATTAAGCTTGTTCATGATTATTATCTAGGTTTTTTGTATGTGTTTTTTCATCTATTTGATTGTAAGCAACTCTGCATGTTTCCTGTTGTTCAATATGATTTCTCCCATTACCACTCCCAGGATGAATCCGAATTTATTGTTACATAGGTTACTTTATTGTTACTATGATTTATCCATTTACGATTTCATAGGTTACATCATGTAAAGTTGTCAATCTCAGGTTGGTGATGAGATTTAGTTCTCCAGATTTGGGGCTTTTCTGATATTTTCTCCCTCATGTCATTCCTGCATCACCTTGTTGTTTGAGCATGCCAATTGTCTACCACTTGTACCAATTGGCACATGTCAATCCCTGAGTGGTGCCACATTTCACCTATTTTTAGTGAGAGTTTAGGGTTTCTCTAACATAGCTTCAGAAATCCGATTCAGTGCCTGCTTGAATATTGTCACATAATACTCATGGTTTGGATTGATGAGCATGTTCTTAATGGTTGGTTGATTCATAAGAACCACCCAAATAGTCATCTTGAGATATTTCAGAAGTTTTCTCGGGTTTCCTTTTTCACCGTTTCTAGTGGGTGGGATGGTGTGGGGTGATCCATCAATACTGGTGCTCTTGTAGTAGGGAGTTTGTTTTTGGGGATATAAAGGAGCATTTGATGTAGATATCCCATTGGATGCATTCATATATGGGCACGAGAGGTCAATAATTTAAATTAAAAATATGCAACCTCTAGCATGGCAACCTGAAGGCCGCGAGAGACACTGGTTAAAGATTGTTTTGTGCTGGCCTTAATATAGTCGTGATTTGTTTCTATTATCTTAATGCAAATATATAGTCCGGTCTCATTAAAATGAGGATTGTGGTTGTATTTCTCTTTGGTTGTTTCTCTCTTAATGCTCCAGAAGTTGCCAAAAGTTGCGATAGTTGTTTAGTTTGCCTGTTACAACTTAAAAGTGGTTTTAGCAATGGGAGTCATGTTTTTTAAGGTTCATACTAATATGAAGATCTTGTAATTCTATATTCAGCATAAGAGAAGATGGCCTCTGCTTTGGGCGGTATGACAACAATTGCCACATCTACCTCATTGGGTAACAATGGAAAGGGGAAGAAGTTGGGTACAATGTTTGATAATTATGGCAGACAATTGTCTTCTCTTTCAGTTTTTTCACCCATTTCCTTTAATCGCTCAAGCAGAAGAGGGACTCTGAGATTACGCGACAGAGAGAAGGTAGTTAATACAAGAGCTATGGAAAAGGAGTTTTACTTCAACAAGGATGGCTCGGTGACAAAAAAATTGCAGGTCAGAGAAAAAATTATGTTTAAAGGAAGGTCACCTGCACGTGAAACTTCACTGCGGTGGATCTTTCCTTGTCCACTTATATTCGATTTTAATGTGTTATTTTAATTTTTCATGGAGGGTTGTTTTGGTATATGGTCTGGCATTCAATTGCACACTTACTGAAAGCATTGTCAATTTTTCTTGCAGGCGGTGTGAACAAACTTGCTAATCTTGTTGGAGTCACCCTTGGGGCAAAGGGCAAAATGTTGTCTTGGAGAGCAAGCATGGTTCTCCAAAAATAGTTAATGATGGTGTGACAATAGTTAAGGAGGTAATTTGTAGATGTGTGCTCTGGTTTTCTTTTTAACGTTGTATTAGTTCCCCCTCTTAAATGTCTTAGATTTGGTAGGCATAATTTGAAAACTCAAAGGTGAAAGGAAACATATTTGTTACCCAGTGGTCTACTTAGCCTATGGACTAGCCACATTAGAGTAATGCATAAAGATTTTCACAACAATAAAAGGAAAGGGTTATGGCTGAGTCAAATTTTATTGTTATTGACAGTGTAATGAAATGTATCTCAATTCTATGGTTTTGGCCTTTTTATTGGTTGAATTAGAGGACCCAGTTGAAAATATTGGGGCCAAGTAGGCTGGTTTTCCTTTTTGCTGATGGTTTGGTGTATCTAATTGAATTAGTTGCCTAAGGTATTTTTGGTTGCAAACTCCTTTTCATTTTTCATACAGTATTGGCCTTGTGGAATACATTTGATTGTATGGTCTTGTTAGATCTACAACATTTGTAGTTGTTTAGTCTTATGGCCGAGGTGCACTTTTATTATGGAAATAGTTGATGCAATATTGTCATTTAATCCTTGCTGCAGGGTAGCATGTTGAGAAGTTTCTTGTGAAACATTTGGTATTCAAAATGACACTTGATCCTATACATCATCATGCACTTGACTTCAAAATTCATATTCAAAGTGTGCCAGAAAATTCTTGCAAAATTTCAAATATTTATGTTGTTTTAAACCATTATCTTTTTCATGTATTGGATGCTGAAAATTAGAAAAAGACTTTGGTATGAAACCAACTGGTGAATAATTTCCAGCAAAACAACCACTTCCAAGACATGATTTAGAAGTAGAACATATGTACTTATGAAGCATAGAAAGATATCCTTGATGCATTGTCAATGTTTGGCTAGGGTTATTTTGGAGAAAATAACTCCTTATTCCTAGAATAGTGATCTTCAATACAAGTAAATGCCAGAGAAGAGAGATCATCGTGTGACGCAACAAAACTGAAATTGGACCCCTAAGGAGAGCTGGTGTGTCTACAATCGTTCTGTCAGCATTTTCCCTTGGTTTACCCCGTTCTTTTCCTCCAGCCTGAGTCTTAATTGACTTCTTCTTTCTTCGGGTTTATTTATCAAATTCGTAGAATTTGATAAATAAATACTATCCACAATGGTTGGACTTTAATTTATATTCCCGACTTTATATTATCTCTAAGCCTTATAACCAATGTTTAACTTTCAACACTTTGTATTTATACTCCACGTTTCTTTTTAAATAAATAACTTGTAATGAACTTTTAGCTCTATATTTCACCACCCAGCCTTACAACAATCATGCTCCAGACTTATGCTAATTATCCGCCAATCATTTAATTAAACAATTTCATTATACTCTGGCCCCACCTATATATATCAATAACCAATCAAACACTCGTATCGTACTTGGCTATCCTCCGCACACCTTAGTTAACCTCCAGGCAAGTTCAACGTGCAACCACCGTCCGATGGCTCTTCTCCAAATCAACGACTCTTGGTAATTTCGCTCGGCTTCCAACGTCAGGCTTTAACATGCGATGGCGCGGGTTAAACGGTGGTTTTCCGGGGGTCACTTTGCCACGTGTCGCATTCCCTATGGAATCGCTCGCGAATAGGAAATACCGCATACTCCGCAAAAGTGGTACGATATGGGCAACCCGCTTTTGTGATTCCGCTTGTGGTTTTGGTACAGGGCTTGACCACGGGTGTAAGTCTGGTTCCGCTATCCTTTTGTTTGTTAACTCATGTCCAATCCTCGGGTCAGGTTTCGAAAGCACAACAATTTCGTCTCTTTATTAAGCGAGATTTTTATATTTGAACAATGTTCACGACCCCGGTTCTCTACACAGACCTCGCCTTCGGGTGGGGTGAGTTCACAGGGTTATCCAACAATTTATGAGAATTCAAAGACAGAAGAATGGAATTATCAGTACCCAATCGCCTCACAGTTAAACAATTCTTCAAAATTAGCAGTTCGAGATAATTCAATGGCAACTAAGCTTGGAAATCATTTAATTGGAAACAATTGTTCACACACAGAGGTTTATTGCAGAAATCCCCTCTCTACTCTCCTCTTCCCTCTCTACTTTTATTCATCCGAGGAATTACAATTTATATACATAACATATGGCTCTTCGGTTCCTCCGAGAGGACCGTTCTAGAAATCAAAAGGTCTAATTATAATAATTCAACTAACTGAAACTGTTCGACTCCTACAACTCTAACTAGTCTAAGTAATACAGTCAGCTGAGGTATTGACACCTAGCTGTTACAACTCAAATGTTTTCGAACCCTCCTAGCCACAACATGTGGAAAAAACCTCTTACATTGCTGGCTAGTGCCTAATGCCCCTGCATCATCGTGTGACATAAACCTATTAACAAAAGTGAACAGGGAATGATTATTAATTATGGCATACTAATTTGTCAGTGATTTTGATTATTTGTCTTTAACATATAAAAATGTTAAATTCCAAACTTACATCATCATGGTTTGGCATCATGAGCTTGACTAATTGTCCACCATGCTCATAATTTAATTGTTGTATTCATATCTATAAACAACGTTTCAAATAATAATAAAAAAGTTCTATAAGAAAAATCCAGACCTCCATGCTGCTGCTCCTTGTGAGACAAAGTCAAAATTGCATTACACAATCTGACACATAAGAATCTCCTATATCCGGGTGGTATGTATCCAAACTCTTATAATAGTGTCTTCAAGACTTATGTTGACATTGCCAATGAGATATTTAAGCAATGAAAGATGGAGCCTTCTTCATTTTTGTATATGTAACAATCTTTTATTAATATAAAGATTGATGGTTTTGTCTTTCTGAAAATGAAATGTAAAAATAATTTATTGTGGTCAATTGAAAAGTTTTTTTTTTAAAGCTTTTCATTATGGAAGGGCGACATAGATATATGCCCTTCTAATTGAAATTCGGACCTGCCCTTCAAATTTGATCACTGTTTGGGACCTTAACAAACAATAAAACTATTCCGCCGCGTGTTATATAAAACATATAACAAAACCTTTGTCAAAACTTCAAACAAACCCTTTAGCCGTGGGTATTTCATCACGAATTGATCATTTTACCATGTACCTTCTTCTAGAGGAATATTATTCCACTTGATTAGGTACTTCATAATGGTTATAAGTCAAAGAGATACATAATGTTTATCTATAACTTTTTGTGGTTCAAGAATCAACTTTCATTCTTCATCTAATTTTGGAAGTTCTATTTACATTGGCATATTTTTTCCCAAAATCTTTTTTAGGCGATATACATGAAAAACATTATGAATGCAAGAAGAAGGAAAATATAACTTCTATACCACTTGTGCAATCCTATGAATAATTATTTAGGGCCATAACAGTTTTGCAGTGTGGAAAAAGTCGGCAAAAAGTCCCAAATTTTTGAAAAAATCCCGAATTTTTCCCGGAGCCGACTTTATTGGCCGAATTTTTGCCGACTTTTTCATCCCTGAAAAAGTCGCGATTTTATCCTCGAAGTCCCGACTTTTTGCCGACTTTTTTGAAAAAATCTTGAGTGAGGTAGTTTCTTTAATAATTTTTTAATTTTTTTTGAAAAAATAAGGATTTTTTCCAAAAATGAAATTTTTTGTATTTTTTTAGTTTTGCCGACTTTTTGCCTACTTTTTCAAAAAAATCCCAACTTTATCGAGTATTTCAACTTTTGGACCCTTGCCGATTTAATCCCGACTTCGACTTTTTCCACATTGCATTTTTTAGTTAATTCTTTATTCTTCTTTTTCTTGAATGAAGATTGCTTATAATGCTATAATCTAAAAAATACCCAATTACCCTCCTCAAATTATCTTTCACTTCAATGTTGTTCCCCTTGTTGTTTTATCATGTTTCATGTCATTTGAAGATTTTCCATAATAATTTTCAAAGTTTCTTTAGTATTTTCCATATGTGACTCTGTTTCCTATACTTTGGACTTGTCTTGCAAAAAGTATGAGATACTAGGAGTTGGATATCCATAAAGGGCCTTAAATGGGGAAATTTTAGTAGATGTGTGATAGGTAGTATGATAGTATCATATTACCATTATTCCTTGAGGAACCCACTTCATCCATTAAGATTGATTTTCTAAAGAGTAACATTGTAGATAACCTTAAAAACATTTGTTAACTATTTTTGTTTGACCATTTGATTGTGTTTGATATGTAGAACTCATGGCTGCTAGTGTTTCTCCACTCATATTAAATAATTATTTCCAAAAGTTTCTTGTTACTATTACTTTAGGAAAACCATGAAGACTATGAATTTCTTTCATGGACACTTCTGCCACTTGGCTTGTTGTTTATGTACTTTGAGCTAAAAAATCTACAAAATTTGTCTATATAAATGACCAAAAAAATGTAATACTTACCTTTATATTTCAGTAACCCTGTAATAAAGTATATTGATATAGCTTCTAGTCTTTGAATATGTATGTGGAATGGTTGAAGTAACCCTAGAGATTTTACTATCTCTCTTTTATTTATTATGCAAACTTGACCTTCTCTTACAAAATTTTGAATATCTTTCTTCATTCCTTCCAAAAATATATTTTTTTATCCTTTGAGATGTTTTAAGGAACCCCACGTCGTACCATCAGAGACATATGGGACTCCCTTAATATTTTTTTATTCAAATATGCTTGCGTGCATAAAAATATTCTACATTTGCACCAAAGTATATCTCTCTTTCACTCCCAATGCTCCATAGAGTTCATCCCATCCTTTATAAATTTTAGTTTTTGTTTAGTACTATTGTCATTTTTCCATTATGGAAATCTTCTTCTAGCCACCTAGGAATAGAAAATGTAATTGGATATAAATTTGAGGCCTCTTCTATTTTAGAAAGAGCATCATGTACTAAATTTTCCTTACCCTTTTTGCAGATTATCTCAAAATTAAAAATTTGCATTTTTTCTCCTCATTTTTGTTAATCTTCCAATGAAATCCATAGCTTCAAAAAATACTTTATGCTATCATGGCATATCTTGACTTTAAAGTACCTCCCAGTGATATACTATCCCCATTTTTTATTGCATGTAATATTGCTTCCATTTATTTTTCATACGTAGATTTCACCAAATATTTTCTTTGAATTCCTTGCTTTTAAAAGCCAATGATATCCCTTATTGTGTTAATGTTACGCAAATTCCTTGTCCTAGTGCCTCACACTCTACTATGAATGTTTTACCAAAAGTAGGTGCAACCGATGTTGGTGTAGAAGACATGGCATCCATTAAAAAAGAGAATGCAAAAGTAGCCTCATCATTCCATATAAATGATATTTTCTTCAAGAGATATGTGAGTTGACTTGAAATGCATGCATAATTCTTAGCAAATGATCAATAATATCATGTAAGTCTAAAAAATCTTCTAAGAACCTTGATTTTCTTAGGAATAGGTCATTTTGTAATAGCTTGCATCTTTTGAGGCTCCAACTTCACTCATTCCTTTAAAACAATATGAACCAAATACTCGAATTCTTATTTCCCAAAAGCACATTTGGATATTTTTACATAAAAATGATTGTTCTCAATAATTTATATAACTTTTCCACACGTTTACTAGTGTGGTATTCCCATGATTTATTATAAATATGTGTATTATCAAAGAAAACCAACACAAAATTTATAAGATGGGATCAAACAAAATTGTTCTTAAGTCGAGCCCGCCGGACTTCAAACGGCAATAAACCATAATTCAAACCAAATTCGCGTTCCAAAATATCCTGCTGACGTCGGCCAATTTTGTGACGCGAAAACCAAATGAATTTTGCCCTAATCTTTTTCGGGTCCGAAGTTGGGTTGGGGTACGGAGGGAGAGTTGTGACGCGAATTTCTTATCAAATTCGCCCTAATATTTTTCAGGTTTGGATTTCCACTGCGTGAGCGGCCCAAACAAAGATCCGCTCCAATCAATATTTTCCACGTGTCCTCAATTAGAACTTGCCATGCTCCCGGATGCGGGTGCATTCGATGGCGTTTAAGGCGATGGGACATGGATGTGGCGATTTCATATCAATCGCATTAAGTTTTAACGCTGTTTAATTAAGTTCCAAGGTTTTCACATCTAATCGCATTAAGTTTTAACACTGTTCAAGATCGGACCTCCACTCCTGTTAGCGATTCTGCATGCTCCAATATGATCTGGCCTTCGGCTCTCATTAATGATCAGAGATTAATTATGACGGGCGTCCTTCGATTGCATTGCAGTCGGGTCGATAAAATGGCATTTCGCTATGGTTTTTCAGACGAGCCGGTTGCTGGGTTACACTGCCTGCTCACTGTGACGAGAAGGAGAAGTGGCCAACTGAACTGCTGCGTAGACCTTGCTGCATATATGCATTTCTCTCGGTCTGGTCCTTGTCTATCTTCCTCTGTTTCTTGGAATTCTGCTTCTCTGTCTCCTCTTGTGCCCACTGCTAGTGAGACTGCACCCATGCCTCGCGTGCGTCAAAGGATGCGTTGCCGCAGGGGGAGCACTAGAGGTCAACCCCTGCGCGCTCCCTCCAGCCCCTCAACCGAGTTGTCTTCCGGCCAGTCCAGTGATTATTACGTAGGTCGCTATCCAAATACTAGGAGTGGGCGGGGTCGGGTTGTAGGATCTGGCCACCGTATGGATTCCCCTGCTCCTCGTTTCCCCACCGCTAGTTCACCTTCTCCCATGACGCGCACTGCGCAATTTTCCTTTAATTGCTCTCTCAACCACCCATGAATCACAGCTTCAGTCACTATGGTTTTCCGCGAGGAGGCCCAAACAGAGGAAGAATGCACCCATCCGGCAGGTCTGAGCTCGGAAAAAGCTGGCCAGCATTCGGGCCTTCAGGAGGGGAGCCATGGCATGAATGTGGAGGTAGCACCTAGCGATCCTGGACCTTCTGAAGGATGGTGCCGAATCGTCGAGGAGCTGGAGGAGTAGTTTGGTTAATTTGTTTTTCTTGCTTCGCGGCCCACTTAATTGGGCTGCTTTTAGATTATTTTACTGTGTTGGACCTTTGTAATATTTTTGAATTCTGTAAATTAAACGTTCAAGACTGGTTTCCCCGTATGAGGGCAGTCTTCTTAATTTTTTGATTTTTTGATGAAAAATTTTCCATGAGTCTGGGCAATGATTTTGACTTCGGTGTAATTTTATTCCCACTGTTAATAGATTAACTTTACTTAGAAAAAAAAATGTTGCCCTGTTTCTATTTTAAACTTGTTTTTTGAAATACAAAGCCATGTTTATATGGTCTACGTATTATACTCTTTCTCTGTATATCTACAGGAACCTTTTTGCTATGAACAAGGTGGATGCTGTAGCGGGCTACTAATGGAAACAAGCGAGCCTGAACCTTACATCTCGGATGCAACAGATGGTTACCAATTTTGGAATCAAGCGAGCCTGATCTTACAAGCGAGCCTAGGTTTCTGCAGATGGTTATCACACTCCTCACATGATTAGCGTTTTTCTCTGTTCAAGGATTTTGGGTACTTTAATTTGTATTTGGAACAATGGACGTCGGTACTCTATATATTGCTTTACTATTCTACATACTGCTATTTCACTTTCTTATAGATGCCTCGGGCATATTTGGATGCTTTCTCAGATTTGTCGATAATCTCCATGTGGACCGTTACTGGGTTTTATATCATGTCCCTGTATGTGACATGGGGCATTTTTCTATCATTGTCTGGGGTGGGACTTCCACTTTTCTGGATGGATATTTGGGTTCCAATATTTAGATGTGAAAATGTAATGACTTCATGGACTGTTTTACTTCATATAATATATTCAAAATAGCATTTTTTCTCTTCTGAAAAAAAAATGATTAATGTTTATCATTCTGCCTTCAAAACTAGCGATGCTGGTCTATGTTGCTGGTTTATTGATATGGTCTGATGGTCTTTTTTATATTTTGGACATATCACACTCCTCACATGATTAGCGTTTTTCTCTGTTCAAGGATTTTGGGTACTTTAATTTGTATTTGGAACAATGGACGTCGGTACTCTATATGTTGCTTTACTATTCTACATACTGCTATTTCACTTTCTTATACATGCCTCGGGCATATTTGGATGCTTTCTCAGATTGTCGATAATCTCCATGTGGACCGTTACTGGGTTTTATATCAAGTCCCTGTATGTGACATGGGGTATTTTTCTATCACTGTTTGGGGTGGGACTTCCACTTTCTGGATGGATATTTGGGTTCCAATCTTCAGATGTGAAAATGTAATGACTTCATGGACTGTTTTACTTCATATAATATATTCAAAACAACGTTTTTTCTCTTATGAAAAAAAATGATTAATGTTTATCACTCTGCCTTCAAAACTAGCGATGCTGGTCTATGTTGCTGGTTTATTGATATGGTCTGATGGTCTTTTTATATTTTGGACATATCACACTCCTCACATGATTAGATTTTTTCTCTGTTCAAGGATTTTGGGTACTTTAATTTGTATTTGGAACAATGGACGTCGGTACTCTATCTGTTGCTTTACTATTCTACATACTGCTATTTCATTTTCTTATAGATGCCTCGGGCATATTTGGATGCTTTCTCAGATTGTCGATAATCTCCATGTGGACCATTACTGGGTTTTATATCAAGTCCCTGTATGTGACATGGGGTATTTTTCTATCACTGTCTGGGGTGGGACTTCCACTTTTCTGGATGGATTTTTGGGTTCCAATCTTCAGATGTGAAAATGTAATGACTTCATGGACTGTTTTACTTCATATAATATATTCAAAACAACGTTTTTTTTCTTGTGAAAAAAAAATGATTAATTTTTATCACTCTGCCTTCAAAACTAGCTATGCTGGTCTATGTTGCTGGTTTATTGATATGGTCTGATGGTCTTTTTATATTTTGGACATATCACACTCCTCACATGATTAGCGTTTTTCTCTGTTCGAGGATTTTGGGTACTTTAATTTGTATTTGGAACAATGGACGTCGGTACTCTATCTGTTGCTTTACTATTCTACATACTGCTATTTCACTTTCTTATAGATGCCTCGGGCATATTTGGATGCTTTCTCAGATTGTCGATAATCTCCATGTGGACCGTTACTGGATTTTATATCATGTCCCTGTATGTGACATGGGGTATTTTTCTATCATTGTCTGGGGTGGGACTTCCACTTTTCTGGATGGATATTTGGGTTCCAATCTTTAGATGTGAAAATGTAATGACTTCATGGACTGTTTTTCTTCATATAATATATTCAAAACAACGTTTTTCCTCTTTTAAAGTTTCATTTTTTTTTTGAATTGAACCTGCCGTCGCTATACCGACGCCTTGTAAGCGTCGGAATTGCGACAGACTAGAAACGTTGGAAGAGCGACAGTATAAAAACGTCGGATGAGCAACGTTCAAAACGTCGGACCACATTTCATCGGAATTGCGACAATTTTCAAACTTCGGAAGAGCGACGTCCAAAACGTCGGACCACATTTCGTCGGAATTGTGACAGTTTACAACCGTCGGAAGAGCGACGTCCAAAACGTCGGACCACATTGCATCGGAATTGCGACAGTTTACAAACGTTGGAAGAGCGACGTTCAAAACGTCGGACCACATTTCGTCATAAGTGTGATAGTTTACAAATGTTGGAAGAGCGACGTTCAAAACGTCGGACCACATTTCGTTGGAAGTGCGACAGTTTACAAAGGTCGGAAGTGCGACGGATTGGGAAACATTGGAAGAGTGGCGCTTGTTTGGAAGCGACGGAAAAAGTGTCGATAGTTCGACACTTTTTAATTGCGTCGGAACTGCGACGGTATGGTAAACCACATTTTTCCCGCCCTCGAACTATTGCTCTTGTGACGACTATGTGTCGGAATAGCAACGAATTGGCCGTCGAAATTTCCGCCAAATTTTCTAGTGAACAAAACGGCTGGATGCTTACACTATGCTTTTATCTGCTGACAATCCAAACATCTAGCAACAAACTCAACCACCTATTTCTTCAAGTTCCGCCAATGATAAAACTTATTAACTGATATCAATGTCTTCTGGTATCCAGAGTCACCTGAATATGACTTGACATGAAACTCCCTCAAGATAAGCTTCTTGAGCTCCCTACTATCAAGCACATAAATCATGTTCCTGAATCTACCCAAGCTAGATGTCATGAGGTGATATTCCTCATCCTTCTCACCATCACCCTATTGTTTCAATATGCGCTTTAGCTACTGATACTTTTCATCATGTTTCCCTACCTGCAAGATCTACTCATGTAAATATGTCCCATAATAACTCACAACTATAATATGATTCACCTGCACTCTCCTATTGAGAATATATTCAACCCTGTTTTCCTTGCCCTTGATGGATCTAATCTCAAAGTCAAACTCGCTAAGGGTAGCCAACCATCTAGCTTGAATGGAATTTAGATTGGGTTGGTCAAACTAGTACCTCAACCCACTATGATCACTCATAAGAATAAACCTCCTACCAAGAAGATAATGTGTCGACATATTCAACGCATGAATGATAGATGCCAAATCATGATCATGAGTCACATATTAGTTCTGCTCGTGCTCATTCAACTTCTTAACTCATAGCATACCACCTATCATTCCTGCATCAAGACTCCACCAAGTCCTTTCTTGCAAGCATCTGTACATACCAAGAACTCCTTATCAGGATTTGCAATCTTCAAGACTTGAGCATTTGTAAGAAAATGCTTCAACTCCTCAAAGCTAGCTTCACACTCCTGAGTCCATTCAAAATTATTCCCTTTTTGCTGCAAGGATGTAATAGGATAGGAAATTTGTGAGAAGTGGGCCTGATGAACCTCCTGTAATAACCTTCTAATCCCATGAATTATTTGACCTCGTCCACATTCCTATGAGTTGGTCACTCCATGATAGCTCTAATATTCTCTGGATCCACTACTATTCCTTCCTTGGAAACAACATGCCCCAAGTAATGACATGCTTCACATCCTCTCGCCAAATGTATGTTTTTCCCTTGATACTGAAAATAACTATCTTGGATTTCATATTATTTATATAATCATGCGATTCGAAGAAATTCTTCTCCCAAGTAGCCACACTTCTGCATTTTCTGGATTCTTCTTCTCTCCATCAAATATAGGAGGCTTGGATTTCCTGAACTCATATGGAAAGTAATTCTTCTCACTCCTCCTATAAGGATGATATCAGAAATGAACATGATGTCTCTCTGAACTAGAACTAGAATATAACCCATAGCACTACCTCTCCCATAATGTGTATCCAACTATCTTCCATCTCTAACTGTGTCATCTCTGTCCAACTTGTATCCTTATCGAGATTTTCTACCATATTCCATGTTAGTCCTTTATTCTTGTCCATGAATAATTCTTGGATGTCCCTGTCTCTGTGAATATGATAAGCTCTGGAGGATATTTGAATTAACCTTTTCTTTATTTTCCTAAGCTCTGGTAAGTATTTCCTCTGATTGAATTATCATGTCATTATATTCCTTGCAACTTCTGATATCTACCTTCAAGCTTCTTAGTGTATCTACTATATCAGGAGAGTACTCATATCCTTGATACTCAAATGATCTATAAGGAGATTCACGTGAAATATAATCCACCATTTTGCTCGTCATATGTGACCTTTTAAATGCTACAAACATGTCATTTTAGATAAACCAAATATAGACATAATCAAAATCATACCTTAGTGTGAAGTTTAGGGGATTCTATCTTGTCTGCACAATCAATTCATATTAGAACTATAAATATATATGTACATATAATAACATAAAAATCATCAACCATCTCAACATCAACATCCTGTAGACACAAGTCTACCACAATGACCATCATAATGCATTCACAACAAACACATCGACAACTAGCATGCATACATAACAATCACATTTAGCCCATCTAGTCCAAGTGTTTGAACCTAGAATCTCTAAAACCACTTTGTAACACATCCTCCCACATTTAACCAAATTTGAAAATCTTGTCAGGGTATACATGAGATGAGTGTCACTATGACAGATCCAACCTTCAAGTTCCAGTGCTACAACTTTGCTCTGATAAAGATTTGTAAATTCCCCTCCCAACATTTACCCGCTTTTAGAAGCCCTCCATGTAAATTTGAATATTCTTGCTATTATGACATGACCCGACCTCCAATGTTCCAGTTAAGGAAGTGGGGCCTATAAACTAAATAATTACTGACATCCTACAGGGACTATAGATCACTTAAGAGCTGAAGAACCACCCCAAGTGATTAATCTTTGAGATGGAACCCTTTTTCTCTGACTTGGAACCCCAACCAAACACACAACAAGGCAAGAATGTGGTTATAGGCCTCCAACCACATCCATAAGCTTGCTTCCATGCAGTTATGACCTGATTTTCGTGGTTCAGTGCTGATGGTCCCTAGATTTCAACCACTTTTCCAGGCTAGCCTAGAGATAACTACCCATAAATTTCTATAACTTTATAGAATGATATTTAACATTATGGAAATTATAAACATCCAAAATTGAATCAAAAACTTGACCTAGACTGCCTAGAACACACCAAACATTTCATCAAACATATTGCAAACATGTAAACTACAGGTCATGAATGCATATATCATCATAAACTAATGGTATTCATCTAAGAATCACCAAGAAGGATCTAATCCCTCTTTAGCTATCTGCAATAACATTTGTTAGTCCATGCATTCATCAACCATTCAATAACTTATCAAAGCATGACATAAGCCATAGTTAGAATACACCATATAACCAACATATAACTAAAAATAACCAACATATAACCCAAAAATAACCAGCATATAAACCATGGAAACTCAACCATAATATCACCAACATAATCACTAAAAATGATCATAGATCACCATAAGAATATATCTCATATTAACATATGAAAATTCAAACCAATTCAAGGACTTCCACGTACCACCCGATCATAGATTGGGTTGAACAAAATCTCTCTTTCAACCAGTCACCCCAACACCATATTCCAAGTATGAATGTGGGATCATAAGGGTTAAACAAAAATAAAACCAACTAGGGATTCCACCTTTATGGTCCAAATATAACTAACATCAACCAGATCATTCTCTACC
Organism: Pinus albicaulis; assembly: GCA_034641835.2. NCBI lineage: Eukaryota > Viridiplantae > Streptophyta > Pinopsida > Pinales > Pinaceae > Pinus > Pinus albicaulis. The sequence continues at coordinate 239,142,945 of CM076577.1, forward strand.
CAAGTTTTCCATGGCTTCAGGAACTAGTAACTCAACCCACAACATTCCAAGGCTCCAAAGTGTTTGTTTCAACCATGGCTCTAGGGACTAGTAACTCAACCCACCAAGGGTTCTAGAGCATTTATTCCAATCAAAAACTTTAGTAATTAATAACTCAACCCGAGCTATTCCAGGGCTTCTAGAGTGCTTTTTCCAACCCACAACCATAAGGAGCTTGAGCACCGATCAGAAAAACAAGTGGGAAAACCCACAACATGATGGCTATCTAGGAAATGGAAAGGCAAGGTTGAAACTACTATCGCTCCAGGAAAATATCCATGCCAATGAAAACACATAACTAGAGAATCACATGCATATACCATGCATAAAAAAATAAACATGTTAAATCTCACATGCACACAGTTACCTACAATTCACAACTAATTTTTTTCCTTACTTGCCACTATCCAAGCTTCCTCTTGTGCAACCTTTGCTTTCCTGCTTGTCCAAGTGCTAATTCAGTCTCCTTTGCTGGTCCCTGATCAAAAGATGAGCAAGAGCTGTCAACTGATTCTCTGAAACCATTTTATCATTGAGGCCTTTATTTTATTCATTTTCCTTTGTTTTTCCCCTAATTTCCCTTGCATGCAAATCTATGTCTCTTCACCTTCATTTTCTCCTATTTTCCTTTATTTTCATAACTAAATGTCAAATTTTGCCTCTTTTCCTTTGCCAATGCCTTTTCCATTTTCCATAACCATTAATTAATCTCGAGTGATGCCCACTAAGGTTTTTTTCCCAACATTCATCTTGGAATACGTGTCCCATGACCTTGGTCTTATTTTATTTACATAGAAAACCAACCAATGGATGTTACATGCAGACCTTAGGATGGACTCTAAGGGATGCTAGGAGTGGCAGTTGTTGGAGCTCAAGATTTGGCCAACTAGAGGAGAATATTGTTGTAGCTCGTGTTCATCATTGGAGAAGAGACATTTGATGGTGATAGGTGGCATCCCTCCTGCCCTATTTTAGCCTTCATTGGAGTAGTGCAGGAAGAACATAGTTACTGATCAAATGATAAAATTATTGATTCTTGTTTTTTTGAGGTAGCAAAAAAAACACCCGATTTTGAAAAGTGGTGATGCAGAAGAACTTTTTTCTTTTTAGCATATTTTTGGCACTTTAAATTTTGTTGTGTAACATTTTTTTTTAAATTTTATTGATTTTCATGCTTATTTTGAAAAGTGGTGATGCAACATTAAACCATTTCTTTTAGAGGGCTTATTTTGACACTTTATTTTTTTATTTATTTATCAAGCATGAACATTTATTTTAAAGTGTTAGTGATTTTCATGCTAATTTTGAAAATTGCTGATGCAACATCAACCCTTTTTGTTTAGATGGCTTATTTTTTACACATTAAATTTTCTAATGTATTAAGTGTGGATATTTTTTTTAAATATTGGTGATTTTCATATTGATAATCAAACATAAAAAAAGCCCATAAAAATGTTAAAAAAAAAAACAAAGTTAACATATAAAACTAAAAAATTTCAACAAAAACAAAAACAAAAATAAAAAAATAAATACAAAATATCAAAAAATAACTATAAAAGGGGGAACGAACTTTAAAAAACACATAATTTAAGGAAAAAAGACATCAAAATGATTTTTTTGAAGTTAAAAAAAAAATAATTAAAAAAAATGATAAACAAAATAATTAAAATTAAAAATTAAAAAATAAATAAATAAAAAACAAATTAAAAGAATTAAAATACAAAAAAATGATTTTTTTTTGTATTTAAATTATTTTAAATTATTTTCTAATTTATTTATAATTTAAAGAAAACAAAAAAAAAACCAAAAAAAAACATCAAAAACATTTTTTTGAAGTTTAAAAATTTTTATTTGAAAAATGACTTGAAAATATAAAATTTTGACCTAGGACCACTACTAAGTAAACCTGGAAAGAGTATTTTTTATCACTGAATATTTTTCACTAACACCGCGGATGATAAGTTGTACTAAATCCCAAATCTATCCCCAAACATGAAAAAAACTCCTTCCAAAATTTGGAAGTGAACTTGACATCTATTTATGATATAATATTCTTAGGAACACCGTGCAATCACATTATCTCCCTAATGAAAATTTGAACTACATCACTAGCTGAATTAGTAGACTTCACTGCGATGAAGTGAGATACCTTACTCAACTTGTCAACCACAACCAGGATGGAATCATGTTGCTTTGATTTCCTTGACAAACCTGTACTGAAGTCCATGGAAATTACCTCCCATTTCCACTTTGAAATTAGAATTGGGTGTAACAAACTAGCTGGATGCTTACACTATGCTTCTACCTGCTGAAAATCCAAAAATCTAGCAACAAAATCAACCACCTATTTCTTCAAGTTCAGCCAATGATAAAACTTCTTAAATGATATCAATGTCTTATGGTATCCAGAGTCACCTGAATATGACTTGACATGAAACTCCCTCAAGATAAGCTTCTTGAGCTCCTTGCTATCAAGCACATAAATCATGTTCCTGAATCTACCCAAGCCATATGTCATGAGGTGATATTCCTCATCCTTATCATCATCACCCTGTTGTATCAATATGCGCTTTAGGTACTGATACTTTTCATCATGTTTCCCTACCTGCAAGATCCACTCATGTAAATATGTCCCATAATAACTCACAACTACAATATGATTCACCTGCACTCTCCTACTGAGAATATATTCAACCCGTTTTCCTTGCCCTTGATGTACCTAATATCAAATTAAAACTGGCTGAGGGTAGCCAACCATCTAGCTTGAATGGAATTTAGATTGGGTTGGTCAAACTAGTACCTCAACCCACTATGATCACTCATTAGAATAAACCTCCTACCAAGAAGATAATGTGTCGACATATTCAATGCATGAATGATAGATGCCAACTCATGATCATAGGTCACATAGTTTTGCTTGTGCTCATTCAACTTCCTAACTCATAACATGCCACCTATCATTCCTGCATCAGGACTCCACCAAGTCCTTTCTTGCAAGCATCTGTACATACCACGAACTCCTTATCAGGATCTGCAATCTTCAAGACTGGAGCATTTGTAAGAAAATGCTTCAACTCCTCAAAGCGAGCTTCACACTCTTGAGTCCATTCAAAATTATTCCCTTTTTGCTGCAAGGATGTAGTAGGATAGGAAATTTGTGAGAAGTGGGCCTGATGAACCTCTTGTAATAACCTTCTAATCCCATGAATTATTTGACCTCGTCCACATTCCTACGAGTTGGTCACTCCATGATAGCTCTAATATTTTCCGGACCCACTGCCCCAAGTAATGACATGCTTCACATCTTCCCGCCAAATGTATGCTTTTCCCTTGATACTGAAAATAACTATCTTCGATTTCATATTCTCTATATAATCATGCAATTCGAAGAAATTCTTCTCCTAAGTAGCCACGCTTCTGCATTTTCTAGATTCTTCATCTCTCCATCAAATATAGGAGGCTTGGATTTCTTGAATTCATCTGGAAACTAATTCTTCTCACTCCTCCTATAAGAATGATATCGGAAATTAACATGATGTCTCTCTGAACTAGAACTAGAATATAACCCATAAGCACTACCTCTCCCTTAAGGTGTATCCAACTATCTTCCACCTCTAACTGTGTCATCCCTGTCCAACTTGTATCCTGATCGAGACTTGCTACGATATTCCACGTTAGTCCTTTATTCTTGTCCATGGATGATTCTTGGGTGTTCCTGTCTCTGTGAATATGATAAGCTTTGGAGGATATTTTCATTAACCTTTTCTTGATTTTCCTGAGCTCTGGTAAGTATTTCCTGTGATTGAATTATCATGTCATTATATTCCTTGCAACTTCTGATATCTGCCTTCAAGCTTCTTAGTGTATCTGTTATATCAGGAGAGTACTCATATCCTTGCTACTCAAATGATCTATAAGGAGATTCACATGAACTATAATCCACCATTTTTCTCGTCATATGTGACCTTTTAAATCCTACAAACATGTCATTTTAGATAAACCAAATATATACATAATCAAAATCATACCTTAGTGTGAAGTTTAGGGGAGGCTATCTTATCTGCACAATCAATTCAGATTAGAACTATAAATATATATGTACATATAATAACATAAAAATCATCAACCATCTCAACATAAACATCATGATGACAAAAGTCTACAACAATGACCATCATAATGCATGCACAACAAACACATCGACAACTAGCATGCATACATAAAAATCACATTTAGCCCATCTAGTCCAAGTGTTTGAACCTAGAATCTCTAATACCACTTTGTAACACATCCTCCCACATTTAACCAAATTCTAAAGCTTGTCAGGGTATACATGAGACGAGTGTCACTATGACATGATCCAACCTTCAAGTTCTAGTGCTACAACTTTGCTCGGATAAAAATTTGTAAATTCCCCTCCCCACATTTACCCGCTTTTAGAAGCCCTCCATGTAAATTTGATTCTCTTTGCTACTATGACATGACCCGACCTCCAATGTTCCAGTTAAGGAAGTGGGGCCTATAATCTAAATAATTATTAACATCCTATAGGGACTATAGATCACTTAAGAGCTGAAGAACCACCCCAAGTGATTAATATTTGAGATGGAACCCTTTTTCTCTGACTTGGAACCCCAACCAAACACACAACAAGCCAAGAATGTGGTTATAGGCCTCCAACCGCATCCATAAGCTTGCTTCCTTGCAGTGATGACCTGATTTTCGTGGTTCAGTGCCGATGGTCCCAAGATTTCAAACACTTTTCCAGGCTACCCTAGAGATAACTACCCATAACTTCCTGTATCTTTCTAGAATGATATTTAACATTATGGAAATGACAAACATCCAAAATGTTGAGATTGCAACAAGATGATGAGCTTAGTGGAAAGGAGTCGCCTTCACTAAGTGGGCCCGCAGGTTATTTTTGGCGCAAAGTCTATTTTTAGACTATGTCTATTTTTAGACATATGGATCATGTTCTATGAGTTGCAGGATGCTATTTGTGGATGGTTGGTCAATTTCGTATGGTAGGACTTCTATTTGCAGACATCTTTAGGCGGAATCTATTTTTAGATTGCAGTCTAAAAATGAATATGTCGAATATTATTAGCTCTTAATAATATTTGGACTCTAAACATTATCTTATTCTCTTGAACACTTGATTTGAAGATTACGGATGTAGCTGGTATGAAGGAATACGCTATTCTAAGGGTTATGTGGAGCTATTGCATGGATACTTTAGTTATAACTCATGTGACAGAGTTTGGTGGAGTTGATTGAGGAAGTTCGTGGAGTTGTATTCAGTTTAACTAATCTAAACATAATTGAGCTATTTGTATTCAGTTTAACTAATCGATAAAATTAGTGAGAGTGGTGTGAATTAATTATTAATTAATTCACTAATTATAAACTCATTGATCAACTAAAGAATGCATTAGTTAACTTCAGTGCATGGACAGTTTCAGTGGAGACCAGTGCATAAATAGGTGAAAGAGCAGGTTAACTATCGGTTGTGACTATACTATTTCTATTAGCAACACATTTATGAGTGGGCCATGAGATTGTGTAGTACAAGCCGGGTGGTTTATCTATTTAATGAAGCCATCCTACCCAACGTGAAAGCATATTAGAAGTGGCTATCAGGTGGCAGAGATTGGAGCATGTGTCTTGCTAGATCTAGCTTGATTAGTGTGTAGCAATTGGAGGTTGTGCTGAGAGCTTGTGAGGAGCTTTTTACAATGATTGTTACATGATCTCTATGACATATAATATACAGATAGTTGGGGGTTTTCAGCTTTAAGCTTTCCCATGAAATATTGTGTTCATATGTGTGATTGTTTATGGTTTTAATGTGCGCATGCGATTGTTTATATTTCCGCAATTAATGATCAATGGTAGAAGAGATTATGTATTGTGCATGAAGTTAAAATAGTGTGTGATTAGGAGAATCTCGGTGAATAATATATCAGTTATTCAAATTTCTACACAAAATTGAATGAAAAACTTGACCTAGACTGCCTAGAACACACCAGACATTTCATCAAACATATTGCAAACATGTAAGCTACAAGGCATGAATGCATATATCATCATAAACTAATGGTCTTCATCTAAGAATCACCAAGAAGGATCTAATCCCTCTTTAGCTATCTGCAATAACATTTGTTAGTCCATGCATTCATCAACCATTCAATAACTTATCAAAGCATGACATAAGCCATAGATAGAATATGCGATATAACCAACATATAACTAAAAATAACCAACATATAACCAACAAATAACCAACATATAAACCATGGAAACTCAACCATAATATCACCAGCATAACCACTAAAAATAATCATAGATCACCATAAGAATATATCTCATATTAACATATGAAAATTCAAACCAATTCAGGGACTTCCACGTACCACCCGATCGTAGATTGGGCTGAACAAAATCTCTCTTTCAACCAATCAACCCAACACCATATTCCAAGTATGAATGTGGGATCATAAGGGTTAAACAAAAACAAAACTAGCAGGATTCCTGCTATGGTCAAAATAACTATCATCAACCCAGTCATTCTCTCCTACATTTTCATGGCTTCAAGAACTAGTAACTCAACCCACAACGTTCCAAGGCTCCAAAGCATTTGTTTCAACCGTGGCTCTAGGGACTAGTAACTCAACCCACCAAGGGTTCTAGAGCATTTTTTCCAACCAACAACTTTAGGAATTAATAACTCAACCCAAACTATTCCAGGGCTTCTAGAGCACTTTTTCCAACCCACAACCATAAGGAGCTTGAGCACCGATCATAAAAACAAGTGGGAAAACCCACAACACGATGACTATCTAGGAAATGGAAAGGCAAGGTTGAAACTACTATCACTCCAGGAAAATATCAATGCCAATGAAAACACATAACTAGAGAATCACATGCATATACCATGCATAAAAAAATAAACATGTTAAATCTCACATGCACACAGTTACCTACAATTCACAACTAATTTTTTTCCTTACTTGCCACTGTCAAAGCTTCCTCTTGTGCAACCTTTTCTTTTCTGCTTGTCCAAGTGCTAATTCAGTCTCCTTTGCTGGTCCCTGATCAAAAGATGAGCAAAAGCTGTCAACTGATTCTCTGAAACCATTTTATCATTGAGGCCTTCATTTTATTCATTTTCCTTTGTTTTTCCCCTAATTTCCCATGCATGCAAATATATGTCTCTTCACCTTCATTTTCTCCTATTTTCCTTTATTTTCATAAATAAATGTCAAATTTTGCCTCTTTGCCTTTGCCAATGCCTTTTCCAATATCCATAACCATTAATTAATCTCGAGTGATGCGCACTAAGGTTTTTTTCCCAACATTCATCTTGGAATACGTGTCCCATGACCTTGGTCTTATTTTATTTACATAGAAAACCAACCAGTGGATGTTACATGCAGACCTTAGGATGGACTCTAAGGGCTGCTAGGAGTGGCAGTTGTTGGAGCTCAAGGTTTGGCCAACTAGAGGAGAATATTGTTGTAGCTCGTGTTCATCATTGGAGAAGAGACATTTGATGGTGATAGGTGGCATCCCTCCTGCCCTATTTTAGTCTTCATTGGAGCAGTGCAGGAAGAACATAGTTACTGATCAAACGAGAAAATTATTAATTTATGTTTTTTTGAGGTAGCAAAAAAAACACACGATTTTGAAAAGTGGTGATGCAGAATAACTTTTTTTTTTAAGCATATTTTTGGCACTTTAAATTTTGTTATGTAACCTTTTTTTTTTTAAAATGTTAGATTTTGAAAAGTGGTGATGCAACATTAAACCATTTCTTTTAGAGGGCTTATTTTGACACTTTAAATTTTTTTATTTATCAAGCATGAACATTTGTTTTAAAGTGTTAATGACTTTCATTCTAATTTTGAAAATTGCTGATGCAACATCAACCCTTTTTGTTTAGATGGCTTATTTTTTACACATTAAATTTTCTAATGTATTAAGTGTGGATATTTTTTTTAAATGTTGGTGATTTTCATGTTGATAATAAAACATTAAAAAAAACCCATAAAAATGTTAAAAAAAAACAAAATTAACATATAAAACAAAAAAATTTCAGCAAAAACAAAAATAAGTAAATACAAAATATCAAAAAATAACTATAAAAAGGTGGAAAGAACTTTAAAAAACACATAATTTAGGGAGAAAAAAAATTAAAAACATTTTTTTGAAGTTAAAAAAAAATAATTAAAAAAAATGATAAACAAAATAATTAAAATTAAAAATTAAAAAATAAATAAATAAATAAATAATAATTAAAATAATTAAAATAAAAAAAAATGTTTTTTTTTTTTTATTTTAATTATTTTCTAAAAAAAAAAAAAAAAAAACATTTTTTTGAAGTTTAAAAAAAAACTGCATAATAAAAACAAAATGATAAACAAAATAATGAAAATAAAAAATTTAAAAATAAATAAATTTAAAAAAAATAAAAGAAAAAAAATAATAAAGAAAAAAAATTATTTTTTTAAATAACTAAAAAAAACAAACTTCATATATATATATATATATATATATATATATATATATATATATATATATATATATATATATATATATATATATATATATATATATATATATATATATAATTGGGCTCGACTTGCGGCCGCCTAGGCAGGTCGAATTTACTTTTAATTTTTAATTTTTTAATTAATTAATTAATTAATTTTTTATTTTAATTTTAATTTTAAAATTTAATTATTATTGTTATTATTATTTAATAAATTATGACTTTTTGGTTTTTTAATGAATTTGTTTTTAATTATTATTTTCATTTTTTTTTAATAGATTTTAATTTGTTTTTTTTTTAATATGTTTTTTATTTTTTATTTTTTTCAAATTTTGTTTGAAAAAACGTTTTAATGTTTTTATTTTGATTTTAATTATAATTTTCAAGGTTTTTAATTATTAGTTTCAATATTTTAAATATTATTTGCAATATTTTTAATAGTTATTTTTATTTTTTTAATGTTTTTTTAATAGTTTTTTTTTTGCAATTTATTTATTTTTTTAATGTTTTTTTTTTTTTTTTTAAATTTATTTATTGTTAATTAATTTTTTAAATTTTGTTTAAATTGTTTTCAATGTTTTTTTTTTAAATTATCTCATTAATATTATTTATTTAATTTTAAGTTTTTTTTTTCAAATTTTCAAATTTTTTCTTAAATTATGTTTTTTTTTTTTAAATTGTTCTCTTTTTTTAAAATTTATGTTTTTTGTTTGTTTGTTTGTTTGTTTTTCTTAATTTTGATCTTTAATAAGTTTTTTTTTTTTTTTCTTTTACATTTTTATGTTTGATTTTTTTTTTGTTTTTTTTTTATTTTGTATTTTTTTTTTTCGTAATATTTTTTATTTTATTTTTTATGTTAAAATATATATTTTTATTTACTTGTTATTTTTTTGTGTTTTTTTTTCAATGTTTTCATGTTCCCAATATATTTTGATTGGATATATATGTCAAAATAAAAAATATGTAGAAGTAATATGTCTAGGAGAACATTTTTTTGTTGATGGTGTACTTCCTTAGAGGTCTATAGGATTTTGGAAGCAATTTTTTTTTTTGCATATCTTTAATATGTTTATTAGTTTCGATTTGTTAAATTCAAAGGAAATATAATTTTAATATTATTATTATTATTATTAAAGAAATAAAATTAAAATATATATATTACTCAATAATGAAATATAGGTTTTAAAAAACTATTTGCAAATTTCAAAATCTTAAAATTATTAAAAAAATAAAATATTTACACAAATTTCCAAAAAAACAAATGTTTTAATGCAGCGAGTATCAAAAACTCCAAATCACGTATAAATTCTTTTTTTTGTAAAGTTGTTCATCCATCATAACTGAAGTGTTTCCTATCCAATTATTTCAATACATTATATTTAATAAATTGTTATTAATATAATAAACTTAAAATAAAAATAAATTAATATAAATTAAATGGTAATATTTTTTTTAAAATAATATTAATACCATGGCTGAAAATTGTTGCAATTTTAAGGATGTTCATAGAGGTGATATTTTATCTTTAGTATCATTATTGGAATTTTAAGGCTTTTCAAAGACATGATATTTTATCTTTAATACCATGCCTAAAAATCATTGGAATTTTAAGACATTGATATTTTATCTTTAATGTCATGTCTATCATTGAAATTTTAAGGTTTTTCAGAGTCGTGATATTTTATATTTAATGTCATTATTAAAATATGTTGACAATTTACCCAAAAAAAAAGAGATCTTATTCCAACAACAACACTTTTCATTTTCAAGGTATTTTTTGCACACAAAAAAATGGCGACGTTATTCCAGCATCAACACTTTTCATTTTCATGGTGTTTTTGCACAAAAAATTTTGGCTTTTACTTCCATTTTTAAAAAATGTTGAAAATTTACCCCGAAAAAAAAACCTTAGTCGATAATAACACTTTTTGTTTTCAAGCTATTTTTTCATGTTTTTTTGTTGTTTTTTGGTTAGATTTCTCGTTTTTAGGTAATAGTTCTCGTTTGATCGGTAATTTTGTTGAAGACTATAGTGGGAAGAAAAGTCCCAAAAGAGCTGAGGAGCAACAGTGGGCAGAAGTTTCAAAGAGTTGTAGACTTAAAGGATGAAGGAGCAACTAGTGAGTGTGAATACCCTATTTGTTGATGATAGATGGACTTGTGATCAGTTAGAGGGAAGATTGAGGACACTGAGTTTAGTGGCATAAAGGAGTTAGTGCATTGATATAGGCAGGTGCTGCATAATAGAAGCAAAGGACCTGCCATGTACATGATACGACAAAGCAATTGTGACTGTCAACTACATCAACTAGATCATCCGTGTATCTTGTATTGTGTATTATTGTACTAGTGGATATTTGAGGGCCAACATCCCTGGTATGGGAGATTAGAGTGTTATATTATATCAGTTGGATTAATATAATGAATATTGGGTTATTGTACATATTTGTGTAAAAAATCGTTTATATTTTGTGCACTAGTAGATTTAATGTTGTTTATATTCAATTGTGCAAAGTAGACTTGTTGTGATACTTGGTTTGGTAGTGTTAGTGATTTAAGATAGACTTGTTGTGATACTTGGTTTGGTAGTGTTAGTGATTTAAGATATACTTGTTGTGATACTTGGTTTGGTAGTGTTAGTGATTTAAGATTCTATCCTAGAAACCGGTATCATGGAAAAAAAACAATCATTTTATATTCCCACCTCTCACCATTGTGACCTTCCATATGGCCATTCCTTCCCTTTCCTTTGGATCTATTGCATGAGAAAGAAGAGGAGCAAGTGTTCTCATATTGATTGGATGATATGTTGGATGCATTGGGTCTATGATTACACTTATTACTTGAATGATTTAATATGCATATTAGAGTAGGATGCATTTAATATTGATTTTTGCATTACAACCTAACATCATATAATGTTATCACACAATTATATTAATTTTTCATTTAAAATATATTTTACTTCTTGTTGATTTTACAAACTAATGAAAGCATGCGCGATCAAAGTGTGTCATCAAAACATGTTGGCCCATGTTCTTAGTATTTTATGTGCAAGTAACAAGTCTATGGTCCCATGGGATTGCTGGTGTTCTCATGAAATCCTTGTTCAAGTCCATGATTCATGCACTCTACTGAGAGCTCATGTCCCAGTTGGAGCTAGATGTTACCCACCACCATGTTAATTTGAAAGATCAGTGACAAATTCCAACCATGGGACTAGATTTCTCTTTTTGAGAGGACTAATTTTGACTATTGAAGCACTCAATTTGGACAAGGGAAATTGTATTTTTGAATTGAAGCCCACAATGTCACATTTGGTCTTGTTGGCCCTAAAAGGAAACCAGACACCCTTGGAAGCCTATAAATACAAGTGACCTCAATATAATTTGGACATCGCCAAACATCTTCTTCTTCTCTTCTTCACTGACTAGTTCGCATAGGTCTAAGGCTAGGTCAAGAATTTTGGTTTGTACAGGTCTACGATTACAAGGTCTAAAGCTTGCACACATGTTAGGGTTTTTGGTTTCTGACCGCAGGCTTGACACATGAAATTTTCAGCGATAATCACAGGCAGGAATGCACATCCGTGCTGTTGGAAGCTCTCAACTACACAAACACCTCTTCCTTCATGCAGTTGGGATCTAGGGCTGAAATTTGAAATTTCACCATAGTTGACCATATATAAGAAAAGTTGTCTCTAATTTGGATTGATGTTGGGAATATATTTCTGAATGTTGTTGCGTTAATTTTGCAAGATGATTTTTGTATTGGCTCATTGTACTTTATGCTGAACATTTTATGACAATCTAATAGAAGAAGGATTATAAAAAGTTTTCCCCATATTATATTTTTCCCTAATCATTGACCAAAAATATGGTGTCCTTTATGGATGTTTTAATTGTCTCCTTTTTCATTGCATTTATTGTTCTATCTTCAATTATTATTGATGATTGGAAATATTAATTATTGATGAAATATTGTTAATTGAGGAATTGAATTAGGATAAATTAATTGAAACAATATAGATCAATCTAAAATTTAACATGGTATTAGAGCTAAGGTAAAGGACAAGCCCAAAAGGAGACCATATTTGAAGCAATCATCTTTGGAAAGTTGAAGGAACCTATAAAATCAAGTCAATATTTCTTCCTCTTTCTTCAAGGAACATGAGAAGTTGGGTGACTCATCTAACTTTGTTGCATGGAAAATTAGGTTGGAGATCATAGTTAATAACAATGATGTTTTGGAATCCATTTAAGGAAAAGTACCCGATCCTCCATAGAATGCTTCCGCCGTTGCCAATAACAAGCACAAGAAAGGTGAATTAAAAGAAAAAAATGATATCTAATGGCGTACAAGATAATTTACTTGCATATGTTCAAGATTTGAGGAAGTCTAAGGACATGTACGATAAGATAGCTGGCATGTGTGAAGTCAACAATTGGAATGAAATCATATCCTTGAAATATCAACTCAAAGATATGAATATGAATAAAGGAGAATATGTTCAATCCTATATTATGAGGATATCTTGTCTTAGAGATCAATTGAAAATATTTTGGGAAACTGTGTCTGACAGGGAATTGGTGATTATAACCCTTAGAGGTCTCCCTTCCATTTAGGAAACCTTAATTACTACTATAATAAACAATAACACCTTCCCTTAATTTGATGAGATTTTTGGAAATATCACTCAAGAAGAATCAAGGATGATATAAAGAGACGAGATTCAATAGCATGAAGAAGTAGAGCCCATTGCATTCATTACTCAAAACAAGAAGAATAAAGGAAAATGAGGTCCATCAAATTCAATGAAGCCTCCTCCTCAAATATCAAAGAGAAGGAATGATAGAGAATCATCACACATTAAATGTTACAATTGTCACAAGAAATTTCATTATGCTCAAGATTTCCCCGAGAAGAACAAAGGTCCACACTAAAACACAAGAAGAAAAAATAATAGGTTTGATGATCACAGAAGAAGAGATGACCGAAGGAATGATCGTAATGGAGGAGATGAAAGAAGAAGAGATGCTCCAAGTGATCATGAAGAATATCATGGTCGTCAAAAGAAGTCAAGATACTCTAGGTATGAAAGTAATGTTAGAAATCAATTTGAATATATTCTTATTTCTTCTCTCACTAGTTCCTCTCCTTCAGATTCGTGGGATAGTTGGTTGGTTCATAGTGGGGCCACTTATCATTTCTCTGGGTATAATGAAGTTTTCTCTAATTTGGTAGAGAGGGAGTCAAATTTGAAAATTATTCTTGGAGACAACTCCACTCATCTCATAAAATGTTTTGGGTCTATCAAACTTCATTTGAATTATAGGGAATTGTTTGTGCTCCATGATGGGATGTATGTGTCGGGATTGAATAAGGATTTGGTATCAATATTTTCTTTTGAAGATAAAGGGGTTAGGGTTTCCTTCATCAATGGAAAGGTTCTTACTTGGCTTATTGGATCCCCTATGAGAGATGAATTTATGATTGGGATCAATATTTTAAGGAATCTATAGAGTCGCTAATAGACCTCTTCTAACATTGGTCCATGACACTAATCATATAAGGGAGATATGGAACCAAAGATTATCCCATATTCATTATGATGATCTCCCAAAATTGAATAAATTGGTCTCTCGTATTCCCGATGTTCAAGCCCAATATGATGGAGTATGTCTAGGTTGTGCCAATGGAAATAAGATAAGGGGACCATTCCACTCTAGCGAGAACAAGATGAATGTAATCCTCTAACTCATTCATTTTCATACAAGTGGTCTAATTCCATTACATTATATTGGTGGCCATCTCTACTAGATCACCTTCTTTGATGAATTATCAAGAAAGACGTGGATATATTATTTGAAGCACATGGATGAAGCCTTCGAAATGTTAAAGGAGATCAAAGCTTTGGTCGAAAATCAAACAAGGAAGATAATTAATATCTTCAAGTCTCACAATGGTGGAGAGTAATTTTAAAATGAGTTCATAGATTTTGCAAGATGGAAGGTATCAAGAAATATATGACCGTGCCCTATACTCTTGAAAAAATGGAGTCTCTGAAAAAAAATAATAGGTCTATTGTAGAAATCGCTCATGCCATGCTCCATGATAAAAAAATTTCAAAGTTAATTTAGGGAGAAACAAGGAATTTTGTCGTATATGTTCAAAACAAATTGCCTCATAAAGCATTGGAAAACAAGACCCTCGAATAAGTGTTCACAGGTGTCAAGCCCAATTTTTTTCATCTCCATATCTTTGGCTGCCTCGTATATTTACACGTGCCGAAGGAAAAAAGGAATAAGCTGGAATCCATGGGAAGAAAATGTATGTTTGTTGGATATTGTGAAAATTATAAAGAATTTAGAATATATATTCCGCGTCAAAGGAAGGTTGAAATTAGCAAGGATGTAACCTTCAATGAAGATGTTTCCCTTGGGAAAGCAAGGGTCCTTCCTCCACCTCCTCCTCCTGAGAATAAAAATTATGATATGGATATTCTATATGGTCCTTTCTTGCCTAAATATGAGAGAGACATTGTTGATGATCCCATGGAGCCCATGGACCCCTTAGATAATTCTCCATTTGATCCTCCTACTAGGAAGAGGCCACTTTGGCTTTGTGACACATTACAGGATGACGAGATATGAGTTCTCATTCAAAGATCATTTAGAGAAAGTAAGAATCCATGCAGGTACCAGGGATATGTTGCAGTTATGAGCACTATGATTTAAGTCGAACCTCCCACCCTTGAAGAAGCTACGAAAGAAAATTTTTGGAAGGATTTTATCGACGAAGAATATGAATCAATTATGAGGATTGATGTATGGGATGTTGTGTTGATACCAGAGGAGAAATATGTGGTGACTTCAAAGTGGCTATTCAAGATGAAACATGGAGTTTATGGAAGCATTGAGAAATATAAGGAAATGTTTGTGGCTTGAGTATTTTCCCAAAAAAAGAGAGAATATTATGACAATATATTTGCACCTGTGGCTCGATATACAACCATTCATTCGATAGTTGATCTTGCTGCAAGTCAAGGATATACCCTTGATTAGATGGAAATGAAGACAAGATTCATCCAAGGCATGTTACAAGAAGAAGTGTACGTTGAGTAGTCATAGGGATTTGACGTAGAGGATTGAAAGACACATGTTTAAAAGTTGAAAAAGGAATTATATGGTTTGAATCAAGCCCCCAGAGCATGGTATGCCTACATAAGCAGTTATTTGGTGAAGTTTGGATTCACAAGAAGTAATGTCGATCATAACCTCTACTTCAAGGTAGTCTAAGGTATGTCATTGATTTTGGTTTTATATGTTGACGATCTATTCTTGATAGGTAGTGAGCCCCTAATGATCGAGAATAAGAGGGAATTACATTCTGAATTCAAGATGAAGGAACTTGGACTCATGCACTACTTTATAGGCCTTGAGGTGTGGGAAAGACCAGGTGAAATTTTCCTTTCACAAGGAAAATATGTTGTGAATTTGCTGGAGAAATTTGGAATGAAAAAATTCAATTCCTTTCCCATAATGATGGAAATGAATTTCAAGAAGTTATGTGGAGAAGTTGTAGGACTCAATTTGGTGAATCCATCTGAGTCTAGAAATTTTATTGGGCATCTAATGTTCTTAGTGAACACCCATCCAGACATATGCTATGTAGTGAACACATTGATTTCTTCCAAACATATTTTGAGATATTTCTATGGGACGATCTCCCTTGGTGTGAGATATTTATCAGAGATGTTTGACTTCATGGATATACCGTTGCTGACTAGGCAGGAAATGTTATTGAAAGGAAGAGTATGTCTGGATGTTGTTTTAGCCTTGGATTTTCCATGATATCTTCAATGATCAGGAAGCAAAAGTATGTATCACTGAGTAATGTATGATGTGAGCCATTTGGCTAACTTGGACACTTGGGAGGAGTAGCTAAGGGGCATATTAATTGGAGAACATCTGACTCAGGGGAGGAGCTTATCGGATGTGGGTGCCACTGGGGAAAGAGAAGAGGTTTTGCAACATTCATCCTTACAGTTGCTTGAGGAAAAGAAATATTTGGGAAGGGAGGACTGTAATATTCCTAATTATCTTTCAACTAGTTGGAATATTAAATTTTTCTTTTTTCATTTAGATAGAATCTGGATAAGAGGGTAGGGATACCCATAAATCTCTTTAGAAGGAATAAAATCACTTCCAATGTGAATGTGGATCATCTTATCAGTTGGATAAAGCACTCTTAGGTGTGAATAAAGGTTGAAGCATGTGGAAGGGGTCAAGTTTGACCAAATCAACAGTGTTGGTATGGAGGTAGTGGAGAGTTATTGAGGGACATCACAATGTTAGTGGGAGGGAGTCTCCATGAGAGTAACATATTTAATGTGTGGGACAAAGGGTGAGGAGGCTCACAAAGCATATAAGGAAGGGGATGGAAGTCATAGAAGGCATTCTGAATACGGTTTATGTCTTGGTATTTTATGACTTTCTGTACACTTCAACTGTTTAGTGGAGTTTGCTGTGTTTTTTAGCACAAGGGTGTTTCTGAGCGGGAATCCCACCCTCATCCTCGGGGGACTTCGAGTGCCCACTCAAGAGAGGAGCATTGAGCTGCAGTTCCACCATCTGAAATCAGACCAAGCTTCAGCCATTATCCACAACGTAGTCTCCTTCAGGATTGTGGTTTTTTTGCAGGGCAGTAACAGTGGAGGATTGATAGATCCAGTTTTTGAGCTTGTTTTCCAGTGAGGGGAGTAGCCCTTCATATAGGAGGCTAGCAAGGAGGGTCCCTGATCATTATTTTTTCATCTGGAATTAGGCCAAGTTTCTGCCACCACTTATAGCACAGTCTCCTTCAAAAACTGCATTATTTTGCAGGGCAATTGCAGTATAGGGCTTAGTGCCCAAGTTTGAGAGTTATATTTCCAGTGAGGGGAGCAACCCTTCATCTGGGGATCTATTGGAGGAGTATCATCCATTTTTATATCATATCAACCACCTCCTATCAATCATCCAGTTTTAGAGCATTATTCATCCCTAGGGCTGCACTTTGGAATCTTGTATTTTGTGTATTTCCAGAAACCCTTTCTGGGCTGACTTGGAATTGTGCTAAAAGGCCTAGATATTTGATCCCAGAATTTTCTAAGCACTATATTAGAAGATCCATGTACTTTCAAATACAACAAAATTTATCCCCAACAAAAACAACGTTGTCTTAGCCTTCGACATTCTTATATAGCAGTTGTTCTTCATATTTTATGTACTGGGTTCTTAGAGGCTTATTTTGCCTAGCTTGAGTGTCTCTTTACTCAAGATTTTGTACACATTTCCTGCTATAATGTCTAATATAATGGCTTCATTATCTGCTCTCATTTGAGCTGTTGATATTTCACTGCAATTTCTAGTTATATGTTCTACATTCTTGTTTTCCCTAATTTGGAATATTACAATATAACTGCTTATGCTGAATTTACCTAAAGGTTTGTGGAAATATTTGACTGAAGAGAGCCATAAGCTCATTTTTTTGAGCTAGCTAAGCTCAAGCAGTCAGGAGATCTGGAAACTTATATCTATGAATTTTTGAAACTTTCAGTCATGGTGGCAGATCTATGGACAGTTGGAAGAGTACATATGTTTATTGATGGACTAGAAGAGCCTTTGCATAAGTTGGTAGAATCCACTAGATCAACTATGCTCCAGGATGTTGTTGGGCCAAGAATAAGGTACATTTTCACCCTAACTTTACCACGAATTGTTATGAAATTTTCCTCATCTTAATAGTAAAGGAAAGAAGAATTAATGTAAATTCAGGACAAAATGAACTAACGGTAAAAGGGGTGTTTAACAACGGGAATTGACTTGTTGTATCTTTTTTTACAGGGAAACAAAGTAGTTGAACCGATGATAACCGGAAGACAGCTGACAAAGAGAGAATAACGAGATCATGATGACTCCCATGGGCCGACGGAAGACGAAAAGACACCTCCGCATATGAAGAACTCAAACGATATCCACGAGCAGCATGATCTCATATGGAAAAGACCATTACCACTGTTGAAATCACCTTTAAAAGGTAGAAGACGAACAAGATAGATGGATCTGAATAGAGATTTTCTTCTGTAATAGACGTATTGGGATAGGATTGTCCAGTTATATCAATGTATTAACTTTCAGCTTAATAAAGGTTTTAGCATTTTTGGATAGTCAATATATGAGTTTTCCGTAGTGGTAGACTTCTGGTGGCCTTGGACCCAGCCCTGGGATTTTCTTCACTAATATTTGTGCTATACTTTCAATTACAGAACTCACGTTTTAGTCATCTAATTCATTTCGTGAGATATCATTTAATTGGTTGAATTGTGAACATAAGATGCTCCAACTTTATCTTTCATTAGAATAGTTCATCATTCATGCTTTCTTGCTTTCAGTCAATATTTTCATAATTGTTTAGATGCTTTCATCATTTCCCAATGCTTTATACTCATTTCATTAGTTTTAGTATGACTACTGTTCAATTCTGTATATAATTAAAGATTGGATCTTTTCATTAATATTGCAAGGTGTCTAGTTGTTGTTTGATTCAGAGAGACGTCCTTTCATAATTTAAAAGAGAATTCCATTGCAAAATTTAGATAAATAATTGTTGTTCAATTCCTTCAAACTGTTGTCCAATTTATTAGGATTTATATTCAATTCATCACAGTATGCTGTTCAATCATACGTTACTCTTTTCTATACTTACTTCGACGGAATAGCCAAAAGCATTCTATAATCCCTTTTCACTTTGAATTGATTGAACTTCGAGAATTAGATAGTCTTCCTTATGGTAATTTAGAGTATTTGTCCTTTGATATCACTTGCATATACTGTGCTCACACTCTTGAAATAACAAGAGTTGCCCTGGGTTGATAATTGAATGCGAAGCATTCAAGTTTCCTGTAACAGTCACCTTTATGACCCAACATTTTTGGTGCTGTTGCCGGGGAGAGTGTTTAAGAGTGATGTCCTTTATTTCTTCTTTATTTTTCTACGAAGAATTGGGTATTGAAAATGAGAGGTAAGAACCTACATACCGGCAAGCAAAACACTTTCTCTCCACCCTGCTTCTCAGCAATCGTGCAGAGGCTAGTAGGATAGGTGCTCTTGTTTTATGACTAGGAAGAAAAAGATAGAAACAAATAAAAATCATCCATTTAAATCCACAAAACCCAAAGGACCGGTGATCCTTGTAAAAACAACATATATAGATGAAATCATTAAGAAAGCTGAATCCCAGGCATCTGTAGGACCTAGAACCATTCCTACTCAAAGTCATACTGCACTCCCTCAGGCAACAGCCTCACCATCTGCAGCCTACGCCAAGATTCATAGTGAAACAGAAGGATCTGAACAAAGCCTTCAAACTGCTGATCACGTAAGTACTGATCCTTCGAGAGAGGGAGGTTATTGTAATTTACAGGAAGGGGAAGAAGAAACCAGCAGTGCAGTACAGGTAAAAACTTCGGAGCTTGGATCCCCTGAGAAACTAGTCGATACAGAGACACTAGGTATCCCAGATCGGGGATGTGTTGTAAGGCTTCCTACACATCCACTCCCTAATTCCACTAAGATTATTCCTCCAGAACAAGAAATCCCCGAGAATTATTGGCATATCTTTGATCAAATGGAAAACAATTAGAACCAGAACCAGAGGCAGACATCAACATTGGAATATCCCATTGTTGATCATGCTGTAAATGCCCCTATGAAATCCATTCCCTTATAAAACATCCCCACCTTCCATGGGCTGACCTCGGAAGATCCTGATGCATTTTTATTTGAATTCGATGTCTTATGTAGGGGATATGAATACACCACTGACCCTTAGAAACTGAAATTATTTCCCTCTACCTTGAAAGGGACCACATTACGTTGGTTCATGGGGCTCTGTGGGGGAACCATCAATAACTGGGACCAGATGAAGAACACTTTCCTTAATAAATATTAAGATTATTGCCGGACTTGAGAATTAAAAGATGAAATCTTCAATATGTCTGCAAAATAAAATGAGACATTAGAAGAGTACGTTGAGATATTTCAATATAACTTACAAAGGTCTCCATATACTTCACTATCCAAAGACATCTTAAAAGCAACAATGATTAAGGGAATGAAAGGAGAATGGGTTGAAACACTTAACATAATGGGAAAAGGGGACATCTACCAAGAAGAATATGATGATATGATTTCACTGTGTATCAGGTGCTCTCGGGGTAGTACATGAAGTAGGCCAATCAGGCGAGACTCAACTACAAGGGATCCTAAGTAGTCCGGTGGAAACGTGACCAGAGCAGAATTTGGTAATATTTTAGAATATTTCAAAACTAACATCTTGGGCACCTTGAAAACATATCTAGATGTCGTACAAGCCAAGTAGAAGCAAGTTATAGTAGAACAAAACTTGGTCATATTTTTCCCATGTTGTCGAAAGAAGCACAAACATAGGGAATGTCCATTAGACATGGTCCAGACATGCGCTATTTTCACCAAGGACCATGCTACGAACCATTGCCCTTCACTTCCGAGGCTGAAGGTAGTTTTTAAAGAAGTAGAAGAAGAGACAGAACCAATATATCTAATGAACAAGCGTCGACAATGGAAAGCACGACTAGTTATGCCACAAGACCTGCCTCAGTTCTTTTCTTCTCCGTAGTTTAACTAGAAAAACCCTGCAACAACTTGGCAGAACCAATCACCTTTCTCTAATTGGTCGTCTCAATCATTTCCTATGCCGCCTTGGCCAACACAACCCTCTTCAAGAAATAATTGGCCAAGTTTTCCTTGTTATCCCCCTTATTGGAAAAAAAATCCCTATCAATCCTAGTGGCCGGTCGCCCCTTCACAAACCACAAACTGGCCTCAGAACTCACAATGACCCCTGGGAATGACCAACCTACCAATGGGGACAAAATTTCAAAATCAACCTACATTACCAGCTCCATACCCAGTCAAGCACAACCCTCAGCCTATCATAAGGCCTCAATTGTCGTCTCAACCCAATCCTAACCCCAACAACATGCTAGTTCAGCTATTTTAGATTGTAGAAAACCCAAACCCTAAAATTGAACATATCAATGTAATGAACTAAGGCTAAGATCAGGATGTGTTATTTCACTAGAAAAAGATATGACCCTACAGGCCTTTCTAAAGTTCAACAATTTACATGATTTGAAAGCTTCAGATGACCTTCTTTATCAAACCAGACTCTCCTTTCCTTTGAGCTAGCATATTTCAACTATATTCCTGTTATGATCATCAGTCACATTCATAAAACCTGGAGTCCCTGTTTCATTTGTTTCAGTTCAAGTCAAACCTGGATTTTTGCAATCTTCTAAGTCAATACTGGCCCGCGCCCTCTGCTTATGGATGAAGGAGCGCCCTAACCCTCTGCTTGTAAATGAAGGAGGTTCTGGGCCTTGACAATTTACCAGTTTGCTGAGACAGTGGTGACCCTTTTCTTACTGTGATTTTCATGCTGGAAAGAGCTGTAAGGTCCTGATGAGTGACTTTTGGTTTTGCAGCTTCATCTCAGGATCATAATACATTCAGAAGCAGCTGTTCCTCTAACTGTAGATCAAGCATTTAATCCTGAGATGAAGTTATATTTCCTGCCTTTGTAGAAACCATAGATCACTATAAAAAACCTAATAGTCAGCTTGAGATTGGGCTTAGTGTTGAGATCTAGGGGATGTGAGTGGCGCGACTTAGGGCTGTTTGTCAATTTCATTTGCAAAGTAAGAGGTCAGTCATGGTAGGTCTGTTGCAGATGGGGGCTTTTTGGCTTTTTGATGATTGCCAAGGGTGAAATGTCTTAAAACGCCACTTCCTAACATAGGGGAGACTTTTTGAAACAGATGTGGATTTGCCTTTTAAAGCTAATGGGCAGACCAATAAGGCTGAAGCTAGATAGGATTGTGATATGAGGTTTTGATTTCGACATGGGCGAACTGAAAAGGTAGAAGGGTGAAAAAAGTTTTAGGAGGGTTTTCTGGATGACATATTGACATAAGGAAATCAGTTTCTAGAAAACTCAGTTGTAGATATAGTCATCACTAACATGTAAAAAAATACTGATGGCTAACAGTGGCTCCATTTGGGGAGGGCAGCTCCTCGTCAGGAGGTGTCCAGAATTCAGATCTTTGGCTTATGAAGACCAGTGCCTTATCCATTGGCGCAAAATTTTACCCTTCTCTTGATGTTATTTCTGAAAGTGACAGCATGGTTAACATCAATGATACTTCTACCTACCCCACTATCTTTCCTAACATTTTTTTCTTCTCTTTGGCGCATTTGAACTAGCAGCCTTTTGACAATGTATATTTTTCTTTTTGCAAAATGAACCTATCTATTTCTACTCTTATATCTGCCGGGAGTTTAGATTAAGCTGATGAACTCCTTCATTTCTCTACCTAAAACTAGATCGACTGTCAAGATTAAGCAGTTTGACAGGATTTCATTCTCTAATCTACAACATGAAATTCAAAAATGATCAAATCAGGATTAGGCAGTCTGATTTGTCATGCATTTGTGGCATAAAAGACAAGCTGCACACAAATGCTATTTTGCAATAAAAGGAAACTAGACAAGCGGGGCTAAGATGTACAATGTGTTTTTCATCCCTCGCTTCTCTCTTTGGTTCTGTTTTAGGCATGTGGAACCAGAATCTCTCCCTAATCTAAGCTCTGTGATAAGTCAATCTTACACAATGTTGACTATCTTGGCGCTCACTAACTTATCAGCAAATAAATTTAAACCTGCTCAGCTATGATTAGGCTAGATAGCTGAACAAGACATTGAAGCACTAGTAGTGGCATTTAGACTTGCTCGCTTTCCGAAAGACTATTTTTTTGGAACATGGGACTTTTGTTCTATCTTCACTTGCCCTCTTTTCTGCTTTTTACTGTTTTTGACTTTCCTATCTTTTACTGTTTTTTATTTTTTCATTTTTTCAATATTTCAAACAATGGTATGTACAATGACTGAAAGTATCTCAAACTCAAAAATCTTGGAAATGACGGAATTTCAGCATCTTATCCTCGTAAGGATCTCCTCTCACCCTTGGCCCACTTAACTCTTGAAAAGAAAAATTTGGGAAATTTTCTCTCTCTAACATAACATAGGGATTCATGCAAGAATCTCTAAATAGTCCAGTATCCTCCCTTTGTACCTCTCTGAATATCTGATTTCCACTCCTTTCCCTATTGTATGCTTTCTTCAGGTAGTGTATGTACTCTCGGTCATTTTTGAAAAAGATAATGACATCATAAAGGTATGCAAAAATACAGAAATTTAAAACTGGGAACATGGCCTTCATGAACAGATTTCTGATATTGGGTGGTTTAGCAATTTTGAACTTGAAATCAGATTTACCTCCCGCAAACTGGAAAAAATCTTTAAGTTGTCTACTTTGCAAAGGAATCTGATGATTATGATCTGAAAGATGATCTTGCAAGAATACATGATTAGAAGCATTTTCAATTGGTGAATCATGATCTTGGGTAGAAAAAACATGATTTTTGTTATATGGAGATGCAGTATTATTTCTAAAATCAAAACAGATTCTATGGCCACTAGTTTTATTTTTGATCATTTCAGTTTGTTTCAGTTTGTTGTGTTTGCTTTTGTTAAAGTTGTTCTTTGAGGAAAAGGTAGTGATACAATGTTTTCCCTTGTTTTTTCTGTAGAAATTAGTATTTTGCATGAGATTCCTGATTTTAGCATTTCTAAGTTCTTCATGAAAGGATAAAATATGAGCCAATTTCAATGGTTCAGGTATGCTGGGATTATAACTGTCATCCTTGCTCATAAGAAGTTCATCTGGCATTTTCTCAAGATGTTGAGCTACCGAGGTTATGGTCAAAGTTTTATTTGCAGTAGGAGGGTCACATGATGGTAAATCTTTGAGGTATGGTAGAAACATTAAACTCCCTTTCTCTCGGGTTCCAAATAGGTTTATGATGTGTAGGTCTTCTAAAGCTTTTACCCGGAAGAAATTTCCATAAGTTACTGCTGGTGTCTGACTAAAGCTAGAGCAATTTTCTTGATAGTACATGAGAGTTTGTGCTTCTTGCTCTAATCCTACTTTGGAGAGGGGAAACTTACATTCCTCAAGACACAGTTGTTCATGATCATTGTAGTTTTGAGTGTCCAGTTCATCATAAGGCATCAGGGACAACTGATGTGGTGGATCCAAGTCTATAATGGTTTCTTCTGACTCTTCCTCCATGTTTACATCTATATGCATAATGAAAGAGTTTAAGTCGGAACGCAAAGAGCACATTGGAATATTATCTGGCCTATCTTGACTGCTAATCATGTATTTCATGTGTGATTCGCGGTAGAGTATCCTGGTCTGACCAAACACAGGAATGGTGGCATATGACATGTCTAGTTGGATATTCCCTTGGAGTTTGGCTCCCCAAGATCTGGATAGGAGCATCCCGTACTTGGGAGGAATGTCTGCCACTACTATATCCATGATTAGATGTTTCGCGGGTATTTGGGCCAGACTAAAACAAAGGTCTTTGATCAAACCCAGGCATTGGACTCTGCTTGAATCAAATGAATACAAGTCTTTGTATGGTCTTGTGATTTCCAAGCCTAATCTTTCCATTACTACCTTCGGCATAAGATTATGTGAGGCGCCGGAGTCTAGCATGGCATTATGGAGGATTTGGTCGTGGATGTTTAGGCTAATGTAAAATGGAAGAGTAACTCCCTCTTGGAATTTTCCTTCTACCTTTGGACCAAACAATACCTCAGGAATGTCATCAGTGAGATTAACAGTGTTCGCATCATTCCCTAGATTTAAGACTTTTAGTACTTGGGATTTATAAGAGTTTTGGGCAATGAGTTCAGTAAGAGGCATGGTGATTTTGATCTTAGCGATTTCGCCTTCAAAGCTAAAAGGCATTTGAAGTTTGGAAATGTTTGTTTCAGCTTTTTCAGCTAAGACCTTGTCTGTGTTCTGAGTTTGTTGACCTTGTTTAGGGATTTTGTTTGCCATAGTTGTTTTGGTGACCTTTGTAGGAGTATCTGAGAGAGGACTATTTTGGATAACTTTAGCTTGGCTTTGGTCAGTCTTCTCAACCTTGATTTTGTCATTGTCTACTGCTTTCTTGAGGATGGTATTAGGGACTTTAGCAGTATCTGAGTTACCTTTCTTGACATTATCTTGGTTTCTTTTACTTCTAAGGTCATATTGCCTGTGAGATTCTATAATGGCATTCTGAAAATCTATGGCAGGGTCGTCAAGATCTTCATAGTTAGTCTCATCTTGATCAGGCGAAAAGAAAGCTTGTTCTTCTTCTGTGAGGTACACCTCACTCTCACTATCAGATCCTATGAGGTTTAGATGACTTTCATCAAGAGGTTCTGTATCCCTATCATCCTCTTCCACATAGTTTTCATTGAATGGTGGCCTGATCTGTTGGTCATTATCCCTTGGTCTGTTTTGGGGCTGCTCCCTCCTAAAGTTTTGGTTTCGGTTTCTAATTGGGGGGTTTGGCTGGTTGTCCCTAACATGAGCTTTTTCATTGATATTTTCCCACATTTTAGCCATGGATTTGACTAAGTCATCTATTCTGGGATCTAGGGAAGGTGATGAAGTGGAGACCTCATCTCTATATGTGACTTTTCTTTCTGATCTAGTTCTAGCTCTTTTTTCAGCTAAGTTGGCATCTGCTTTTATAGCTATTTGTTGCATTTCCTCTAAAGTAGGGGGATCCTTGTCTCTCAGATGATATGTCATGTCCGGATCAAAACCCTCGGGAAATTTTGCCAAAGCTAAACCAAGTGGAGGTTTGAAATGAGGTGGGAGGGAGTTATATACACTGTTGAACCTAGTACAGTAAGCTTGGACACTTTCCCCATTTTCCCGTTTTAGATTGTTATATTATGACGGGATTTGAATGGGGTTTCTTCGGATTTCCCACCTATTTCTGAAAACTTGATGTAGTTCTGGGATATCATGGATACTATTTGGAGCTAAGCTTTTGAACCATGCTTTGGGTTCACCACCAAGACTTTGGGCAAATATTCTCATTCTGACAGTCTCGTCTTGTACCTCTAGGTATTCGTAAGCATCAGTCATTCTACTTATATGCTGTTGAGGTGTGGTGGTGTCTTCTCCAGTAAAGTGTGGGATTTTGTCTTGATATTTGTTTGGGAGAGGAGCTAAAGGCGGTGGCAACACCAAAGGTGCGTACCAGGCAGCCATAACTAGAGCTAATGGATGATGTACAAGATGAGGACTAGTAGGCTGAAATGAAGTGGTTTGAACAGTGGTGGTTTGACCAGGTGTGACGGATGAACCTGGACTAGTGATCTGGTTTTGAGCAGATCTGGGATGATAGGAGCCAAATTGATAAAGAAGCTGGAAATCAGGAGGAGTGGTAGGTGAAGCTTCTCTACTAGGACTCTGTGGGGTGTCTAGGGGTTCAAGATCGTCAAAGTCTATCCTACTATATGATTTGCTTCTGGGAAGAGTTTGTGATGACTCTAGTTCCAAAGGTGAATCTAGTAGGCTAGTGCGATGTTTAGGTACAGATCTTGTTCTACGGGTGAATCTACCAGAAGTTAGATGATCAGTTTCGGAAGCTTGCCACAGAATCTTCTCTGGGTCATCTACTATGATAGGGGGATTTGTGTCTGGATGAGATCTGGTATTGATTCTTCGTGAAGCCAGATTTTAGATCCAGAGTTTAGAGAGAATGGTATTGGTGAATGTTCTGGATGAATGGTTTTTCTAAAGTTTTACTAAGGTGAAGGATGGTCAAAGTAACAGGATGGATTAGTGGAGTCGCCAGGTGAAAAATGGGTTGTTCTTATGAAGATAGCTATGGTCCACCAACAATAACTATTCTGAGAATGTTTTTGGATTTTCTGATTTTTATGTGCAGCTTATGGTTTGTTAAAGTATCCTAGACTTGTTTCAACACTTTGCTAGGGTGATGAGAACAAAAAGAGTTTACTCTAAAAAATGAGTCTATGGACTGCTTGCTTGTTTATGGTACCTAAAGGACCAAAGAGTCTATAAGAGTTTGCTGGACTATTATGTACTCAGTGTCTTACCATCTCTCGCTATGTTAGTGAGTGATGGGAAAGGTCTATCGGATAGTAGCCTAGAGTTTGGTGAAATAGTAAGGCTTACTAGAAGTTAGTGGAGTCGCCAGGTGGAAAATCAGTTGTTTTGAGATATACTTGTATGGTCCACCACCAGTAATGTCAAAAGCCAATCTAAGGGAGTTTTTTGTGGTTTTTTCTAAGTTTTATGTGCAGCCTAGGATGTAAGAGTGTTATAAACCTGATTCATCACTTTGCTAAGATGGTGAAACATAGAGTTTGCACTAAATGATTCTAGAGGCTGATGGTTTAATTTAAAAGTTAAAGGACTAAGGAGCCTATAAAAGTTTGCTAGACTGTCATGTGCTCAATAGGTCCCACCGTGATCGCCATTATGTTAGGGTCCCGTGATTTGGCCGATTGGCTAGCCAAATGACGATGTAACATCAAACCAAGCTTTGGAGCCCAAGGACCTAGCCTTCCTGGACTCAGAGAGGGCTCTCTCTATAAGTGTAAAAGATGTCGGTGTGTTTACTTGCGATTTCCTGATATTAGGCTAGTTATGAAGTGTGTTTTTGGTTTTTTTTAGTTTTTAAGTTTTCGAGGAATAAAATTGATCAAATACATAAACTGGATAACAAGATGTAGATAAATTGGGCTATGGGGTCAAACAGGTCAAGGAAGCTATGAAGTGATGATGTAAAGCTGCTGTAGGGCCGATTTGATTCACGGTAGAAGGGATCTCTGGGAAAAATGGATTAAGTGGACAACAAGTTGGTGAAAGACAAGGGATTTCAAGTGTAACTAGTTAATAGCAGACAATAAACATGTAATATCAAGCCATTAATCATGCTAAGTATAACTATAAGCTAATTAATACATAGAAATCAAACATTCCAGCCATACATAGAGGTATAAGACCCTCTAACTTCGGGAAATGACTATCAGACTTTGGGGAAAACACACAAGACAAACTAAAAACTCATCAACTACGCCGGAACGCCTAAACATAGTCTCTAAGTCATTGGGCACTTTGACAAACAAGATTTCATAGTTGTAGGCAAAGGGCTAGATCGGGACTAGGCCTCCTTGGTTCAACAAGATGATCAACAAATCAGTCAAAGAGAAAGTTTTATGGACAGAACTATGGGCAGCTGATAGGTAGGTAGGGAAAACCATACATCCTACTCAACATACATAGAACTTATGAATAAAACTTAGCAACAACACCTTAAGTTACTAAAGAGCAGCTAAGAATTCTTTAGCATAACTAAGGGAGAAGAAAACATCAAGCTATGAAGATTCAGGGATTTTGAGGTGCCTCCATGGGCATATCTCAAAATCAATCTCTAATGATCTATAGCAGCAAGAAATATGGATTATGAATGAACACTAGAAAGACAAAACACATTAAGAAGCACTATACCATTCTACCATGTCAAGGAATCCATCAACAATCCTTCATCATTCCTCAAAAGCATCCAAGAGGCAGTCCAAAAATCATAACTCTAGTGTATTCTTCAAAGCTCATATGACCAATGTATTAATTCTTCTCTCAAGTTCAGCCTCTGATTTACAATGAAACCCATGGAATAAATAGGCTTGAGGGAGGAAAACCTCATGGAGAAACTAGCTATCCCATTGGCCAAGTCAAAATATCTAAACTTGTCCTTGAGGCTTTGCAAAGCCCAAGGCACAAAATATCCCATAAAATATCTAAAAAACTGCTAAAAACAGAAATTATATTGACTTTACATGATTTCCCAATGATAAAAATAGCTTAACGCACATTTGGGAAAAGCAGATTTTTGGAGTTCAAAAATTACAAAAATACTTCATATTTATGCCTGAAAAAGGTCCCCTGACTTGCTGAAGGCAAATGGCAGCCTTCCCGGTGTCGAAATGAGGCTCATGATGGCTCGTTGGAAAGCTCTCTATGTCTTCTTTCCGACGCAAGTGAAATCACCTCAATCTGATCTCTGAAAGTCCCTCAAAACTGTACATGTGTGCAAAAACCCAGAAAATAGCAGGCTGCTGATATGGCGGGCAGAATGTGCAAAAAGAGGGTGTTTTTCGCCAATTTGAGGGGGCGAATGATCTTCAAATGCCCTGAAAATCGCTGGAGAGCTGCTCATGGAATTATGGCATCCATCGGTATCATTCTCTTCCCTTGACGACTCATCAAACTGAAATGGCGAATTTATGAGTTTTTGGCCAAAAACCCAAAAATGCCAAAAAACAAAAAGTTGTCGAAACAGACCCAAAATTGGCATGCATGACCCTCAAGGGTCCATAGAAACATGCTCCGAAGCTGAAGCCAAAATATCAAGGGCTGATATGCTTTTCCCTCCCTTCCGTGCTAGGCGCCTCTCCTTCAACTTCTTCAATTTCTCTTGTGCTACCTTTAATTTTCGCCTGGAAAACTGATTTAGCTTCTGAAAGTGAAGAGTCCTCTTTCTCTGTAGCTCAAGATCCCTGTTCGCCTTCTCAAGCTTGGTTTCCAAATGCTGGTTAGCTCTCTCAAGCCATGCTTCTTTGTTTTCTTCAATTTCTTGCTCAAAGAGGGCAGTGAGAGGAAAGGCTTCGAAATGAGCTTTTTCTTCTGCTCTCTGTTTCTCCAAGGCTCTTCTAAGCCCTATGGTCCTAGGCCTCTTTCGCCTAGGCTGGTCTTCCTCCTCTTCATCATCAAACTTGCCAATGAGCTCTTCAATTCTTACTTGCGCCTTTTCTGCCTCTTTCTCATACTTGATCGCCCTTGCCTCATGGATAGCTGCATGAAACTTCATTTGTTTGTTTTCAACCTCCAAGAAATGGTTGAAATTCCTCGCCCTTTGAAGATATTCTTGTAACACCTCAATTTTCCCTTATTTGTGAATGAGGAGGTTTTCAAGGATGCGGGCCTCGTTATCATTGTCATCGCTTGGGATAGGGATGACAGCTGATTTACCTCTATGCTTGGTACTTTCTCCAACTATGCTTTTGCCTTTGAAGGCTAATCTGGCGCTTTTTCTCCTTGGCAAGCTAGAAGTTGTCTTTTTGGGCAATTTCCTCTTTTTAGGAACAACTTTGGTCACTGTCAAGGAGGCAGCCTCAGCTTGCTGTCCTTCCTCAACATCCTGTCCAGTTTGTGGCTCAAAAGGCGCTTCAATTGTTTGCTCAACTTGCTGCTCTTCAATTTCTGTCTGCTGTTGTCCCTCTTCTTGTACCTGCTGCTGTTCATCAACCTGTAGCTGCTGCTGATCTTCAAACTCTAGTTGCTGCTGTTCATCAATCTCCAACTGCTGCTATCCCTCAATATCTGGCTGCTGCTGTTCACTAATCTCCAACTGCTGCTGTTCACTGACTTCTTTTTCTCCCTGTGGTTCACTGCCCTCTCCTTCTCCCTGTTCACTTGGCTGCCCAGTGTTCATCTTGAGTTTTTTAGGGGTAGGCCTACTAGACAAAGGCACTGGGCGATGGACAGGCTGAGTAGGAGACACATGAACAGGAGGGACAGTGGCGAAATCTGCATGGCTAATGAATGAATCCCATGAAACCCCTTTTTTCTCCAGCTGGTGTAAGAAGATAATTTTGATCAAGGAATGATGAAAGAGAGAAGGGATTTGCTGAGGTGGAGCTTTCTTTTGGGCAGTAGAAGCCATTTTCTCTATGCTTTTGGACAAAAAGTATGGAAGGTTTAGCTGCCTGCTTCTGGTAAAGTGCATCAACAAGCGGACATGATAGGCATAAATTTGGTTAAACCTCCCTTCACAAGTGAAATATCTCATTATGGCTTTCATCAGTGGAGCATAACTGTCAAGAAGATAGGAAAAAGGGAAAATAGCAGTGATGGTTTCCCTATGTTCAAGTTTGATGAAAGGTTTATAATCCTCTAGATCAAGATGAGCTTGTTTAAACCACTTTTCACCATGATACGGGATCTTGGTAGCCTTGGATACATACCTTGGGGAGATTTTGAAATCAAGACCCGCCAACTGGAAGTGTTTGTCCTTGAATCTCAAAGCGCACAAATGTGTAAGTGGCGAAAAACTCTTGACTTCTTCTATTCTCTGGCAGAAATCAAGATAGCCTACTTCATGGAAATTAAAAAGCACTGATGGGTGAGCATTGATTTCTTCTATGGAGATAGGCTCATATCTCTTATGTGGACCGCTCCTGTGATCTTGCTTTGGAGGCATTCTGACTTGAACAAGCTTTGGAAGAGGCAAACTGCCTTCACTGTATGAAAAATGTTCTGCTGGATTGAAAATAGTCACTAGACTGTTTGGACAGTTTAGACAATATGGTTTGGATGAAATGCCACAATTTTTCTTTGAATAAACCACCTCTGCACTCTTTAAAAAACAGCCCTTCACCTTTGGATGCACTTCAGCCAGGCAAACTTTTTAATATGGTACCCTGTGTAAAGGTGAGACAAACTCCTGTGTCAATTTCCTGTGCACAGTTTTGAAAAACTACTCCTGGTGAGTTTGTCAGAGGTCAATCAATCATAGCTACATCTTTGTCTTCAATATAAAACTGTAATCATCAACCACCTGTCCTTTAGAAGTAGCCCTATTCACCTTCAGAACATCTCTGTCAACAAATCTTCAACATGATACAATATGGTTTCTAGAAAAGGCAGACCCAAGTTAGATGTAAAATCAATGCACAGTGCTTTAGGAAACACACCCTTTCACCTGTGAAGTTTAAGAAATCAAACACCACTTTTGTATCTCTGCCTTCAAAGTTAAATTCCCATCAACGAACTCTGCCCTTCAGTGTACAGTTCATCCTTAGAATCTCTTTGTCAATCAACTTTTCAAAATGATACAATATGGTGAAAAAGAGGGCAGACCTAGGTTAGATGAAAAAAATCAATACACGGTGCTTTATGAAGGACACTTTTTCTTGTGAAGTTAAAAGATCAACCATCACCTGTGTACCTCTGCCTCCAATGTTTAAATTTAACCACCAACAACTCTGTCCTTTAATATGCTTGTTCACCTTTGGAAACTCTTTGCCAACAAACTTACAGTAGTGAAAAATACAGTGAAATAGGGGCAGATTGCTAAAAGGTGTGCTTGTGAGAAAATGCCAACAGTCACTCTGTTCTTGAAATCTTTGATGTCAACCAACACACCAAAACTCCTTGCTCAAGGAGGCTTTCAACCATTAAAACCTTACCCTGTATAAGTGTGCCACCCTTCAACAATTTGTATCTCTAGCAAACCATCCTACATATGTCTAGACAGTAAAAACACAGGGCTGGGGTAAAATGACAGAGCTTTAGAAGACTATCAAGCTTTTAGACAGAGATTATATGAGTTTTCTCTTTTTAAAACAATGAATGGTCCTTTATGAATGCAGCCCTCTGGTGATATTGTGAAAACCTCTGTTAGGATGAATAACACTTGCAAAATAGGTTTTGAACAGCATAAAACAGTCAATCAACCGTTTTCCCCTGAAGCCTCGAGGTGGCTTTGAATAACATGGAAAAATGTATGAGAAATACCTCTAGGATCGATGAAAAACCCTTGTGCAGGGCCGGAGTAGCATTACAAACCTTTAAAACCTGCGCGGCACTCCTTTGACACCAGCACGTCGCTCATACAATGTTTGTCGGGTCGGCCTGTCGGGTGGTCGGGCGGCCTTGTATAGGCGCGTCGCGCCAATGTACAGGTGCGTCGCTCCGACGAAGGTGGCCCGTGCAAATTTCCGCCCAGGCACGTCGCGCAAGAACCCAGGCACGTTGCGCAGTTTTTCTCAGTGCAAACTTGTGAACTTTCGACCAGATTTTCTTGCCTTGGTGCTAGGGAGGCGCGGGCTCTTCTTCAGTTTTTGAAAATGAAATCTTTACATCATACTTACCCTTTGATGTTATGTCACAATAAATCTCCAACGGTCATTTACTTGGGAAAAGAACGTTGGTTTTCAACTCTGTTTGTTTTTAAAACAGTGGGTTTGTCATTTTGAATATGTGAACCCGAAACATGACTCTGACCCCGAGCTTTAAACCTTGGCAAACACTCAACAAACTTCATCACCTCTGCCATTGTTTTTAACAATGTTGGGACTATTTCTGATGTAAGGCAACCCACCTTACCACTGTAAAGATAATGCTAAAAAACTGTTATGTTTCTGAAAGACAGAGCTTGCCTTGTTAATGTATTTTGACTGGTGTATTGGTCTTTTGTAAGAGAGACATTCCAAAACCTCGACTCTGTCCCCTGTTTTGACAATTTAGGTGAAATGTTAACAAAGAAAAGTCATCTAAAATCTGTCAAAATGCATTCGAAAGATGTTTTATCACTTAACAGGAGATTGCATGTGCCCTTCCAACTTGTTTAATAATTTCTGCCCTTAGGTGATTTATAAGCTTTTCCCTAGACTGTAGCGCCTTCTTTAGGTTGCATTCTTTCACACTATACTTCACTGTTTACTCAAAAGGATCTCCTTCAGACTTCTGGGCAAGGGATAGTGGAGTACTGTTTTAACCATTTCCTTTAAAGAAACTGCTCCTTGTGGTATCAATGCATGCATATGTTCAATGTTGTCTCCCTTCTACTTTAGGTACAGTCTGACAGACAGCTCTTTTGAATAGGAGTACCAATACCTTTGTATCATCAGCACTATCATTTACCTGTGCAATGACCTTTATTCAATTTCTTTGTGTTCTTTCTCTGCACTTTTTAGACCCATCAGTTTTCAACAACCTGCAATGGCTTTGGCCATCTGCTCATATATGGAGGAGGCTCTTCATCAGGTAAGGTATCTGAAGGCTTTTTGACAACTCTGTTTGACACAGCCTTTCTCTGAATGTGATGGTAAGTAAACCACTTGAAAAACATCAATCTTAGCATCTTTACTTGCAAGCATCACTGTATTTCAGAAGAAACCCTAGCCACAGTGACACTGTTCCTCTGTATTGCTCTAAGGGTGACTAAAATATCATCATGTGTTTTGGTCATCTCATGACAAACCATTTGAAGGATAATCTCTGTAATTATGGAGGTCAGTGTCTTTTGAGAAAACAAGAACTTTCCTTCTGCCTGTGTAATGGCATTGGTTAACAGCATCTATTCCATTTGATCCTGTGGATAAGAAGGGTACTTATGATTTGGAATTTTCACCAATGACATGCCTTTCTTCATTTCAACAATTCACATGATTTGAAAGCTTCAGATGACCTCCTTTATCAGACCAGACTCTTTTTCCTAGCATATTCCAAACTCTGTTCCTGTTATGACCATCAGTCACATTCATAAAACCTGGAGTCCCTGTTTCATTTGTTTCAGTTCAAGTCAAACCTGGACTTTTGCAATCTTCTAAGTCAATACTGGCCTGCGCCCTCTGCTTATGGATGAAGGAGGCGCCCTAACCCTCTGCTTGTAAATGAAGGAGGTTCTGGGCCTTGACCATTTACCAGTTTGCTGAGACAGTGGTGACCCTTTCTTACTGTGATTTTCATGCTGGAAAGAGCTGTAAGGTCCTGATGAGTGAATTTTGTTTTGCAGCTTCATCTCAGGCTCATAATACATTTAGAAGCAGCTGTTCCTCTAACTGTAGATCAAGCATTTAATCCTGAGATGAAGTTATATTTCCTGCCTTTGTAGAAACCATAGAACACTATAAAAAACCTAATAGTCAGCTTGAGATTGGGCTTAGTGCTGAGATCTAGGGGATGTGAGTGGCGCGACTTAGGGCTGTTTGTCAATTTCATTTGCAAAGTAAGAGGTCAGTCATGGTAGGTCTGTTGCAGATGGAGGCTTTTTGGCTTTTTGATGATTTCCAAGGGTGAAATGTCTTAAAACGCCACTTCCTAACATAGGGGAGATTTTTTGAAATAGATGTGGATTTTCCTTTTAAAGCTGATGGGCAGACCAATAAGGCTGAAGCTAGATAGGATTGTGATATGAGGTTTTGATTTCGACATGGGCAAACTGAAAAGGTAGAAGGGTGAAAAAAGTTTTAGGAGGGTTTTCTGGATGACATATTGACATAAGGAAATCAGTTTCTAGAAAACTCAGCTGTAGATATAGTCATCACTAACATGTAAAAAAAAATACTGATGGCTAACACCTACCACAACTTGAATCTGGAACTTCGACCCAAACTAGACAAAAAAATATGACTGAAATTAATGTAGAGCAGGGAAAGGAAATGGTTAATCAGGGGAAGCCTGAAAACCTTAGGATTTCTCCCCCTCCATTCCCTGAAATATTAATGCTACCTAGACCGATAGTCTCTCCAGACTTTGATATCTTAGGGGAACTAAAAAACCTTTACATTAAAATTCCTCTTTTGTAGGCTATACAAGACATTCCCATCTATGCCAAGACAATTAAAGAACTGTGTGGGAAGAAACAGGTGAGGAAAGCAAAAACCGTACCCTTTGTTCATGTGGTAGGGGCACTATCTGACTTACTGTTGTGTAAGGAAACACTTGTGAAATATGAGGATCTAGGGAACCCCATAGTAACTGTGCAAATCTCTGGCCACTCCTTCCCAAACACATTGGTTGACTTAGGGGCGGCCATTAACATATTAACTACAGAGACCTGCGAGAAGTTAGGCATAACAGCTTTAGAACCCATAGCTACTTTGCTAGAACTTGCTGACAGATCTATTATCAGACTAGAAGGAATATTACAAGACATCGTGGTTTCTGTGGACTCATGGGAGTATCAAGCTAAATTTTTAGTTACTAACCCAAAAAGTAGGATGGATGAACACCCCCTGATACTTGGTTGATTTTGGTTGGCAACATTCGATGCTTACATAGGCTGTCGGACAGGTAGCATGACCATTGCTAGAGGAGATTCCATAAAAAGCATTATCATTTACTCGCATGCAAAACCAAGTATACCCACGGTAAATATCCACAGACATCCACATACATACTAGGAACAAAATATATGTTCACCACTGACCATAGTTGAAGCTCTAAAATTCAAGTTTCAAATTGAAGATGATGTAATCAATAACTTCATGAATCAACCATCTACACCTGGAAACTTAAAATGCCAAATGTTAAAAATAGTTCTTGATGATGAACCACAAGAAGACCCCTTGGCAGACATTGATAATCAACACATACCCACAATCGTTGTGCGCAACAGCATACCCATTGAAATTGAGCTAGGGTAAATTCTAAATATCAATGGCGATCTGGATAGTAACCAAAAGAAAAGGCTCTTAAAGGTTCTACAGAAGTATCAGGGAGCATTTTCTTGGGACTACTTAGACAAGAAGGGTATAGACCCTCAGCTATGCACACATCACATCTATACTGACAAGGAGGCTCAGCCTATTCGGCAACCTCAACAAAGGATAAACCCACATCTGAAAGACATTGTAAAAGATGAATTGCAGAAGATGCTGGATGTAAACTTCATTTACCCTATCTCAGAAAACAAATGGGTCTCTCCCCTAGTAGTCGTTCCTAAGAAGAATTGGAAAAGGACAATCTGTGTGGATTACAGAGAACTGAATAAAGCAACACAGAAGAACTACTACCCCCTTCCTTTTATTGACCAAGTCCTCGATACATTGGTAGGGAAACGGTTCTTTTTCCTTTCTAGAAGGGTTCAATGGTTACAATCAAATCCAGATAGCCCCCGAAGGCCAGGATAAAACAACCTTTACCTACCCATGGGGTACATTTACCTATAGGGTATTACCATTCAGACTATGCAATGCCTTAACAACCTTCCTAAGAGCCATAATCATCATTTTTTATGATTTGATAAATGAAGGACTTGAAATTTACATGGACTACTTTACGCCATATGGAGATGACTTTGATCAAGCACTAAAAACACTAGAAAAGGTATTGGAAGGATGTATTTCTACCAGATTATTTTTAAGCAATGATAAATGCCACATGATGATGAATGAAGGATTAATCCTAGGACACTACATCTCTGTAGCTGGAACACAGGGAGATTCATCAAAAATAGAAGTAATCCTTTTATCAGCCACACCTTGTACGCAGACAAAGATACATAGTTTTCTTGGATACGCAAGGTAATATCACAGGTTTATAAATATTTTTTCACAAATCGCTGCACCCCTGTATGCATTGACTGGAAATGTTGAATTCCATTGTTATGATAAATGTGACATTTCTTTTACAGATTTAAAGAAACTGGTCTCAACAACACCAATCTTACGTGGTCCTAACTGGAAACTACCCTTTCACATTTCTTCAGATGCATCCAACACAGTGATAGGGGTAGTTCTTGGACAAGAAGAAGACAAAAATCCCTATGATTTATTATATTAGAAAAAATCTCACTCCTGCTGAATTAAACTATACAGTGACTGAAAAAGAGTTCGTGGCTGTCATTTATGCTATCAATAAATTTAGACATTATGTAACTGGCTATCAAGTACTCCTGTACACTGATCACTCTACCATTAGATATCTAGCCAATAAACCAATTACAAATGGGAGAATAACTCATTGGTAGCTGCTTTTGCAATAATTTGATATAACAATCAATCCAGGAAAGGAGAACATGGTTGCAACATTCCTATCCAGAGTTCCCAAAACAGATGATACACTAGCGGCGGATGATTAGTTTCCCGACGAACATCTATTCATTGTAGCAGTAAAAACACCATGGTATGTAGATGTAGCAAACTACTTGGAAGTAGGAAAGCTACCCAGACATTTAACATCAAGGGAACAAAAGATGATTGTTCAACGCAGTGCTATATTCTCCTGGATCGGTGGATACCTCTTTCACACAGGATATGATATGCATATACGCAGATGCATCCGGGAAGACGAGATTTATGACATTCTATGGGCCTGTCATGATGAACCTTGTGGTGGTCATTTTTCAGATCGCAGAACGGGGCACAAAGTATTGCAATTGGGTTATTATTGGCCTACAATTTTTAAAGATGAAAAAAATATGTCCAAGCCTGCGATAGTTTCCAAAGAATGGGCCGCCTAGGCCAAGCTGTTGAAATGCCATTACAACCACAATTGGTAGTAGAGCCGTTCAAACTATGGGCACTGGACTTCATTGGGCCATTCAACCTGCCATCAAATTAGAAAATATACATATTGGTTGCCACAGATTATGTAACAAAGTGGGTAGAAATAGTGGCTTATCAAGAGCTATAGAACAATATGTGATTAATTTTATTTTTGAGCTATTTGTGCGATATGAATTACCACGAGAAGTGATAACCAATGGAGGAGCATAGTTGTGGGTAATAAAATTACAGCCACCCTGAAGAATTATCATATCATCCATAGATTCATGTCTCCCTACCACCTGCAGGAAAATGGGCAGGTTGAAAGCACCAACAAGGTCCTTGAGGCAATTCTCACCAAGACAGTATCAACACATCACCGAGACTGGGCTACTAAACTACCAGAGGCCTTGTGGGCCTACCACACAACCTGAAGAAACACCACTGGATATTCCCCTTATCATTTGGTATTTGGAAGAGAGACTATTTTTCCTATTGAATTCGAGATAAAGACTTTAAGGACAACCCAGGAGGTAGGGCTGAACTTGACGAAGGTCTAGATTAGAAGACTCCAGAAAATAAATGAATTATATGAAATATGGCTATTGGCTCTGTAGTGCACTACAATCATCCAACAAAAATGGGCTAAGTGGCATGACAACCTCACCAAAAACAAGACATTCCAGAGAGGAGATTGGGTGCTTCTCTATGACTCCAGATTCCAAGATTTTCTAGGAAAGTTACAAACAAGGTGGCTCGGCCCATTTGAAATTTAGGAAGTACACAACAATGGTACCCTTACCTTGACCACCATAGACAGGTCTGGTTCTACATTCCGAGTCAATGGACACAGAGTGCGCCTCTATCACAAACCTCTTACAAGGGAGTCTTTCTGCCAGTAGGTACGCAACTATCCCACTATCCAAATTTTAGCAGAAAGGGGTGATAACCCCACAAATTTAGGCACATAAGAGCCTGCTACTTCATTTTGTAAATATTTTATATAATTTACTTGCAATTTTTAGTTTTCTTATTGTACATTCTTCATACTCAGAGTAGCATCCTTTTCCTCCCTCATTCTTTTTGTTGTTCAAATATTTGAACAACTACTGTTCAATCCAATTGAACAACCATGTATTTTGCGTTTTTAGTTTTAATTTTCAAATATTTAAACGACTGTTGTTGAAATCAATTGAACAACTGCTGTTCAATCGGATTGAACAACCGTGTCTTTTGTGTTTTTATTTTTGTTGTTCAAATATTTGAACGGCTGCTGTTCAATCCAATTGAACAACTATTGTTCAATCGGATTGAACAACCTTGTCTTTTGCATTTTTATTTTTGTTGTTCATATCTTTGAACGACTGCTGTTCAATCCAATTGAACAGCTGCTGTTAAATTGCATTGAACATCCATGTGTCTTGTGTCGTATTTTTTGTTGTTCAAATATTTGAACGGCTGTTGTTCAAACTAATTGAATAGCTGATGTTCAATCGGATTAAACAATCATGTGTCCTTTTTGTTGTTCAATAAGATTGAACAACTGATCTTTTTTTCCTTTTTCTTAAGCATGCTCCTTCTTCCTTTTTTTTTTTTTTGATGATCTCTTCTCACAAAACCCAATTCTCATCCCACACCCTAACTATAAAAGACATTTCTGAGTAGGAATTGGCACCTGAAAAGGAAAAAAGCAGTAATATTACTAATATGATGATCCTTTGGAACTTTAATGGAAATCTCTACTCGGGGAGCTGACATGGTACATCTATGCAATGAAGGGCTAGATATCTCTCGCTCAAACATTTTATCACACAATTTATAGTCTTATAATTGTACATCTTTCTACACTCTCGAGTAGTACTTCCCTTTTGACATAAATATTTAGGAATAAGGAGTATTAATTGTATTGGCATTATTTTCACTACTCACACCATCCCTAACTCTTAAGGAGTTAAGAAGCCTCCCTTCATGTATAAAGAATAAATATTATGTTTACATGAAAGTTTTTAAGAGAGAATAGGGGTCTCATCACGAGCCATCCTACCATGATCATACGGATTTAACAGATGACATGCCCACAATGGCCACCATACCAGGGTAATTACCTTCTCGACAGCTCTAGCTCATCATGAGCCGGACTGATCACTCAGTTACAATACTAATGAATGGCACTGTGACCGTCTGGCCACCACACCAGCACAATGGTCTCTTCATAAAACAAAGCAAAATTCCTACTTTTCAAAAAGAAGTATTATGCCTATATGCAAATTTTTAAGAGAGAATAGGGGGTCTCATCACGAGCTAGCCTACCATGATCATAAGGGTTTAGCAGGTGACATGCCCACAATGGCCAACACACCAGGGTAATGACCTTCTCGATAGCTTCAACTGCTTGAAGGACAGGAGGTCTCATCATGAGCCAGCCTGATCACTCTATTATAACTTTAGTGAGTGGCACTATGAGTATCTGGCCACCACACTAGCACGGTGACCTCTCCATAAAATTGGAAAAATATCTACTTTTACATAGAGGATTCTGGCTCATTTTTTGGGTTAAAATAGCAACCCTGTCGAGGCTATGAATGCTTGCTGGTAGCAGTGACTCTGCTTGTGTTATGAGAGTATTCTTCTAACGATAGCCAATTAATCTTATATATAACTTATCTCCTATTTTTATCCATTTCCAAGATAAATGCACTACTCGACTAAGTGACAATACTATTTAGCCGCATAAGTAACTATGAATGAACTATGCTTTCATGTTTGAATTACAGGATGAAGACACCAAACTTATCCATCACTACCATGCTTCTATCATACCGTACCATTAAATGAGGACATCCTATCATAATAATTTCTATTGCTTTCTCCCCTTCTTTGGTCATTCCCACATGAGATACACTTATGATAAATTCCAATTTTGACCCTTGCACCGCATGCATTCATACTTGTTCCAATCATTCCTCTTTTCTTGAGCTCCAAGGCCACAAACACCGTTCTCTTATACACTCTATGATTATTGATTTCTGACATTTTCCCCATGTGCATTCATGATTGATCCAATCTCTCTTGTACTTAAGGACGTGGACACCCTTGTTTCGAGAGAGGTGTAAATATCCATAAATATTAAGAATGTGAATTCCCTACACAAATTCTGTTGGATACGCTGATAAGACTAAAATATTATTGCAATTATGATATGAAGTTACCTACATTTATGACAAAAGGCTGCAATTTCTTTTTCTTTGGCATGCAGTGTTTATTCTAACCAACAGGGCCGAAAAGAAACATAGAAAAAGGGAGAAATTAGCTCAGATAACACACCAACCATGGGAGGAAAATCTCTCCGAAATGAACCTATGACCTTCCTAATCTCAGATGCGGCTCGCACCATTCTTCAGCAAGTTGGCTGACTGCCATACTTACACAAATTGCAAGGGTTTGACATAGAAATAGTAGTTGAATTCCTGTAGAACCTACAAGAGGGACATACAAGAATTAGAGGAAGGATTATACCAGTCACAGAGGATATCATCGTTGAAGTCTCCAGAATACTAGCAGAGGGAGAAAGATGGACCGAAAAACACCTTCTTCTATGAGAGGCAATCGCGACATACCAAGATCTAGGGGAACCATTGGAATGGAAGGGAAAGGGGATCAACCCTGCATCCCTACAACAACCTTGGTAGGAATTGGCATCATTCATCCAGAGATTCATCACATGAAATGGACGCCATGACGTGGTAAAACCCCGAAAACTCAAATTGTTAGCTATTCTTAAACAAGAAATTTCTATTAATCTGCCTTGTTTCTAAAATTCTGTATTACATGACACTGCTGTTCGAATGAGAAAGGCTAAAAACCCCCAAGCATTCGTCAGCCACCATGGATTAATCAAGTTAATTATCATTCTTGAGCTAGGAAAACATAATACATCATAGGAAAAGTTTGTTAACCCTACCATGCATGCCCTTGAGGAAAACCCTGTCGGAGAAGAAATTGAGCTTCCTAGAAAAAACATACCTAGGAGAGCAAGTGGAAAAAGGACCTGTGCTTCGACTTCAGAACCAGGGAAGCAAAGACGGTCCAAAAGATTGCAATTAAGACACCTCAAAATTTCCAGATGAGGAAGGGCCATCCCATACAACACCTTCAAGCCCTCAAAAAATACCGTTGCAAGACTGTGAAGGAGAGATGGCTCGAGTCCTACAGCAAATGCAGGCATCCCGTGAAATTAGAAGCCCATATGAACAAGCTGAGGAGCAAGAGGAACAATTGAACCAATCTTCCACCGCCAGCAGCTCTGGACACACTGAAATATTACCTCACCAAGAGTAATCGTAGGCTTTTAAAGCCTTATCTCCTCCCAAGAGTGATTGGGGGAATAGGGAATATCAGGCAGAAGGGGTAGCCGAATCTGAAAACCAGTTAGGAGACACCATCCCCTTATAACAAAATGAAAGCATGGAGACGGTACCTTTAATGCCTGAAGGGGGACATTAATGTACAAATAAACTCTAGAGTGCAGGAAGGAAATATCATCACTGATAACAATGGAACTATCACCACCGTTCCTGAAAACAAGGCTGTTGCTCCTCCATTCCCTGCCAAAACTGTGCTAGAAGAGAAATCAGCCGAAAATGAAAAAAACTTGCAGGAGGTTAAGAAAAGTGATAAAACATCTGAAGAAATAGTTGAAGGAAGTAAGAAAGGCTCAAAGGCCTAAGAAATAATTGGTTACCACAAAAACCCAAACAGAATTTGTCACCCAATTGAGAGACACTGGTGAGGTTGAAGTATAGACTGAACTAGTAGACACCGCCGAGGTTGAGGTATAGAC
The DNA here is from genome assembly GCA_034641835.2 of Pinus albicaulis. Lineage (NCBI taxonomy): Eukaryota > Viridiplantae > Streptophyta > Pinopsida > Pinales > Pinaceae > Pinus > Pinus albicaulis. The sequence goes on from CM076577.1 coordinate 239,186,458, forward strand.
TGACGTAGTGGACACTGCTGAAGCTTTTTGTATACTAGGCTAGAATTTATAGAAGAGAAGGAAACCCAAATAGAGGAGGCACCTGCCTACACTCCCCTGGTAGAAAAGGCTGCCAATCAAAAATTGCATAATGAATTAATTCAAACCCATCATGAATTGCCACAATGCAGAAAGGAAGTAGTTCCCGCATAAGAACACCAGGCACTATTGAAGAAATTTAAAGACATTTCTGCAACAGAGGATGAGATATTTTCTCAACTCAGAGAAGAAAAGGCAAAGGTAAAGAAAGCACATGATCAGGTGGAACAAGCCAAGAATCAAACTAGTATGGTTTTCTCTCTGTACTCTGATGTGCTAACGTGCAGGGCACCAGCCACCAACTATGCCCTATTCTTAGTAGAATGGTATCTATTAATAAAGATCAAGGCTATCAGGGCAGGGAAGCCCATGAATTTTAAAACCGTTGAGGAATTTTTCCATTGCGGCAATGAACAGAATGAGCAGGTCCAATACCTATTGTGTGAATTATACATGCACAACTTCTTCCTAGAGGAGGACAGGGATAGTAATCCCAACCCCTTTATAGGAGACATTTAGTTCCAGGCTTTCCTCTCTTTTGCTAAGAACTAGACTCGATGGGCTAAAGCCTATAACATTTTCCAGAGAAGGAAGCATGGCCTAGACCTGTGGGTTAGAGGGGAGCCTACTAGACCCCTGTATCTGTTCACCCAACATAAGAATTTCATGCAGAGAAAGGGAGTAAAAACTAAAACAGGGCCTATCCATAAGGATATTATATAGCATGGGTAGGAGTATTTCGAAGACATTCAGGAAGAAGCTTTGGCAACAACCAAACAGAGGTGGATGGCCTCCGTGAATAATGTGAAAAACAGAGAGCCATTTGGCTACAGAAACTTCAAAGCGGCTGCCTCCAAATTCATTTTATACATCAATCTAATCTTCAACATGGGCCCTACATGGATAGGATGCAGGTACAAATTCCCTCTCATCTGGTACCCCCCTGAGGGTTATGATCACGATTATGAGCTGCTAGAGGGCACACAAGCTCCGCCTTTGCAAAGATCAGACAGAAACATGGATTCAGATCCTATAAAGAAGAAGTCTACCCTGCATATTCTCTAACTCAGTTACACCTCAATCATTTTTTTGCATGAGGACCTGCAAATAGGTAAGCGGGGGAGTATGTTGGGTCGAGCATAAGGTACATTTTCACCCTACCTTTACCACGAATTGTTATGCACTTTTATGAATTTTTCCTCATCTTAACATTAAAGGAAAGGAAAATTAATGTAAATTTAGGACAAAATGAACTAACGGTAAAAGGGATGTTTAACAACGGGAAATTGACTTATTGTATCTTTATTTACAAGGAAAAAAAGTAGTTGAACCGATGATAACTAGAAGATAGCTGAAAAAGAGAGACTAATGGGATCATGATGACTCCCATGGGCCGATGGAAGATGGAAAGGCACCTCCGTGTTTGAAGAACTCAAACGATATCCACAAGCAACAGGATCCCGTATGAAAATACTATTACCACTGTTGAAATCGCCTTTAAAAGGTCGAAGACGAACAAGATATATGGATCTGAATAGAGATTTTCTTCTATAATAGACGTATTAGGACATGATTATCCAGTTATATCAATGTATTAACTTTCAGCTTAATAAATTTTTTGGCATTTTTGGATAGTCAATCTCTGAGTTTTCCATAGCAGTAGACTTCTGGTGGCTTTGGGCCTAGCCCTGGGAGTTTCTTTGCCAATATTTGTGCTATATGTTCAATTATAGAATTAACGTTTCAGTCATCTAATGCATTTCGTGAGATATCATTTAATTGGTTGAATTGTGAACGTAAGATGCTCCAACTTTATCTTTCATTAGAATAGTTCATCATTAATGCTTTCTTGCTTACAGTCAATATTTTCATAATTGTTTAGATTCTTTCATCATTTCCCAATGCTTTATACTTGTTTCATTAGTTTTAGCATGACTGCTGTTCAATTATGTATATAATTAAAGATTGGATATTTTCATTAATATTGCAAGGTGTCTAGTTGTTGTTTGATTCAGAGAGATGTCCTTTCACAATTTAAAAGAGAATTCCATTGCAAAATTTAGATAAACAATAGTTGTTCAATTTCTTCAAACAACTGTTCAATTTATTAGGATGGTTGTTCAATTCATCACAGTATGCTATTCAATCGTATGTTTCTCTTTACTCTACTTACTTCAATGTAATAGTCAAAATAATTCTATAATCCCTTTTCACTTCGAATTGATTGAACTTCAAGAATTAGATAGTATTCCTTATGATAATTTAGAGTAGTTTTCCTTTGATATCACTTTCATATATTTTTCTCACACTCTTGAAATAACAAGACTTGCCCTGGGTTGATAATTGAATGAGAAGCATTGAATTTGCCTATAACAGTCACCTTTATGACCCAACATATGCTATTGAGAGGGCTAGAGACTTGCAAAATACTTTTCCAATGGAAAGAGCCCCCCCTTCAGCTATAATTATCCTCTCATTCAAAAGGGGAAGCTATGATGGCTTCTCCCTCAAGAGAGAACCAAGACAAAGGATCTCTTAGTGATGATGAGGCATTCTCCTATAATGATGATGACGAAGAAGAGCTGGAAGGAGATACCAGCACTGTAGCACCAAGAGGAGATCCACCACCACCTGGAGGTAGAAATGTAGCAATTTATCCAACTAGAGGAGCCTTTGCATCCTTGAAGGGAGTTCCAAATAATATACATTGGGTGACCGAGGTACAGTCTAGGAGAAGCATGTGTCGATATTGATAGAAAATGTGACTACCCACAATTTTATTGATGCCCAACTAGTGCAGAGTGGAGACATATTCACTAGTGATTATGAAGGATTCCCAGTTTTGGTCCCCGGGACTAAGCAGTGGGGGAAGTGTGTTTCAGCATTGACTATAAATTTGGGGACATACACCCAGATATATCACTTCTTTGTGGTCAAGAATCCTGACACCAATGTGATATTGGGTGTGCAGTGGATGATTACACTGGGGAAGGTCACTATATATTGGGAGGCCTTGCATATGGAATGGATAGATAAGAAGAGTGGTAATCATCAAAATATCAGGGGCATGCACATGTATCCACCTCAGGAAGCCCCACACATAAGATGGAGACTGATTTGCACAGAGGAAGCCATGACAACTCAGTCCACACAAATATGTAGTTTACTCTAGACCATGATGTTTTATTATTTGGAGGCATTCCATGAGGGAGGCCACCAGATTGGAAGTTGGTTGAAGAGTTCTCATAACAAGTGACACCACTCACGCCTTGTATGGGACCAACACAATGAATATGGCCTTTGATTGGCTCAAGGAGGAGATGAATATTTGTTTGGTATCAGTATTACCAACTTTCACCAAGTATTTTGCACTGAAAGGTGAAGCTTCAGGAGTGGATGTTGGCACAAGTATGGTGCAAGAGGGTTATTTTGTAGCCTTTGAGAGTCAAAATATACTTCCACATCAGAAGGAGTCTTCCATATATGGTAGAGTGTTGCTAGTCTTCATACATGAAGTGGCCAAACTCAGGAGGTTTTAGATGGGAAATATTTCTTCCAGGTGAAGACTTACCCCCATGAAATTCAATATTTTTTGAGCAGAAACAACTGCAAGGGAGGCAGGAAAAGTGGGATAGTAGAATTCCAGTATGTGTCTATGACCTTGAGCATGTCTAAAAGGGAATCAAGGGAGTGACATGTGCCTTATCACAGAGGTTAGCAGTGCTTTCATTGATGAGGAGGGAACCAGTTTGGGAGTCTCAGCTATTGGTGGTGTATTCCAAGAACCACTTCACATGTGAAGTGCTTAAGGGGCAGGTGACTGATGAGAGGTATAGAGTGATGGATGGAGTCATATATTACTAGGATCAGATCTTCTTGACTAGAGGTTCTAAGCTCAAGGAAAAGGTTCTACATGTAGCACATGATTCACTCCTTTCTGGTCACCAGGATTTCATTAGGAAATATCAGGCCATTTGGGAGAGATTATCATGGGAGTGTCTCAGGGAGGACGTGCTCCAACATATCAGGAGATGTGTAGTTTCCTCGAAGAATGAGGAGGGAAACAACCATACTGCAAGGTTGTTACAACCACTTACCTTTCTGGGAGAGAGATGGGAGAGCTCATCTATGGACCTCATCACCAGCTTGCCAACAATACATGGTAAGGGTTGTGTCTTTGAACTTATTGATCAACTAACAAAGAATTTTCATTCCTTTGCCATTTATTTACACTGCATTTCTCCATAATAGGGCAAGCCTCTCTTTGGACTTCATGGTCTTCTTGGGACCACAATCAATGATGGGGATGGCCACTTCCTAGAGGGATTTGAACAGGTGTTGTCTTGTTTGGGGTACACTCAGTTGACACCAAACATCAGTTACTACCCCCAGGTAGATGAGAAGATAGAGGAAAAAAGAAAGTGGCTGGGAAGCTGCTTCCCATAATGTGTTCAGGGGCAGCAAGGGGCTGAACTGTGCTGGTTCCACTTGGGGAACTATTGTCACCATCTAAAATTTTATATGGCCATCAATGCATCTCTATTTTTGATTCCATATGGTGATGATGTTTTAATCACTGTTGTTAGGATGGTTGGGACAAGAAAGGTTCCTAGAACCAAATATTGGATCCTAGAGAATTAGGATGTATTCTGGTCCCTTAAGGACAACATTCATGCAACCCAAGATCAACAGGAGTTCTACACAGATCATGGATGCGGAGAGAGACAACGTGGGATAAAAAATTTGGTTTATCTCCATTTTCAGCCATAGAGAACATTCATATTGTAGAAGAAGGAGACTGGGAAGTTTTTCTATGGGACATATAGGGTGATCCATCTTATTGGAGGAGTAGCATATGGGTTGGAGCTCCTCATTGGGAGTAAGATCGCCAACATTTTTCATGATCCATGCCTCAATGAGGGCATTATACAACATACAGTTTCCACCATGGATCTCCAACTTCTTTATGATGTGATCCATTTGGTTTTATTACCAGAGGCTAACTTGGACACTTGGGAGAGGTAGCTAAGGGGCAGGTTGATTAAAGAACATATGATCCAGTGGAGGAGCTTATCGGATGAGGATGCCACAGGGGAAGGAAAGGAGATTTTTTAGCATTCATCCTTGCAGTTGCTTGAGGAAAAGAAACATTTGGGAGAGGAGGACTGTAATATTCCTAATTAGCTTTCAGCTAGTTGGAATATTAATTTTTGTTTTTTTCCATTAAGGTAGATGAATAAGAGGGTAGAGAGACCCATAAATCTCTCTAGTAGGAATAAAAACGACTTATAATGTGAAAGTGGATAATATTATCAGTTGAATAAAGTACTCTTAGGTGTGAATGGAGGCTAAAGCATGTGGATGGGGTCAAGGTTGACTAGATCAACAATGCTGTTATGGAGGTGGTGGAGAGTTATTGGAGGACAATGCAGTATTAGTGGGAGGGAGTCTCATGAGAGTAGCATCTTTAATGAGTGGGACCAAGGTTGAGGAGGATAAAAAAGAATATAAAGAAGGGGATGGAAACCATATAAGGCATTCTGATTATTTTTTATGTTTTATCTTTTATGACTTTATGCACGCTTCAACTGTCTAGCGGATTTCGTTGTGCTGTTTAGCACAAGGGTGTTTCCGAACGGAAAGCCCACCCTCATCCTTGGGGGAATTCAAGTTTACACTTAGGAGAGGTACTTTTGAGCTTCATTTCACTATTTGGCATCAGGCCAAGTTTCCCCCTTCATCAAAAACGTAGTCTCACTCGGGAATTTCATTATTATGCAAGGCAGTTGCAGTGGAGAGTCAAATACCCAAGTTGGTGAGCCTATTTTATAGTGAGGGGAGCATCCCTTCATCAGGGAGATCTATTGGGAGATTCCTTGAGCTTCATTTCCACCATTTGGCATTAGTCCAAGCTTCAACCATCTTCAACAACATAGTATCCTTCAAAAACTGCGTTATTTTGCAAGGTAGTTGCAGTGGAGGGATGATTGCCCAAATTTGTGAGTTGGTTTTCCAGTGAGGGGAGAAACCCTTCATCTGGAGGATATATTGGAGGAGTAGCAGCCAGTTTTATATCAGATCAACCACCTCCTATAAATTACCCAGTTGCAGTGCGTTAGTCAATCCTAGGGCTACAACTTTCATTTTGAGTATTTCCAAAAACCCCTTCTAGGTTGTCTTGGAAAAGTGTTAGAAAGCCTAGATCTTTGATCCCGTCATTTTCTAAGAATTATATCAATAGTTCCTTGTGTTTTTAGTTTCACCCTACAGTTATTCTCCATAGGACTGTGCAGTCATATGTCCTCCAACGTTTTATGTAGCAACAACATTTCATATTTCATGTATTGGGTCATTTGAGGCTTGTTTTGCCTAGCTTGAGTGTTTTTTCCTCAAGATATTATACTCATTTATTTGCTACAATATGAAATAAAATGGATCTATGATTTACTCCTATTGATCTATTGATATTTTACTGCATTTTCTAGTTTTATGTGTTATATTCCTATTTTTCCTAATTTGGAATATTACAGATTGCAATAACAACTATCCAACCCTTCAAATTTCTTGAGTTGGAATACATATAGGAAAATAAGAGCCATGAAACCTCATAGGTTTGAAATCCTATCCAAAAAGCATCATAATTACATCATATGAGTCACTTCCTAGAATCTAGAGAAGTTAGAAACTATTCCCTAAAATTTAGCTAATGACTAGGAGTGTGTGTCTCCTTCATTAAGTTACATTTTCCCTCATCATAAGAGGCAAAAAAAAAACGCAAATACTCAAATGACACCTCATGGGATGGATTAGCATCAAATTCTAATTTTTTCTTGGTTTGACAGTTGTATGAAGGGAATCCAATGCAGAAATGTAGCACCATTAGCAGAAACGTCGTGCTTGTCTGATAGAAGCATCGTGCCTGTTCAAAGGTGATTTTGACCTACTTTAAAGCATCCAATTGCAAGTATGAAGGCTATCTTGAGTAGCCCTATGTTTCTACTTTCCAATGCACCTTAAAAATTGAGAAAAAACCCACAATAATACCTCCAAAACGTTATTTTCCCAAGCTCACTCCAGAAGCGCCGCGCCTGGTCAAAAACACTGGCAGAAACATGAAAAAGAGGCATTTTTTTGGATTTTTCTCCACAAGCAAGGGGTTTCATGAAAAAGGACCTGATATAGAATGTGCAAGTGAAATGGAATACAACCATGTAATCCATTCTTCATTTAAGTTCCTTGAGAGAAAGCGTCGCGTCGTTGCGCGACGCTTTTGTGGAGACCAAATTTCTAGAATTTTTCAAAAATCACCACAATGCTCAAAATGCTCAAAATTTGTCAAATTTTTTTATATGAAACTTGTAGATGATAGGATAAAAATATAAGTATGCCTCAACAGGTAGGTCTAGGTTATCCTTCTCCTTGAGCTTCATTTGGGCTTCCTTAATCTTTTTCTTCATTTGCTTCAGCCTGATTTGGGAGATTTTGTTTCTAGCGCAATAATGATTTGAAATATGCCTCTAGAGGCCATTTTTATTTTTGGCTTTCTTCAGAAGCTTCTCAAGGTGTAAATTTTCCCTGTCAAACCAATACTCTCTATCCTTATTGATTTCATCACTAATTAATTCATCAAAATTTTGCCAACCTGATTTAGGAGCCGATTCTCTTTCTTTCTGAAGCACCCTCTTGAGACCTCTTGTCCTTGGTATCCTTTATTTTGTTTCAAATTATGTATCCTCCAACTTATCATCATCTACCCGTTATTTTCCTTTTCCTTTATCTGCCTCAATATGTGCCTTTGTCTTATCTTGGAGGAATAGTTTCACTTTTAACTTCAGATTCTCTTGCTATAGGAATGTGATCTGAGAATTTTCCAGAGAGGAAATATCCCTCAAATCTGTTATCTCTTCATCTTTCTCCTTTATAATTTCATTAGCTCAATTATTCTTCACATGCTATATCATGTCAACTTCTATGGGTGATTTTTCATCATGTCGTTGTAATGATGGCTCACCATCATGACTAGGTGGCTGCTCTATTGTTTGTCTTTGCTCAGGTGTAGCTTCAGGTGAAATTACACATTTAATGGACTTAGGAGCCAAAACCATCCTCTTACCCTTATCATAGGTTTGAGTAATCTCAACCCTATGTGCTTTTGAATCCTCTGCCTTGTTTCTTGAAGAGCCAACCTCCTTTAGTTGTTCTGATGATGTGCTATGAGAAATAGGTGGACTAGTAGCAGGCACTAATGCTAATTTTTCCATGAAAGCTTCCCAGATCATATTGTTTTATGAAATTTGGTTCAAAACAACCATGTTGAACAAGCCATGGTAGAATAAACTAGGATGATGATTTTTAACTTTTTCTCTGAACCTTCTCCTTCATTTGGAATAAATGTTTATGAAGTGATGGCATCTGCTGATAGATTGAATTCAATTCCTACTATGATGGATTTGTATCTGCTAAAGTTAGTGGCAAAAAGGCTAGTCAATTGAGCATGATAGCCTACCTCCATGCTTCTCTCAAAAAATATCAAACATCCACTGTTTTCAAAACAGCTCTTGGCATAAGGGGAGGCATTGAGTTCTTACAATGTGGATGGCTCAAACTTGGAATAGTGGCCTCCCTTGTGAACCTTATTTTCACTCTCCATAGTGCTTGTGAACATGATGAAACCCTAGCTAGATGGAGTGGGTAGGGATAGTGAAAACAGGGGATAGGGATAGGGTGACTTTAGGGGCTGTGATGAGGTGTAAGAAAGTTAAGGAAAATTCCCAAAAAAATTGAGGAGGTGGAGTGATGTGTTAGCTTAAGGCTACAAGTGAAATTTCTTGAAATAGGTATGGGGAGATGGACCAAATGTAAAAACACAAGGATTTTCCAGTTTTCCCATGGAAATGTAGTGGGAAATTAGGTTTTTGATGGAAACAATGTTAGAGGGTTGTGAGTGATAGGGAGTGTTAGAGTAGGGTCTATGGAGGATAAGTGGAGGTTTTAGATGGTGGGATAAGGTTTTTTAATGACTGAAACCAATAAAAAATGGGAGGCGCTAAAACGTAGTGGAGAAAAACCCTAAGCAAAGAAATCATTCATATACTGATGAATTGACTTGAAAAAGACATTAAGAGTGTTTACTTACTAATTTTGGAGGCTTCAAAATATTTTCAAACTTGTTTTGATGCTTGAGTAGCTGATTTGGAGGCCTAAACCCAGTAGTGTAACGCCTTTGGCGGAAACGTAGCGCAGTGGCAGAAGCGTAGCACCAAAACCCAGAAACGCTACACTACCTCCCAGAAACGTCGCGCTGCCTCCTAGAAACGTATCAGAGTGAATTTGTTTGAAATTTTCTTTGTTTTTATTCCACCTTTGGTAGTTGTAGAGTGTTTTGATGGTGAGAGAGGAGCTTTATCGAACAAGAGAGGATAAAATGAGTTGAGGAAGTGAATTTTATAACATAAATAAAACACCTTTTTTTTTCCTTTAGGGAAATCATGATATTTTGAGAAAGCTTTGCCTTTTTGAAAAATTTTACAATATAACAAGATTTGAAAGAAGAACAATTTTTATTACTTTATTTTTCTACCTATGCTAACTCCCTTTACAGATAATTTCTATGGTGAAAATGACTCTTTTTCGCCTCCTTTATGACATAATTTGGATATTTATGGTGGTGAAATAAAAGACACCTATACACTGACCTAGGTGAAAACACGGTGACTGGACTAAGAATATAGATGATAAATGGATGACATGACCTCTGAGATGATGATGACCATGAATAGAGTGAAGAGAGAATCATTTTAGAACTAGACATATTCAGTGAACAACATTTTATTTTCAAACTTACTTGAAACATGAAATTTTTACCTAGGACCACTACTAAGTAAACCGGAGGGAGTGTATTTGATCACTGAACATTAAGACACTAAAATTGGCTCTTGCTGGGGATGGAAGCTCCTTCAATAGGTGTCAATAACACCATAGACCAAGCAACCTCATCCATTGCACAATGGAGTCACTGGGGCTACAATTTTCATATTGACTCAAATCAAACTGAAAGTTGAACTATACATCATCAACTGAACACTCTACTAGAAACTAACACTAAAAAAGATGCTCATAATGTTGAGCTTATTCATAACACCTTACCTACTCTAACTAATCCATAAATCACTTGATCAAGTGAAGTCGAAGATCCATTGTAACCAATCAAGTAAATGACTACCTGACTGATGCTTGTATTCATCTCTACTAGACATAAAGAAAGATTGAGTAAATGGAAACTAAAAATGAAATATGAGCCCAAAACCTGTGTTGGTGAACAAAACAAACTCCACCTTTTCTGATGCTTGCAAAACACTGCCCAAGGGGTCTTGAAAATAATGAAACATTACCTCTTCTTGATCATAAAAAAGAAGGGAGATGCTTTCCGATATAATGGATAATTGTTATTCTTCATTTCGTTGATCCTTCCTAAATAAAAATGCATTAATGTTATCTTCCATATCATCCAGATCAAAGACAATATTTGTATGTTCTTCCTGATCTAATTGAGGTAGCCAAATTAGCATCAACACAAATATCTACAAGTGGCTTTTCATGTATATCAAAAAGAGAATTGTCTTGGCTTTGAAAAAATTATATATCTTGATCATTTGAAGGTTGTTGAACATGTTCAAACTCAAGAATTTTTTTTTTTTTTTACACTGGTTTTGACCTCAACGGATAAATCATGACTCTCTAGAGTTTCTATACAAGCAAACTCAAAATTCTTATTTGCACATATTTCTTCCTGAATTAAAAACTCGGAAGAGGAAAGGGATGAAAGGTAGCTGGAAAGAACATCTTCATATATATCTTGATTTTTTGAATATTGGCAATACTACTGGAAATTATCATCAACTTCGAAAGATGGAAGATTAATGTCATCCTTTGAAGAATTATGCTCAAGTTCGTTGTCATCCAAGGTAGAATCCATGATCTTCTCATGGCAGTGAAAAGGGTTTTCATTAAAAGAATCCAATAGTTCATCATCAATAAACTCTTCATCACCATAAGCACTTTCTATCTCTTGAATAAAATTCTCAAAGTGGCCACAACAATCCTCAATCAAAAGAAAAGAAGGATAGGTTTCTCTATGCTTCTAAAAAAATACCGAGTGAAAATCCTTGAGAGAATAAGTACAAGCAGGAGGCAAGCTTTCATACCAAAACCATTTTTTTCTTCTAATGTGATCATGAACATATTCATTAAAAAATATTCATGAAAATTAATCTTCAGCTTACGCACATGCATATGGAATATTATTAAATGAAGTGTAACATCATCGCATTTTCCATATCTAAATTTTGGCAAGTATATTTGCTAATCTACCTGAGGAATGCGATTTGGAAAGCCTGGAACATGATCTTGATGCATAGTATCATGTATTTTTGACTAAGAACTCATCTTGAAAACAAAAAATTCCCCAAAAATTTCTTCAAGCTATCAGTTTTTGAACAATGGAGTCGCCATGAAAACTATGAAATTTTGGATTCTTCGACACTGGAATCGCCAAGTGAAATATGCACATCCTTCTTATGCTTGACCAATTTTAACCATCATAAATAAGAGCTAATATTTTTCATTCTTTCCTGGGAAATATTTAACCTTCGATCCCCGGCAAGGACGCCAAAAATGTTATCACTCCCCCCGCTTCCAAAGGCTGAGAATGGAGTTGAAGGAAGGTAACCAAAAACCAACCTTTAGGTGAGGTATCTAGCCCTACCACAACCATAGAGGGCTCTCTCAATGTCACTTTGCAACCAATGAGATGACTGAATATATTTATCTTAGACTAGTTATGATGCTGAGTACATTAGGGTTTTTGTTTGTTTCAAGTTTTGTTGGATAAGAATGATAGTGAAGGAACTAGAATTAGGGTTTAGGTAAAATTTCAAAGGCTATATTATAGAGGCAAGGATGAGGAAAGGTATGTAAACTTAGAAGCATGCTTAATTTTTCATTTTGTATAGGGCGAATAGAGAGAGAGTTAGAATGAGCATTAAAATGAATTCATTCATCAGAAGAGCATATACATGTTCATGTAAATCTTATAAAAACAGGCCATGGAAAGCATGATTTCTATCTATAAACTGATAATATTAACATAAAGAAGAATATATGAGAAATATGGATAACATAACATTCAACATGAAAAATTCACATAGAAAAACAAATTCTCAAAGGCATACCACTGGAGTGTCAACACTATGTTTGCAACACTGTCTTTGATTTCATTTAGAAAAAAACTTGTACAATAGCTCCACTGCAAATAACAACTATCCAACCCTTCAAATGGCTTGAGTTGGACTACATATAGGAAAATACGAGTCATGAAACCTCATAGGGTGGAAATCCTATCCAAAACACATCATAATTACATCATATGAGTCACTTCCTAGAATCTTGGGATGTTAGAAACTATTCGCTAAAATGTAGCTAACGACTAGGAGTGTGTGTATCCTTCATTAAATTACATGCTTCCTCATCATAAGAGGAAAAAAAAACTCAAATAATAAAATGAAACCTCATGGGATAGATTAGCATTGAATTATGAATTTTTCCTAGTTTTACAACTGTCTGAAGGGAATCCAATGCAGAAACATAGCATCTTTAGGAGAAACGTTATGCATGTATGGCAAAAGTGTCACGCTTGTTCAAAGGTGATTTTTACCTACTTTAAAGAATATAATTGAAACTATGAAGGTTGGTTTCAGTAGCCATAACTGTCTACTTTCCAGTTCACCTTCAAAATTGAGAAAACACCCACAAGAAGACCTCCAAAAATTTATTTTCACAAGCTCACTCCAGAAGTGCCGCGCCTGGTAAAAAACACTGGCAGAAACATGAAAAAGAGGAATTTTTTTGGATTTTTCTCCACAACCAGGGGGTGTCATGAAAAATTAGGACCTAATCTATAATTTTCAAGTGAAATGGAATCCAACCATGTAAGCCATTCTTCATTTGAGTGCCCTGAGTTAAAGCGGCGCAACTCTTCTGTGGAGACCAAATTTACAAAATTTTTAAAGAAATCACCAAAATTCTCAAAATGCTCAAAATTTTTCAAAATTTCTTTTATGACACCTGTAGATGATAGGATAAACAACCAAATATGCCTCATCAAGTAGGTCTAGGTTATCCTTCTCCTTGAGCTTCATTTGGGCTTAATTAAGCTTTTTCTTCATTTTCTTCAGCCTAATTTGGGAGATTTTGTTTCTGGCGCAATAATGATTTTCCATATGCCTCTAGAGGTAATTGTTATTTTTGTCTTTATTCATAATCCTCTCAAGGTTTCCATTCACCCTTACTCTCTATCCTGATTGATTTCATCAATAATTGATTCATCAAAAGTTTTCCAACCTGATTTAGGAGTTGATTCTCTTTCTTTCTGAAGCACCCTCTTGAGACCTCTTGTCCTTGGTCTCCTTGATTTTGTTTCAAATTCTATATCATCCAACTAATAATCATCTACCAATTCTTTTCCTTTGCCTTTATCTGCCTCAATATGCACCTTTGGCTTATATTGGAGGAGTATTTTCACTTTTAGCTGCAGATTCTCTTGTTGTAGGAATGATATCTGAGAAGTTTCCATTAAGAAAATATCCCTCAAATCTGCTATCTCTTCATCTTTCTCCTTTATGAGTTCCTCAGCTCACTTATCCTTCAGATGCTCTATCATGTAAACTTCTAGGGGTTCTTTTTCATCATGTTTCTACAATGATGGCTCACCATCTGACTAGGTGGTTGCTCTACTATTTGTCTTTCCTCAGGTGTAGCTTCAGGTGAAAGTACACCTTTGATGGTCTTAGGAGAAAAATCCATCCTCTTACCCTTCTCATAGGTTTGAGTAATCTCAACCCTAGGTGCTTTTTAAACCTCTGCCTGTCTGCTTGAAGAGTCAACCTCCTTTGGTTGTGTTGATGATGTGCTATGAACAATAGGTGGACTAGTAGGAGGTGATGATGCTACTTTTTCAATGAAAGCTTCCCAGGTCATATTTTTTGCTGAAAGTTGGTGAAAAACAACCATCTTGAAAAAAACATGGTGGAATAAACCAGGATGATTATTTTTACCTTTTCTCTGAACCTTCTCTGCCATTTTGAAAAAAATCCTGAATAAATAGTTGGACAAATTGAGTGATTTGGTGGCTATGAAGTGCATTAGTAACCTAACATGGTATTGGTGCAGTATTGAAAATATATGTTCACACGTAAAATATTTCATGATTAGCTTCATTAATGGGGCATATTTATCAAGTAAATTCCTGAAAGGGAAAACATGTTAAGGTTCATTTATGTAATGAGGTTTTAGGAACATTGGGTAGCTCTCAAGGTCCAATTCCATGTCTTTGAACCAAAATTATCCTTCATTTGGAATACATAAGTGATGGCATCTACTGATAGAGTGAATTCAATGGCTGCTATGATGGCTTTGTCTCTGCTGAAGTTAGTGGAAAAAATCCTAGTCAGTTGAGCATGATAGCCTACCTCCATGATTCTCTCACAAAATATCAAGCATCCATTGTTTTCAAAACATCTCTTGGCATAAGGGGAGGCATTGAGTTCTTGCAATGTGGATGGCTCAAACCTGGAATAGTAGCCTCCCTTGTGAACCTTCTTTTCACTCTCCATAGTTCTTGTGAACAAAATGAAACTTTAGCTAGATGGAGTGGGTAGGGATAGTAAATTTTGGGAAAATAGGGGATAGGGATAGGGTGAATTTAGGGGTTGTGATGAGGCGTAAGAAAGCTAAGGAAAATTACAAAAAAAATTGAGGAGGTAAAGTGATGTGTTAGCTTAAGGCTACATGTGAAATTTCTTGAAAAAGGTATGGGGATATGGACCAAAACGTGAAAACACATGGATTTTCCAGTTTTCCTATGGAAATATAGTGGGAAATTAGGGTTTTGATGGAAAAAATGGTAGAGAGGGTTGTGAGTGATAGGGAGTGTTAGAGTAGGGTATATGGAGGATAAGTGGAGGTTTTATATGGTGGGATAAGGTTTATAATGGCTTAAACCAATAAAAAGTGGGAGGCCCTAAAACATAGTGGAGCAAAACCCTAAGGAGATAAATCACTCATATACTGATGAATTGAGTTGAAAAAGACATTAAGAGTGTTTAATTACTGATTTTTGAAGCTTCATAAGATTCACACACTTTTTTTGAGGGTTGAGTAGCTGATTTGGAGGCCTAAACCCAAAAGCATAGCACCTTTGGAAAAAATGTAGCGCATTGGCAGAAGCGTAGCACCAGAACCTAGAAACGTCGCATTGCCTCCCACAAACGTATTTGCTTGCAATTTTCCTTGTTTTTATTCCACATTTGGTAGTTGTAGAGTGTTCTAAAGGTGAGAGAGGAGCTTTATCGAACAAGAGAGGATAAAATGAGTTGAGGAAGTGTTTTTTCTTTTATAACATCAATAAAACACCCTTTTTTGTCCTTCAGTGAAATCATGATCTTTTGATAAAAGCTTTGCCTTTTTGAACCATTTGACAATATAAAAAGCTTTTGAAGAAGAAAAAATTGTCTTAATTTATTTTTCTACCTATGCTAACTCCTTTTGAAGATCATTTCTATGGTGAAAATTACTCTTTTTCACCTCCTTTATGATATAATTTGGACATTTATGGTGGTGAAATAAAAGACACCTAGACACTGACCTAGGTGAAAACGTGGTGACTGAACTAAGACTCTAGATGATAAATGGATGACATGACCTCTGAGATGATGATAGCCATGAATGGAGTGAAGGGATCAACATTTTAGACCTAGACATATTCAGTGAACAAAATATTATTTGAAAACTGACTTGAAACATGAAATTTTGAACTAGGACCACTACTAAGTAAACCTGAAAGAGTGTATTTCATCATTGAACATTAAGACACTAACAATATCGACACTCTGTTCTCGATTATGATGAAAGCAAGAGGTATATCTAAGATTTTTTGCAGAAAGGGCACATCCGTCCAAGCTCCTCACCATTGTGTCTTATTGATGTTACCATACCTTATGCGACCACACAGACATAATCCACACATGTATTGTCTAAGGCTGATAAAGAAACCATATTTATTGAATGCATTGAATACTTCCACCAGAGGGTTCACGACATATTTGAGAAATCCAATGCGAAGTACAAGCAGTGACATGATCAACATCAGGTGCCACACAAGTTTCAAGTGGGCGACAAATTTTGGCTCAATTTTGTAGAAGAACGCCTAACTAGATCACATCAGAAACTCAGAACACTCTGTTATGGAATCTACACCATCATCAATGTGGTGGGAGATAGTTCTTTTGAACTCAGAATTCCCCCATTCCTTGGTCCGCACCTAGTGTTCAATGTGGATCGCCTTCAGCCATACTTTCCACCATGTTGGAAACATCCAACATTGCAAAATAGCTCACACCAATAGAGTTAAACCTAGACTACATAGAACAAGCAACAACTGATCGAGTCATGGAAACATAGATCAAGAACACCTGACAACAAAGGATGCAACTATATCGAGTTTTCAAAGCAGTCCAACTCCTTCACCATGGTAAGTGGCTCACCAGGGACCAAGTTTAGCGGAAGTTTCATCATCTCATGGAGGAACTCGATGCAATTGGGACCATTTCTTCCTAAGGGGGGAGGAATGATCCAGGTGGATATCAGCGGTGACCCGCCTATTCCACTTGGACCCCATCATTGTTTCTTTCAGTTTTTCAGTTTCCTTAATTGTAAGACAATTTACTATTTTTGGAAAGTTGTTTGGGCCCTAAACTTCCAGAGCCGTATGCATAAAACTAAGATCATATGCCAAAGTTACGACCCATGATTTCTTTGACTGAGAAAATATTAATTTTTCACTCCTAAAAGTTCCCCCTCATGTCAAAGACTAGTGGGAAACCTACTGTGAGCAAAAGGATGAGAGGGAACCCTCTCTGTTCCTAGCCGCCCCCACTTGAAATTCGTTCTAAGATAGCATCAAGGAACAATATTACCTTATTGGAAGCTATGAAGACAAGTACATCCAATGGACCATGTTCTGGCAGCAAAAGGATCAGGATGTGAACGAGCTGACTAATTTGTTCCATACCCTACACAAAAAGTTGGGTATTAAAGATTCAGAGAAACATTTGGTGATCAAGTATAGTATTTGTTTGCACATATACATTAGAGAGGAAATGGAGTTCCTCAACATTACCTCGCTTGGCACGGCATATCGATATGCCGGTAAGATTGAGCACAAATTTAAGCATGTAATATTCGAAAATAGGAAAAATAGGGATATTGAACATAAAATTGGAAAATGCAGTAAACGTCAATACATCAAATACATGAACATATCAGCTGAGCCATTTTATTATATGCAACATCAGAAATGAAGTACAAGATCTTGAGAAAGAGACACTCAAGCTAGGCAAAATAGCTTGAAATGACCCCAAACATCAAGACATGAAATGTTGTTGCTGCACCAACTGTTGGGAAGCTATAAATGTGCAATCCTACTAGAATATAATACTGTTGGAAACTAGGAATGCATATATCTGTTGATTGGGTGCTCATAAAATTCCAGGATGAGAGATCTGGGCTTTCTAGCACAATTCCAATATAACCCAGAAAGGGTTTCCGGAAATGACAATGATGAAAAATGCAGCCCTAGGGCTGAATTATGCACTACAACTGGGAGACTGCTGGGAGGTGGCTGATCTGATGAGAAAATAGATGCTACTCCTCCCCACTAAATTTCTGGATGAAGGGTTGCTCCCCTCACTTGATGATAAGCTTAAAAACTTGGATTATTAACCCTCCACTGAATCTGCCCTCCTGGATTGTGAAATTCATAAAGGAGACTGCACTGCTGATAGGAGCTGAATATTGGCCTAATTTCGGATGATGAAATGCAGCTCAAAGAACCTCTCCTGAGTGGGCACTAGAAGTCCCCCAAGGATGAGGGTGGTATTTTTGCTCGGAAACACCCTTTTCCTAAACAACACAATAGACTTCGCTAAATAGCTGAAGCGTGCGGAAAGTCATAAAAGACAATACATAAACAATATTCAGAATGATTTCTATGGCTACCATCCCATTCCTTATATTCTTTGTGAGACTTCACCCCCTTGGCCCCACTCAATAATGACGCTAATCTCATGGAGACTCCCCTCCATTATAACTACGTTGTCCTCCACTATCTACACTACCTCCATGACTTCAATGTTGATTTAGTCAAATTGACCCCATACACATGCATTAAAACCCATTCACACCAAGGGGTGATTTATTCATCTTGATCCTACCTAGATGAAATTATCCACATTCACATTAGAAGTGGTTTTATTCCTACTAAATAGATTTATGGGTCCCTCTACCATCTTATTCATCTATCTTATTGACAAAAACAAAATTTAATATTCTAACTAGCTAAAAGCTAATTAGGAATATTATAGTCCTCCCCTCCCAAATGTTTCTTGTCCTCAAGAAACTGCAAGGATGGATGCTGCAAAATCTTCTCTCCTTCCCAAGTAGCATCCTCATTTGAAAGATTCCTCCATCGAACCATATATTCTTTAATCACCCTATTCCTTAGCTTCCTCTCCCAAGTTTCCAAGATAACTTCCGGTTGTAAAACCAAATGGCCCTCATCATCAATAGGTGGGTGATCCTTAGTGGAAACTACATGCTGTCCAATGGCCTTCTTGAGGCATGAGACATGAAAAATGTTGTGGATCTTACTCCCAATGGGGAGCTCCAACTCATATGCTACTTCCCCAACATGACGAATCACCCTGCATGGCCCATAGAAACATGGCTTAATCTTCTCAGCCCCCTTCTCCTTCAACATAGATTTCTTGTAAGGCTGAAGAAGAATATAGAATAAATCATCCACCTCAAAATTTCTCTCCACCTGACCATGATCTGCATACAACTTCTGTTTATTTTGGGCTGTAGAAATGTTGTCCTTAAGAGCAGGGAGTATATCCTAACTCTCTTGGATCCACTCTTTAGCTCTAGGATCTGTGCTTGCTCCAAACATCACATCAACAAATGATAAAGAATCATAACCATATAGAGCCCAAACGGAGACATAGCCATCGACATATGAAATGTCGTATTGTAGCTACCCTGAAAAATAGTTTTGCAAGTAGCCTTCCAACCACCTTTTTACTATCTATGTTTTCCCATCTGTCTGCGGTGATAACTAGTAATTGGTTTCAACTCGATACCCACCAAACGGAAAATATCGTGCCAAAAGCCACCCATGAGGAGGCTAGCTCTATCACTAACTACGATCTTAGGGAGACCATGAAGTCTGAAAACATCTTTAAAGAATAGCTCGACCACTTGTGAAGCAATGTACCTTTTAGAAATGGAAAATAAATGTGAATACTTTGTTAGTTGATCAACAACCATAAAGATACAAACCTTGCCTTGTACTGTTGGAAAACCGGTAATGAAATATGTATAAATGCTCTCCCATTTTCCCTCTGGGATAGGAAGTGGTTGTAACAAACCTGCAAGATGGCTGTTCTATCCTTTATTCTGCTGGAAAACTATGCACTCCTTGATGTGCTGGAGCACATCCTCCTTGAGACCTTTCCATGAGAATCTCTCTTTAATGGCCCGATATGTCTTTGTGAAACCTTGGTGGCCTGAGAGTGGTGAATCATGTGCTGTATGCAAATATTTTCTCCTTGAGCTTAGAACCTCTAGTCAAGAAGGTCTAGTCCCAGTAGTAGATGATCTCATCCATCACTCTATAACTCTCATCGGTCACCTGCCCATCTAGTATCTCACATGTGAAGTGGTCTTTGGAATAATCCACCGAAAACTGGGCCTTCCAATTTGTATCCACACTCATCAATGACAGTGATGCCGGTCTTCGTGATAAGGAATCTGCTACCACATTGATCTTCCCTTTGACATATTCAATGTCAAATTCATATGCCTAGATTTTTCTAACCCATTTTTGTTTCCTCTCTTCCAGCTGCTTCTACTCAAGAAAATACCGAATACTGTTGTGATCAGTCTTTACTTGGAATCTGTTGCCCATCAATTACTACCTAAATTTTTCCAATTCCTGCATAATGGAAAAAATTTTCTTATCATATATGGGATACAACCTCTCATCAGGAAGCAAATTATGACTCTCAAAAGCTATGGGGTGGACCCCCTACATCAAGAATACTCCAATGCCCTCCTCTGAAGCATCACATTCTAACACAAAGGGATGGGTGAAATCTGGCAATACAAACACTAGAAAACTGCTCATCACCTCCTTGAGCCTATCAAAGGTCCTCTGTGCAATATTTTTCCAACCAAAGGTTCCCTTCTTGGTCAGATCTATGAGTGGTGCTGTTAGTTGGGAGAAACCTTTGACAAAATTTCAGTAGTAGGTGCAAATCCCTACAAACCCCCAAAGTTCTGTTACATTCTTTGGCTTTGGCCAATCCCAAATAGCACGGATCTTCTCCTCATGGAACCTCACTCCATCCACTCCAATGATGTGGCCCAAATAAAGCATCTTTGTGAGCCCAAACTCACATTTGGAGAGCTTAGCATAGAATTTTTTCTCCTCTAGAATGTGTAATACTGTCTCAATATGTTGCAGATGCTCCTCCCATGTGCAGTTGTAGATAATAATGTCATCAAAGAAAACTAGCACAAATTTCCTCAACTGACCATGGAAGGTGGTTCATACAATACTAAAAAGTAGTCGGAGCATTGGTCAACCCAAAGGGAATCACCAAGAACTGAAAGTGGCCGTAATGACATCCAAATGCAGTCTTGGGGATATCATGATCCCTTATCTTGATCTAATGTTACCTCGACCTCAAATCAATCTTTGAAAAGAAATTTGATCCCCTCATCTCATCCATCAACTCATCGATCCTGGGAATCAGGTACCTATTCTTCATTTTCTTCTTATTCAAGGCTCTATAGTCAATGAACATCCTCAAAGTACCATCCTTCTTCTTCACCAAGATCACAGAAGAAGCAAAAGGACCGGTGCTAGGTCGGATATTTCCTAAATCCAAGAGATCCTGAATAGCTCTTTCAATTTCATCCCTGTAGGCTTTGGGGTGCCTATAGGGTGTGGTGATCACTTCTTGGATCCCCTGCTCCAACTCAATAGTCTGTTCAAACCCCCAGTCCGGTGGCCTTCTCGGTGGTATGTGTTAGGGTCCCGTGATTTGGCAGATTGGTAGACCAAATGACAGGGTAACATGGAACCGGTCTTTGGAGTCCTAGGACCTAGCCTTCTTGGAGTCAGAGAGGGATCTCTCTATTGGGTGAAAAGGATGTGTTATTTTTTCTTTAGGGTTTTGATTTTAGGCTAGTTGTTAAATGTAGGGTTTGTTGATTGTTCTAGTTGGGTAAGATGGTCAAGTGGAATAGGTGGAGTGAGAATCTGTCAAAGCCATTGGGCTATGGAGTCAATGAAAGTCAAGGGTGTTTAAATGATGAATCAGAGTGTGTTGTAGGGCCAATTTAGCAAGGTTAATGGATCCTTAAGGTGATGTATGAGGTGGAGTGAGAATCAAATTTGGGAAAAACTAAGAGGTCTTAAATACATATAGTTAAAAGTTACAACTCATGAGGTAGGGAAAACCATTAAGCTTAATGAACAATACCTAAACTGATAAATATCCAAGATAAACATTCTAGTGAAACATAGAAAGCATAAGAGCTTCTAAATTTAGTAAATTCACCTTCAGAGTTTGGGAAAACATATAAGATAACACAAATAACTCAATTTATGAAGAGGGAACTCATAAACATCATATATCAAGCTATTGAGAACTCTGAAACAAGTTGGTAGGCATGGACAAAGGGAAAGATCAAATGAGACCTCTTTGAATTAAACTAGCAAACAATATTCCAAATAAAGGTTTCAAGATAGAGTTTTGAAAGCTTCAAATAAGCAGGGCATACCGTGAATCATACTTGTAAACTAGCATAATAACCATACATGAAACTAAAGAAAGTTTTGGTGGACCTAAGGAGCAATCAAGAATTCCTTAATATGACCAAACAAAGGAAAACATCAAAGCTATAACAAACAGGAGGACTGAGGTGCCTCAAAGAACATGTCTCAGCCTATACTTTTCTGATTTATAGCAACCAAGAAGAATGAAACATAATGAGAACAAGAAAACATTAACAAGTTAAGAAAACATCACCATTCACCAAACTAAGGAATCCCGCAAACAAGCCTCTCCATCATCAAGCCAAACAAGCCATTCATCAACTCCACAAAACCAATTTCTTCTCCAAGCTCATAAAACCATGTATATTGCTCTTCAAGATCATCAAATTCCAACAAAATAAATAGGAGCCTCATGCTCTATTTATGGAGAAAAGGTGGACTAAAACCCTAAATATGGCAGGTAAATGTCAAATTTAACCATAAATGTCATTTATGGCCAAGAGACCATGCAAGGCCCAAGGCACATAATATCCTACGAAATAAATGCAAAAATAACTAGTTGCACCTAATTCTAGAGTAATTTGCCTTAAAAAACTCAAAAATATCTATTTTCAATAAATGAGTGTGTTTTTTTTACTTTTGGTCCAAAACACACTAGACAGTCTCTGTGCGCAGCGCCACTTTCAACAGAAAATAGGGTCTTTTGTGGCTGAGATTTGGACCCCTTATCGATGCTGGATTTGGCTCCGAGATGGATCGTTGGAAATAATGCTAAGTCTACATTACAGAAATTCTATATTTGTCTTGATTGAGTGCCATTGACCTGTGAAAAATCCAATTCTCCCAGCACTGCTATGTGCGCAGCACCTGGTCTAAAAATGAGGCAAAAAGGTCAAACTTTTGATGTTTTTTGACCTTTTGGAGGGTCAAAACTGCTCCAAATGAAATGAAATTTTGTGAGTAGAATGTTGGTAATGTGAGGAATCCAAAAATTTAAAGTTTTCAAGCTGAGGATGTACCAAATTTGTGCGGAGCGCCTAGGGTGCTGCACACAGAGGCCTCAAAATTTCAAAAAGACAAAAAATTGTTCAATTTGGCCCAAAATTGGTGGAGATGTCCCTCAAGAGGTCTTGGACACCTGTTGAGAAGCCTCAGGAATAAATACAAGGCTATCATGCACTTTTTCCCTTTTTAGGTTTTCTAGCTCCATGATGGCCTCCTTCAGTTTGGCACAAGCAAGCATGTTTTTCTTTGCATAGTGCTTGGTCATTTTATTTTGGAGAGCAAGGCCTCTCTTTACCTTCTTTAAGTGCTTCTGCTCCTCTTTGTAATACTGAATGACACGTTGTGCCATCTAAAAATCTCTTTCCCACTCCTTAAGCTGTGCATCTTTGGTCAAGAGTAGCATTCTAGTAGTCATCTCCTTGTCCTCATTGTCACTGTCTAGATCAATGAATTGAGGCTCTTGATTGGTTTTCTTGATTCTCTTACTCCTCCTCACCTTTACTTGTTGCTCACTCCTTTCCATGTTTTCCTTGCCCTTGTCCAATGGTTTTCTAGCTTGAGAAGAGATGGCCCTTTACCTTTTTGAGGCAGTAAACACATCTCTTTTTCCTCTGTGGTATGTGCATGTGAGAGGAGTGATAATGGCAATTTTGATAGTGTTTCCATCATTGTTATGATCTTTTGTGTTGTCACAAGCTCTTTCATCTTTGCCATGGCTTCCATGACTCACCTCATGCCCCATTGGGTCACTGCTTTCTTGACTTTCAGCATCACTATCATCTTCATTTTCCTCATTGTTTTCTATATTGTCATTTTGGCCTTCAAAATGATCATTACCTTCTTCACTTGCCTCATTTTGATTTTGTTCTTCATAAAGGTCTTTGTCTTCATGATCTTCTTGGCTATCTTCACTTCCATCATCATTAGGAGGCTGATTTGTGTCGTCATGACTATTTCCTTGGTTGCCTTGCTCATCACTGACTGATTTATCTGTGCTATTGCCTTGGTCACTGCCTGCCTCTTCAAAATCTATTTCAGCCTCATTATCTTCTTGTTCTTGGTATTCTATTTCCTGATCATCTCCCTCTGTTTCTTCAAGTTCATCATCTTCATTTATATTTTCAGTGTTTGCACTAAGACTAGGCTCATTGTCATGCTCTTGTACATTTTTATTTTGGCTGTCCTGTGCATCTTCTTGCTGATTGTCATGTTCATTATTTTCTTCATTATCCTCTGTGTCTTCATTTTTTTCATCATCAACACCTTTTTCTGTACTTGGGAGTGATTCATTTTTATCATCGCCATCACTATTTTCCTCCAATTTATCATTATCTTCCTCTTCTTCACTGCCATGTTCATCTTCCTCTTCCTGTTCATCATCATCCTCTTGCTCTTCCTCATTAAAATATGTGTCTGCCCCACCGTCTTCATTATTTCCATCATCATCTTCCTTTTCTTCATTACTGCAATCATCATATTTTTCTTCACTACTGCTGTCATCATCTTTTTCCTCATTAAACTCTGCCTCTGCCCCACTATTTTCTTCATCTCCACTGTCATCTACTTGTTCTCCATTGCTACTGCGACCTCCTTGTTACTCATTTAACTCTGCATCTGCCTCACTGTTTTCTTCATTTCCACTATCATCTTCTTGTTCATTAGTGCCATTGTTATCATCTTCATTTGATGCATTAGGAGAAGAAGTAGGAGGTAAGTTTCCCAGTGGAGAAGGCACAGGTGGAGGTGATGGAGGAGTGGAGGTAAGTGGGTGTGAAGTGGAAGTCAGATTTTGCTGAATAAAGGCTTGGGGATTTGCAAATACACCATGTGAGATAAAAACTTCCCAAGGAATTCCCTGATGCTCTAGCTGGTGCATAACAATCATCTTAATCAAGGAGTGGTGAAAAATGGTTTGCATTTGGTGGGCATAACTCCTTTTCTTGACCACTGAAGCCATCTTGTCAATGCTCTGGTAGAGATAGTATGGTAGGTTTAGCAATTTAACCCTGATGAAGTTCATTAGAAGCCTTATGTGATATGAATAAATCCTGGAGTACCTCCCCTCACAAGTGAAGTACTTGATGATCTGCCTCATTAGTAGGGCATATCTCTCTAGCAGGTGGGAGAAGGGGAAAACAATATTGCAACCCTGTTGATGACTAGGTTTGAGGAAGGGCTCATAGTAGCTTAATTCCAATTTCTTCTGCTTGAACCATCTCTCACCAATATCTGGCATTCCTAAAGCTTCAGAAATGGATTTGGATGATAATTCAAATTTTACTCCTGCTAGGTTGACCTGGTGGTTTTGTAGGCTGAGAATGATCAACCTAGTCAACTCTGAGTGGTTTTTGACTTTTTTAACCTTCTCACAGAACTGATAGCATCCAACATCTTGAAAACATGCAAGGATCATGGGAGAAGAGGTGATTTGAATGGTATCTAAAGGCTCAAACCTGTTAACCCTTCCTCCCTTGTGTTTTGACTTGATAGGCCTTTGGCCTTCATCACTGTTGGTATTGATCTCTTCCTCAGACATAGTGACTGATTGTGCTCGTGAAAAAAATGGTTTTATATTGGTAAGAGCTTTTAGGTCTAGGGAGGACTAATGAGTGATGTGAGGGCAGATTTTAGCAAATGAGGGCAAAATGAAGTAATCAAGTAATGCTTTTAGAGTTTAGGAGGAGGCTTGTCTTGAATTGAGTGTATTTATGCTCATGATCACTCTCAAAATGGTAATTCTTGCTCTAGAGGGTTAAATGTTTAACTACCACGAAGATTAGGGTTTGGCCAAATTCAAGTTTTTTTATATCCTTCTTTGATTATGAGTGCAAAAGAAAAAATTGGAGGGAAAAAAAGAGGGGCCACCAACCTTGTCTAACCCTTTGTAGGAGCTTGGAGGCAAAAAATTTGATTTTGTCCACTATTGGGAAAAACTGGCCAAAAACCCCTTTGTGCATAGTGCCACCCAACAGGTCGTTCTTGTTGGGTATTCCTGTGCGTAGCACCGGGTCGGGTTTGGCATTTTTACCGGTCTATGTGCAGCGCCAGGTCAGGCGTGGGCACCTCGGGCAGCTTGAACGAGCCTGTCGAGCCTTCTCGGTGCACAGAGCTGTTGAACTGGCGGGAAAGTCGGGTCGGACCTGGGCCAGTGCACAGCGCCTTGGCCGGTGCATAGTGTCGGCTCTCTGGTGTGTAGCGCAGTATATTTTAACACTACGACTGCGTCCTATGTGCGCAGTGCCGATGGATCTGTGCATAATGCCTCCGTCGGTGCGTAGTGCCTGAAACCTTTAACAGTTTTGTAGAAAAACCTTTAAAAATTGCTTTCAACGGCTCTACTTCTCCTTCAAAGACAAAAATGAGTTGTAGGAGAGGTAAAGAAGACCTTTATACTCCTTTTTTGAAAAATATTTCATGATCTAAAACCACTTTCTAATATTTATTTCTCTTCTTTCTTTTTTCGCTATCTTTGGGTCTGTTTGTCTTGTAGGTTGCAGAGTTCTAAAAATATGGTTTTTTTCCTTTTTGGAGCATTTTGATTGTCACCCCTCAGACTGACAAACTCCCGAAGAAGCTTAAACTGTGCCTCTTATCCATATTTTGAAACATGAACAATTTTCATGATTTTTAACACTTGTAAACAACAAACTTGTGATTATTTTGACATGTTTTCCTTTGACTGACATTCTGTCATGTTTTCTCTATGAAGTAGTGAGAAAACCTCCTAATATGAAAACCCTAGCAGTAAGCATCAACAACCCCTTTAGTCTTCATGTGTGCCACCATTGTGAAAAAACATTTAGGCTTGTTTGAACTTATCAATTTTCCTGTAGGTAATCATTTTGACAGTCCTGCAGAAGTTTCATTCATGTTTAGCTATCTTTTGCAGAATATAATTTTGATAAGGAAACCCTTGTTGGAGGTTTTACTGCTCTTAGACCAATTACATTTTTGTTCCTTTGATCAGTTTGCCAGTGCTATATATTTGGTGGGAAAAGTTATCAGTTTTTGAAACCATTTTGTATCTCCCCTGGCCACTTCTGTTTTTGCAGGTGCCTACACAACCTTTACCTTTGATCACTGTCCTTTTGGAGTTTGACACCTCTTTTCTTCAACTGTGAGCCTATGCTTATCATAATTACCTTCTAGGGAATTTTTACCTCATGCTTCCTTTCCTTTTGACCCTTTTTGAGGGGCCTTTGTACTGATACCCTTTGAATGCCATCTGCTATTACGAAGGAGGCTTTATCATCGTCATTTGACCTGTTCGGCATTCTTCCCAAACTCCTAGGTTTTAGGGCTATTAGGAAAAAGTAAATAGTGTTGTCTTCTAAGTTCTCTAAAACCCTTCAAAATTAATTTATCATTTCTAAAGAATCTTCAATGTGAACTTGATGGTGTGGAGGTGATCTTCTGTCCTTGTATCCCTAGTATTGATTCCTTGTTTGGCCAAAGCAGTCGCAAACCCTGATTCTATTCAAACATAGGCCTTGCTGCCTTCTTTTTTTGTGGATGGTCTTCTTGTGATGGTTTTCCCTTTTACCTTACCTCTTGTTAGGCTGTTGGCCATCTTGATCCTCTTGTATGAATGTGAGCAAGGGCAGCTATCCCTTACAGACTTGTGCTCTAGGCCAAGGAGGCCTTTCTTTGAAGGACCCTTTTGATGAGTTTTGGACAAAGTCACTTGTCCCTTTCTTCTTTGAATGTAGTTTCTTCATACAGGAAAAAGAGATTTTTTAGGATACCAAATCCACCCTATGACTTGTGAAACCCTAGGTGACCTCGTGGAAGGTTCCTTGGACTTGGCTTTTGGACTGAAATCTAGAATTTGGGATCATCAAGTGTAAGATAGAGTTTATGATAAACTGATGTATTGAAGATCCAAAATCCAATGTACTTGATTTATCTAAAGATCCTACAGAGACAGTTTTGAGACTATCAATGCTTGGGGTATTTTTGGGAGACACAAAAGAGTTGTTTGATTGGTGACCTTAGGTAGCAGTGGGGGTTTAAGCAAAACAAAATAGAGTATTTGGGCCAAAGGTGATAAAATATGGACAAATGAGTGACATGAGCCCCTAATGGGTTTTCTGGGACTAGTAAGCAAAGCTTGACATGATGGAATAATGAAATAGTGAAAAATTATCTTAAGGATAATGAAGGCAGTGAGATTTATAGAACTCACAATGTTTATGAGCTTTGTTTCTAGAAATCTTGGGATAATCATTTAATCATCAACAAAGGCTAAAATTACTGATGACTAACAATGGCTCCACTTGGGGAGGGAAACTTCTTTTCAGGAGGTGTGTATAACTTCAAATTTCTGGCTTTATGGAGACTAGTGCCTCATCCATTGGGCAAAATTTTACCTCTTTTCTCTTGCTGATGCTTGCTCAAAGCTATGATCTCAATAATCTGAAAAATATGATTAGTTCAACTTCATCTCTACCTACCCAACCTACTTTCCTAGCATTTTTTCTTCTTTGGGTGCATTTGGACTAGCCAACCCTTGACATTTTTCTTTTGAAAGAAAAAAAAACTATCTACTTCTATCTTATTTCTTCCCAGTGTTCAGATTATGCTAATGAACTCTTTTGATTCTCTACCTAGAATATTCAACTTTCAAGGTTAAACTGTTTGATAGGATTCATTCACTAAGCTATAAACATGAAATTGAAAACATGGTTAAATTAGGATTAGACAATCTGACTTACCATGAGCATTGTGGCATGAGAACAAGCTGCACACAAATGTTATTTTTGTACAAAAATAAGAAATCAGGGTTAGGATACATTGTTTGTTATTCATCCCTATTTTTCTCCTTGGTTCTATTTTAAGCATGTGGAACCAATATATTTCTTCCCTAATCTATCTTTTGACAAGTCAGACTTGAATAATTTGACCAACTATCTTTCACTAACTTATCAACAATACATTTAAAACATGTTTTAGCCATGATTAGGCTAGATGACTGAAACAAGACTTCTTTATACACTAGTAGTGGTATTTAGGCTTACATAATTTTAGTAGTTCTATTTTTTGGGTATGGGGCTTTACCTCTTTTCAAATCTGCCTTCTTTTCTATATTTTTGTTTTTTTGTTTTTGTGCTTTTTCTCTTCATATCTTTTCATCAAACAGTGGTATGTACAATGAATGAGAAATTCCAACTAATACTCTAAATGGCCATGGTATTTGATTACCCTATCATCCCTAGGATCATCCACCAATCCTTTTTCATTCAGCTCTTGTAGATAAGGAACATGGCTATTTATTTTTTAGGGCATGGTACAAGATTTCTGCCAAAAATTTTCAAACATGCCAAGTTCTCCTTTATATTTATTCTTTGAGTTTTGTTTCCAAACCTTGTTTCTGTGAAAGAAACTGTTTAGGTGAAGAAGGCATTCTTCATTAGCTCCCAAACAAATGACAATGTCATCAATGTATATCATTGTGAAAAAGTTGGTAACAAGTGCCATGGCCTCTTGGAAGGTGTCTTCAGCATTCCTGATTCTAGGAACAATTTGGTCAAGCATGTAGTCATTCCAAGGAACTTTGAAAATGTCTTTGTGTTGATTTGATTTGAAGTGTTATCATCTCACGAAAACCTGAAACACTACCAATCAATGTCACCTTATTAGAAATTTCTATCCTTGGCATAGGATGATTTATCTTGGGAAAAGGGTATTGGGACTCCATGGAGGCTTTGCATAAGTGTCTAAAGTCCATACATAGTCTACATCCTTTGGTTTTCTTTGTTAGTGATAGAATTTTTCCAAAGGTTTTATAGTTCTTCTTGGAAAATGGTCTCTTTTGAACAATGTCTATGTCATCAGGCTTTGAGCTTCTACTTATATATAAAAGAGAATCCTGAAACTTCTTGCATAACCTTAAGTATTTGAGTTTTGTGAGTAATGACAATGCTTTGGACAACTTAATTACCTTGGGTCTTCTTAGGCTGCCTACATTGTATTCCTCTATATCAGTTTCAACAGACACCCCTTTAGGATTCCTGGCAATATTAGTGAGAGTCAACAACTTTTTTGGAGGGACAAAAATTTCTAATAATGAGGTGTCTAAATAAGGTAAAAACATAAGATTCCTTTGATTCAAAACTTCCAAGATTTTTTTTTTTGAGAGCATCTTAGCATTTTGGGATAGGAAAAAGGGAGGGGTTGTGTTTATGATATTTTCCCTCCCTTTGAGCAACCTGATTCATATTTCAAACTGACCATTGGTTTTGAGGTTTCATTTTTAGTCTGTAGAAAGTCAATTTTGATGTTGTTATCATGTGTTTGTTCAGGGCTGCCATAGTTCTACATGTTGAGTTCTTCATGTAGAGACTGGTTTGGATGTTGTAATGTGTCTTGATGTGTTTCAACCTTATATACCTGATCATCAATGTCTTCCTCATTATATAAGATGAAAGAATCAAGATGTGAGTGAATAGAATAAAGAGGAGTATTGTTTGGCCTATCCTAGCTGCTAACCATAAACTTCGTATGTGACTCTCGGTATAATCTTCTTGTCTGATTGAAAATAGGGATGGTTGCATAGGACATATCTAGTTGAAGGTTCCCCTGAAGCTTGGCTCCCCAAGATCTGGATAAAAGCATGCCATACTTAGGAGGAATATATGCCACTATTATGTCCATGACTAGATTCTTAGTAGGCACTTGTGCCAGGTTGACACAAAGGTCCTTGATCAGGCCCAAACATTTGACCCTACTCGAATTGAAGGATTACATGTCTTTGTAAGGTTTGGTTATTTCTAGGCCTAACCTCTCCATCACAACTTTGGGCATGAGATTGTGAGAGGCACCGGAATCCAACATGGCATTATGTAAGATTTTGTCATGTATGTTTAAGCTGATATAGAAAAGGGGAATGGATCCTTCCTGATACTTTCCTTCTATTTTGGGTCCAAACAACAACTCAAGTGTGTCATTAGCCAAGTGTAAAGTGTCAGCATCATTTCCTATGTTTAGTACCTTCAACATCTGAGACCTATACATTGGTTGAGTAACTAGTTCAGTGAGGGGCATATTTATCTTGATTTTGGAAATATGTCCCTCAAAAATAAAAGGTACTAGTGTTTTGGATATATTCACATCAACTTTATCAGCCATGAACCTTTCCACATTTTTAATCTGCTGATCCTGATTTGGAGCTTTAGACAAAATGGTTTTCCCAGGGTTATTGGTGGAGGTACTAAGACAACTAAGGTCTTTGTTTGGCTGGCTAATTTTCCCTTTGTTTGTTTCATATTTATTAGCCATGGTGTTGACATTTTCTGCTGTTTTCTTAGGGGTGTTTTCAGGTACTTTCCGAACAACAGTATCTATTTGGTATTTCTTGTCTAAATCTAGGTATTTTTTGCTCCTAATATCATATTCCTTATGGATTTCCATGATGGAAATCTCAAATCCTAAGCGGTAGTCTTTAGAATCCTCATAATTAGTGTCTATTTGATATGAGGAAAAGAAGACTTGTTCTTCTTCGGTGAGAAAAACATCTTCTTCATTATCAGAACCTATTATATTTATATGGTTTTCCTCAGGTTTTATAATTTCTCCTTCTTCCTCATCTATGCAGTTTTGTTGAAAGGGAGGTCTAATTTGTTGATCACTTCCCTTGGTTTGATTTGAGGAGTTTCTCTTCTGAAGTTATGAGCTCTATTTATATTTTGGGTATTAGCTTGGTTTTCCCTAGGAGGCATCCTTTCATTCAAATTTATCCTTTCTATCATTCTCTCCATAGTTCTCATTAGGCTGTCCATTTTGATATCAAAATAAGAGGTTGAGGGCATGGTTTCATCCTTGTAGGTTACTCTCTTTTCTGATCTCAACCTAGATCTTTTTTCAATTAAGTTTACCTCTGCACTAATAGCTGCTTTTTGCATTTCTTCTAAGGTTTCAGAGTCTCTTTCTCTTAATTGGAAAGTCATGTCAGGGTCAAAAACTTTAGGGAATTTCACTAGTGCTAGGCCTTGTGGAGGTTTCATGTGAGGTGGGACGGAATTGTAGACACTTTTAAACCTGGTGAAATAGTCTTGAACACTTTCCCCTACATTCCTTTTAAGATTGTTATGTTCAGACATGATTTGGAGGGGGTTTTTCCCAATTTCCCTTTTTTTTATGAAAGTTTGGTAAAGGGAAGGGAGATCATGTATTGAATTAGGAGTTGATTATTTGAACCATTTTTTGGCCTCTCCTCCTAAGCTCTGTGCAAAGATCCTCATCTTAATGGTTTCTTCTTCTATCTCCTTGTAATCAAAAGCATCATTGATTGTATCTACATGTTGCTGGGCAGTGATGGATTCGACCCCTGTGAAATGAGGGATCTTGGACTGATAGTCATTAGGTAACGACAGTAGGGTTTGAGGTAAGGCCAAGGGAGCATACCAAGCTGCCATGATGGGAGCTAATGGAGGATTTACAAGAGGTGGGTTTGTGAAAGGGGGTGTATGATGAAGTGGATTGGTTTGCACAGTGGTGGTATGGATGGGTGTGGTGGAAGTATTGGGACCAGCAAACTGATTTTGAGTAGACTTGGTATGGAAAGAGTTGAAGTGATGGAGAAGTTGAAAGTTAGGTGGTGTGGAAGGAGAGGCTTATCTACTATAACTCTGCTACAAATGTAAGGGTTCAAGGTCAGTTTGGTCAATATCAGTTTGAGACCTATTTTAGAAGAGGTTCCTAGTATGGTGCAAGTCAAACTGGGGATCTTGCAAAGCTGTAATATGTTCAGGTACAAATATTTCTCTATGGATGGTCCTAACAGTGGTTAAGTTTCCAGATCTAGAATTTTTCCACAAAATCTTCTCTGGGTCATCGACTATGTCAGGAGGGTTTGGGTCCGGATGAGATCTGGTACTGATCCTATGTGAAGCCAGATTTCAAATTTCAAAATTCAGAGAGGCTGCAAGTTTTAGTATTGTTTTCTGAAGGTTGACCTCTCTTAATGTTTGGTAAACTCTTACAGTATATAAGTGGGTTCATAAGCTTCTTAGGGTTGGTTTGAAATAAATCTAGGAAGTCAAATGAGTTTTAATGAAGTAATAGGCCTACTGGAAGCTAGTGGAGTCACCAGGTGGATATTTTTTGCCGTTTTAAGGATGTTTTTTTATGGTACACCACCAATAAATGACAAGAAACCAATCTAAGGGTGTTTTGGGGTTTTTTGAGTTCCTATAGGTAGTCCTAAGGTTTGTAAGAGTGTCATATAGCTGAGTCATCATTTTGCTAAGATGGTGAAACAAGTAGAGGCTACTCTATGGCTGATAGTTTGAGTTCTCAATGATTTGACAAGGGTATCTAAAGTCATAAGGGATACTTAGTTTGTCACTGACTCAGAACGTCCCATCGTGATCGCTATAATGTTAGTGTGGCAATGAGGTGGCAGATTCACTAGATTTTCTAAGTCAAATTGAGGGTCTAAAGAGTCTTAAGAGGTATTCAGGCAACTATATACTTAGAAGGTCCCACCTTGATTGCTAGAATGTTAGGGTCCCGTGATTTGGTAGATTGGTAGACCAAATGACAGGGTAACATGGAACCAGTCTTTGGAGTCCTAGGACCTAGCCTTCCTGGACTCAGAGAGGGATCTCTCTATTGGGTGCAAAGGATGTGTTCTTTTTGCTTTAGGGTTTTTCTTTTAGGCTAGTTGTGAAGTGTAGGGTTTGTTGATTGTTTTGGTTGGGTAAGATGGTCAAGTGGAATAGGCGGAGTAAGAATCTGTCAAAGCCATTGGGCTATGGAGTCAATGAAAGTCAAGGGTGTTTAAATTATGAATCAGAGCATGTTGTAGGGCCATTTAGGAAGGTCAATGGATCCTTAAGGTGATGTATGAGGTGGAGAGAACATCGAATTTGGGAAAAACTAAGAGGTATTAAATGCATATAGTTAAAAGTTACAACCCATGAGGTAGGGCAAACCATTAAGCTCAATGAACAATACTTAAACTGATAAACATTCCAGTGAAACATAGAAAGCATAAGAGCTTCTAACTTTAGTAAATTCACCTTCAGAGTTTGAGAAAACATATAAGATAACACAAATAAGTCTATTTATGAAGAGGGAACTCCTAAACATCATATATCAAGCTATTGAGAACTCTAAAACAAGTTGGTAGGCATGAACAAAGGGCAAGATCGAACGAGACCTCTTTAACTTAAACTAGCAAACAATATTCCAAAGAAAGGTTTTAAGATAGAGTTTTGAAAGCTTCAAATATGCAGGGCATACCGTGAATCATACTTGTAAACTAGCATAATAATCATACATGAAACAAAAACAAGTTTTGGTGGAACTAAGGAGCAATCAGGAATTCCTTAATATGACCAAACAGAGGAAAACATCAAAGCTATAACAAATAGGAGGACTGAGGTGCCTCAAAGAACATGTCTCAACCTATACTTTTTATTTATTTATAGCAACCAAGAAGAATGAAAAATAATGAGAGCAAGAAAAAGTTAACAAGTTAAGAAGACATTATCATTCACCAAGATAAGGAATCCTGCAAACAAGCCTCTCCATCATCAAGCCAAACAAGCCATTCATCAACTCCACAAAACCAATTTCTTCTCCAAGCTCATAAAACCATGTATATTGCTCTTCAAGCTCATCAAATGCCAAAAAAATACATAGGGGCCTCATGCTATATTTATGGAGCAAAGGAGGAATAAAACCCTAAATATGGTAGGTAAATGTCAAATTTAACCATAAATGTCATTTTGTGGCCAAGAGACCATGCAAGGCCCAAGGCACATACTATCCTAAGAAATAAATGAAAAATAACTATTTGCACCTAATTCTAAATTAATTTTCCTTAAAAAAATCAAAAATATCTATTTGCAATAAATGAGTGTGTTTTGTTGACTTTTGGTCCAAAACACACTAGACAGTCTCTGTGCGCAGCACCACTTTCAACAAAAAATAGGGTCTTTTGTTGTTGATTTTTGGACCCATTCCCGATGCCGGATTTGGCTCCGTGATGGCTCGTTGAAAGCTTGATGAGTATAATTTCCATAAATGATTGATTTGTATTTAATGAGTGTCATTTACCTATCCAAAAAGCAATTCTCCCACCACTGCCCTGTGCGCAACACATCGTCTAAAAATGAGGCAGAAAGGTCAAAATTTTGATGTTTGTTGACCTTTTGGAGGGTTAAAACTGCTCCAAATGATCTGAAATTTTGTGAGTAGACTGCTGGTGATGTGAGGAATCCAAAAATGTAAAATTTTCAAGCTGATGATGCACCAAATTTGTATGTAGCGCCTACGGTACTGCACACAGAGACCTCAAAATTAAAAAAAATTAAAAAAAAAATTGTTCAATTTGGCCCAAAATTGGTGGAGAGACTCCTCAAGAGGTCTTGGACACCTGTTGAGAAGCCTCAGGAAAAAAATCCAAGGCTATCATGCACTTTTTCTGTTTTTAGGTTTTCTAGCTCCATGAGGGCCTCCTTCAGTTTGGCACAAGCAAGCATGTTTTTCTTTGCATAGTGCTTGGTCATTTTCTTTTGGAGAGAAAGGCCTCCATTTACCTTCTTGAAGTGCTTGTGCTCCTCTTTGTAATACTGAATGACACGTTGTGCCATCTCAAAATCTCTTTCCCGCTCCTTAAGATGTGCATCTTTGGTCAAGAGTAGCATTCTAGTAGTCATCTCCTTGTCCTCATTGTCACTGTCTAGATCAATCAATTGAGGCTCTTGATTGGTTTTCTTGATTATCTTACTCCTCCTCACCTTTACCTGATGCTCACTCCTTTCCATATTTTCCTTTCCCTTGTCTAATGGCTTGCTAGCTTGAGAAGAGATGGCCCTTTGCCTTTTTGAAGCAGCAAACACATCTCTTTTTCCTCTGTGGTATGTGCATGTGAGAGGAGTGATAATGGCAGTTTTGACAGTGTTTCCATCATTTTTATGACCTTTTGTGTTGTCACAAGCTCTTTCATCTTTGCCATGGCTTCCATGACTCACCTCATGCCCCATTGGGTCACTGCTTTCTTGACCTTCAACATCACTATCATCTTCATTTTCCTCATTGTTTTCTATACTGTCATTTTGGCCTTCAAACTGATCATTACCTTCTTCACTTGCGTCATTTTGATTTTGCTCTTCATAAAGGTCTTTGTCTTCATGATCCTCTTGGCTATCTTCACTTCCATCATCATTAGGGAGCTGATTTGTTTCATGACAGTCATGACTATTTCCTTGGTTGCCTTGCTCATCACTGACTGTTTTATCTGTGCTATTGCCTTGGTCACCGCTTGCCTCTTCAAAATCTGTTTTAGCCTCATTATCTTCTTGTTCTTGGTCATCTATTTCCTCATCATCTCCCTATGTTTCTTCAAGTTCATCATCTTCATTTATATTGTCAGTGTTTGCACTAAGACTAGGCTCACTGTCATGCTCATGTACATTTTTCTCTTGGCTGTCCTGTGCATCTTCTTGCTGACCATCATCTTCATTATTTTCTACATTTTCCTCTATATCTTCATTTTGTTCATCATCAACACCTTTTTCTGTACTTTGGAGTGATTCATTTGTATCATCCCCATCACTGTTTTCCTCCAATTTATCACTGTCTTCCTCTTCTTCACTGCCATGTTCATCTTCCTCTTTGTTGTCATCATCATCCTCTTGCTCTTCCTCATTAAAATCTGTGTCTACCCCACTCTCTTCATTATTTTCATCATCATCTTCATTTTATTCATTACTGCAGTCATCATATTTTTCTTCACTACTGTTGTCATCATCTTTTTCCTAATTAAACTCTGCCTCTGCCCCACTGTTTTCTTCATCTCCACTCTCATCTTCTTGTTCTTCATTGCTACTGCCACCTCCTTGTTCCTCATTTAACTCTGCATCTGCCTCACTGTTTTATTCATTTCCATTATCATCTTCTTGTTCATCAGTGCCACTTTTATCATCTTCATTTGATGCATTAGGAGAAGAAGTAGGAGGTAAGTTTCCTGGTGGAGAAGGCATAGGTGGAGGTGATGGAGGAGTGGAGGTAAGTGGATGTGAAGTGGAAGGCAAATTTTGCTGAATGAAGGCTTGGGGATTTGCAAATAGATCATGTGAGATAAAAAATTCCCAAGGAATTCCCTGCTGCTCTAGCTGGTGCAAAACAATCATCTTAATCAAGGAGTGGTGAAAAAGGGTTTGCATTTGGTGGGCATAACTCCTTTTCTTGACCATTGAAGCCATATTGTCAATGCTGCGGTAGAGATAGTATGGTAGGTTTAGCAATTTAACGCCTGGTTAATTGCATTAGCAGCCTTATGTGATATGAATAAATCCTGGAGTACCTCCCCTCACAAGTGAAGTACTTGATGATTTGCCTCATTAGTAGGGCATATTTCTCTAGCAGGTGGGAGAAGGGGAAAAAATTATTGCAGCCCTGTTGATGACTAGGTTTGAGGAAGGGCTCATAGTAGCTTAAGTCCAATTTCTTCTGCTTGAACCATCTCTCACCAATATCTGGCATTCCTATGGCTTCAGAAATGGATTTGGATGATAATTCAAATTTTACTCCTGCTAGGTTGACCTAGTGGTTTTGTAGGCTGAGAATGAACAACCTAGTCAACTCTGAATCGTTTTGGACTTGTTTCTCATTGAACTGATGGCACCCAACATCTTGAAAACATGCAAGGATCATGGGAGAAGAGGTGATTTGAATGGTATCTAAAGGCTCAAACCTGTTAACCCTTCCTCCCTTGTGTTTTGACTTGATAGGCCTTTAGCCTTCATCACTGCTGGTACTGATCTCTTCCTCAGACATGGTGACTGATTATGCTCCTGAACAAAATGGTTTTAGCTTGGTAAGAGCTTTTAGGGCTAGGGAGGAAAAATGAGTGACGAGAGGGCAGATTTTAGCAAATGAGGGAAAAATGAAGTAACCAAGTAATTCTTTAAGAGTTTAGGAGGAGGCTTGTCTTGCATTGAGTGTCTTTATGCTCATGATCACTCTCAAAATGGTAATTATTTCCCTGGAGGGTTAAATGTTTGACTACCACGAAGATTAGGGTTTGGCCAAATTAAGGTTTTTTTATATCCTTCTTTGATTATGAGTGCAAAAGAAAAATTTGGAGGGAAAAGAAGAGGGGCCACCAACCTTGTCTAACCCTTTACAGGAGCTTGGAGGCAAAAAATTTGATTTTGGCCACTACTGAGAAAAACTGGCCAAAAACCCCTCTGTGCGTAGCGCCACCCGATAGGCTGTTCCTGTCGGGTCTTCTTGTGCATAGCGCCAGGTTGGGTCTGGCATTTTGACCGGTCTATGCATAGCACCGGGTAGGGCGTGGGCGCCTCAGGCAGCTTGAATGGGCCTTTCTGGCCTTCTCGGTGCACAATGTCGTTGAACTGGCGGGCAAGTCAGGCTGGACCTGGCCTGTGCGCAGCGCCTTCGCCAGTGCGTAGCGTCGGCTCTCTGGTGCGTATCACAATATATTTTAACACTGTGGCTGCCTCCTCTGTGCGCAACGCTGACGACTCTATGCGTAGCACCTCCGTTAGTGTGTAGCGCCTGAAGCTTTTAACAGTTTTGTAGAAAAACTTTTAAAAATTGCTTTCAATGGCTTGGCTTCGCCTTCAAAGACACAAATGAGTTGTAGGAGAGGTAAATAAGATGTTTATACTCCTTTTTTGAAAAATATTTCATGATCTAAACCCACTTTCTAATGTTTATTTCTCTTCTTAATTTTTTCACTATCTTTAGGTCTGTTTGTCTTGTAGCTGGTAGAGATCTAAAAATATGGTTTTTTGCCTTGCTGGAGCATTTTGATTGTCACCCCTCAGACTGACAAACTCCTGAAGAAGCTTAAACTATGCCTCTTATCCATATTTGGAAACATGAACCCTTTTCATGATTTTTAACACTTGTAAACAACAAACTTGTGATTATTTTGACATGTTTTCCTTTAACTGACATTTTGTCATGTTTTCTCTGTGAAGCAGTGAGAAAACCTCCTAAAATGAAAACCCTAGCAGCAAGCATCAACAACCCCTTTAGTCTTCATGTGTGCCACCATTCTGAAAAAACATTTAGGCTTGTTTGACCTTATCAATTTTCCTGTAGGTAATCATTTTGATAGTCCTGCAGAAGTGTCATTCATGTTGAGCTATCTTTTGCAGAATATACTTTTGATAAGGAAACCCTTGTTGGAGGTTTTACTGCTCTTAGACCAATTACATTTTTGTTCCTTTGATCAGTTTTCCAGTGCTATATCTTTGGTGGGAAAAGTTAGCAGTTTTTGAAACCATTTTGTGTTTCCCCTGGCCACTTCTATTTTTGCAGGTGCCTACAAAACCTTTACCTTTGATCAATATCCTTTAGAGTTTGACACCTCTTTTCTTCAACTGTGAGCCTATGCTTATCATAATTACCTTCTAGGGAAATTTTACCTCATGCTTGCTTTCCTTTTGATCCTTTTTGAGGGGCCTTTGTATTGATACCATTTGAATTCCATCTGCTGTTATGAAGGAGGGTTTATCATCATCATTTGACTTGTTTGGCATTCTTCCCAAAATCCTAGGTTTTAGGGCTGTTAGGAAAAAGTAAATAGTGTTGTCTTCTAAGTTCTCTAAAACCCTTCAAAACTCATTTATCATTTCTAAAGAATCTTCAATGTGTACTTGATGGTGTGGAGGTG
This sequence comes from Pinus albicaulis, assembly GCA_034641835.2. Classification (NCBI taxonomy): domain Eukaryota; kingdom Viridiplantae; phylum Streptophyta; class Pinopsida; order Pinales; family Pinaceae; genus Pinus; species Pinus albicaulis. Next base: position 239,226,156 of record CM076577.1, read on the forward strand.
ATCTTCTGTCCTTGTAGCCCTAGTACTGATTCCTTGTTTGGCCAAAGCAGTCACAAACCCTGATTCTCTTCAAACATTGGCCTTGCTGCCTTCTTTTGCTGTGGATGGTATTCTTGTGATGGTTTTCCCTTTTACCTTACCTCTTGTTAGGCTGATGGCCATCTTGATCCTCTTGTATGAATGGGAGCAAGGGAAGTTGTACCTTGTAGACTTGTGCACTAGGCCAAGGAGGCCTTTCTTTGAAGGACCCTTTTGATGAGTTTTTGACAAAGTCCCTTTTCCCTTTCTTCTTTGAATGCAGTTTCTTCATATAGGAAAAACAAATTTTTTAGGATACCAAATCCACCCTATGACTTGTGAAACCCTAGGTGACCTCGTGGAAGGTTCCTTGGACTTAGCTTTTGGACTGAAATCTAGAATTTGGGATCATAAAGTGTAAGATAGAGTTTATGATAAATTGATGTATTGAAGATCCAAAATCCAATGTACTTGATTTATCTAAAGAGCCTACAGAGACAATTTTGAGACTATCAATGCTTGGGGTATTTTTGGGAGACACAAAAGAGCTGTTTGATTGGTGGTCTTAGGTAGAAGTGGGGAGTTTAAGAAAAACAAAACAGAGGATTTGGGCCAAAGGTGATAAAATATGGAAAAATGAGTGACATGAGCCCCTAATGGGTTTTCTGGGACTGGTAAGCAAAGCTTGACATGATGGAATGATGAAATAGTGAAAAATTATCTTAAGTATAATGAAGGCAATGATATTTCTAGAACTCACAATGTTTATGAACTTTGTTTCTAGAAATCTTGGGATAATAATTTAGTCATCAACAAAGGCTAAAATTACTGATGACTAACGGTATGTCCCCAAATACTGTAGAATAGCGATCTAGAATAGAGTGCACATCCGGGTGGACTGGTGCACCCTTGCCTCTTGCCTTTGACATACACAGTTGTACTGCCCATTCTATGTCTCCTCTATGAAAACCAGCCTCCATCCTATGTGTTGAGACTACCTGAGGTGGATAGGTGTGCATGCCTTTGATCATTTGGTGCTTATCACTCTTCTTATCTGTCCATTCCATATCCAAGGTCTCCCAATCCATGATAACCTTTCCCAGTGTGATCAACCATTGTACACCCGATATCACATTGGTGTCAGGAATATCGACCAAAAATAAGTGATTTTTCAATGTGTAAGTCCACAAAGTGAAATTCAATGCTGGAACATACTTCACACACTGCATGGTTCTAGCACCTAGAACCAAAACTGAGAATCCTTCAAAATCATCTGTGGGAATGCCTCTAATCTGAACTAGTTGGGTCTCAATAAAATTGTGGGTAGCCCCACTGTCTATCAATATCGACACCTGTTTCCCCTGAACAATGCCTTAGACTCTCAATTTCAGATACTTGGGAACTCCTCGCAAAGCTGCAAGGGATCCTTCAGTTGGAGCAAATGATCCATTCCTTCCTCCTGGTGGTGGTGGATCTCCTCCTAATGCTACAGTTCTGGTATCTCCTTCCAAATCTTCTTCTTCTTCCTCTTCACTATCAAAGAATGCTTCAATATAATGTGCCTTCTCAACAACACACCGATGACCTGGTGCTCGTGGTTCTTGGAAAGTGAAGCAAAGCTTCTTCCTTCTCAAATATCTCTGAAAATCATCACTAATAGGTCCTTTGCCTTGGTTTCCCTTTGGGGGAGGAACCTTCACATCTTTCCCCTTTGACTGAAAGGTGGGTCTTTGCTAGAATGGAGCTCTTTCCCTTGGAAAAGCATCTTGTAGGTCCCTAGCCCTCTCATTGGCATCTTGGAGCATAATTGGTCTAGTGGACTTCACCAACCCATGCAAAGGCTCTGCTAGCCCATAAATGAACATGTATACTCTCCTAGTTGTAGACAGATCTGGCACCATGAAAGAAAGTTTCAGGAATTTAGAGATATAGGTCTCCAGATTTCCTGACTGCTTGAGCTTATCTGGCTCAAAAAAGTGTGCCTCTAAATCTCTTCGGTTAAATATTTCCACCAACCTATGGGTGAATTGTGCATATGTAGTCACACCTGCATGCCCCAATGTAGATACACCATGAAACCAACATTCATGTGCTTCACCTTTAAGGTGCAACACTGCTATCTTAATAGCTTCAATCTCTGATACTTGGTTTAGCTGGAAATAGATGTCTAATTTTTCCACCCAAGCCTTGGATGTGCACTTGGATGACGCATCAAAATAAGGCAGAAAGAATATACCCATAGTACGCTGCAGATCATTGTTTTGCATGTACCATCCACTTCTATTGTTATTATGGGCTATCCTATTATCCTTGATCTAACAAAACCCTTGGAAGTTCATATGCTCTTTGAACCTTTGAGATTGAGATTCATATTCCAAGAAGTAGTCACGAAGAGCCTCATACTTTGAGGGTCCTCCAGCCTGATGCTGGATGATAAAATGTAGCTCAAAGAGCCTCTCTTGAATGGGCACTCGAATTCCCTTGAGGATGAGGGTGGGATTTTCGCTCGGAAACATCCTTGTGCTAAATAGCACAACAGACTTTGCTAAACATCTGAAGCATGCAGAAAGTCATAAAATAAAATACATAAACAATATTCAGAATGATTTCTATGGCTACCATCCCCTTCCTTATATGCTTTGTGAGATTTCACCCCCTTGGCCCCACTCAATAATGATGCTACTCTAATGGATACTCCCCTCCATTATGATTGTGTTGTCCTCCACTAACTCCACTACCTCCATGATTACGCTATTGATTTTGTCAAATTGACCCCATCCACATGCATTGACCCCCATTCACACCAAGAGTGATTTATTCATCTTGATCCTACCTAGATGCAATGATCCACATTCACATTAGAAGTGGTTTTATTCCTACTAAAGATATTTATGGGTACCTCTACCCTCTTATTCATCTATCTTATTGAAACAAACAAAATTTAATATTCTAACTAGCTAAAAGCTAATTAGGAATATTACAAAGCAGAAGAAGTGAGACTTTGGATCTATGAATCTAGAGACAGGGAAAGGAACCCCCAAACTGAAAACAATGGGAAAATCCAAAGTGGGGAGACTCAAAACAACAACACAAATCCAAAGAAGGACACAAGGAAGTGATGTGAATTTTATAAAATCTCCACTCACAACACAAGTGAGTGTCGGGCCAAACAGTCACTGGTGGTCGAGCTGAAGGCATCCAAATCATTGCATGTTCTCATTTTGAGTTAGAACCAGCCAATGGGAATGACAAAGGGATGCAAATCATTGATGTGGAACCCAGTGCCACCATTTCCTCCACCAAGCTCTAGAGGGAATATCCCTAGGATCCAGAGGAGGGGGAGTGCCTCTTCCATTCCCATATGTGGGTGAAGGGTTCTCCATTGCAATTCCTTGTCGATAGCAGACTCCAAAAGAATCTCATTTCAGCAGAGGTCATGAAGCTACTTGGCCTATAGACCATAGCACACCTGCAGTCGTATACCATCGGGTGGCTTCACCAAGGAAGAGTTCTCCGCATCAACCAACAATGTCGCCTTCCCTATAGCATCTAGCCCTTCACAAATGAGGCACTGTGTGATGTTTATCCTCTTGAATTTTTTGATGTATTATTAGGCCAACCATACTTGTGGAAGTGATATGTTGTGTATGATTCTAGGCCCCACTCCTTTATTATTAGTTTTGGAGATAAGTTGTACAAGATATCAGAGGTAGTACCGTCTTCCACCATCTCTTTGATTACTGCAAACAAATGTAGTCAAATTATTTCCAAAACCAGGAAATGTTTTTTCATTATGGTTCACCCATAGGGAAAGAAGAAGATTGTGGTCACAACCTCCAAATAGGTCTCCCCTGCACAAAAAAAACATATTGACAAAGTCGTGGAGGAATACAAGGAAATTTTCTCCTCACCCACAGGGGTTCCTCTACATTGTCAGGTCAAGCACTCCATTGATCTAAGAGCTATTGAATAAAGGGAACATTAGGCCATCCTCCTTACCATTGTGTCTGATTGATGTTGACATACCTCATGCAACCACATAGACATAATCCACACATGTATTGTCTGAGGCTTATAAAGCAACCATATTTATTGAACGCATCTAACACGTAAGTCAGTAGTTCTACCACATCTTGGAGAAATCCAATTCCAAGTACAAGAAACGACATGATCAACATCGAGTGCCACACATTTTTTAGGTGGGAATCAAATTTTGGTTGCACTTGCAGAAAGAACACCTAAATGGATCCCATTAGAAACTCAATCCACTCTATTATGGGCCTTACACCATCATCAAGGAAATGGGATATAGTTCTTTTGAGCTCATCATACCCCCATTCCTTGGCCTGCACCCAGTGTTCAATGTGGATCACGTTCGGCCATACTTTCCACCATTGTTGGACACATCCCATATTGCAAAACAACTCACACCAATAGAGTTAAATCGAGACTGCATAGAACAAGCCACCACTAATCAGATCATGGACACATAGATCAAGAACACCCGAAAACAAATTATCCAACAAAATCGAGTTGAAAAAGCAGGACAACTCCTTCACCAGGGCAAGTGGCTCACCAGGGACCATGTTCAACAGAAGTTTCCTCATCTCATGGAAGAACTCGATGCAATGGGGACCATTTATTCCTAATGGGGGAGAAATGATCCAAGTGGATATTGGTGGCTGTTAGGATGCTAAATTTTTTATAGGGTGACTTGATTATAGTTGATGATTATTATATTTCAGATGTTGTAAAATAATATTCCATGCTGTAAATTATTTCCAAAAAAAGGTCAAAACCTTAAGAAAAATAAAAGAATATGCTTGCAAGTCGAAATGCATAATTAGAGGATAATTAAGTATGTACAAATCAAATTAATCACATCATTTAAATGTGATTAAATAAATTGTAATAAGGCCCTGGTACTATAGTTTTAATTTTATTATAGAGTTGAGAGTGAAAAAAAGGGGCATTTGTCTTATAGTGTTAAGCTATGGTCTTTAATCAACGACCCAATCATCACCAGCTTACATCAACGACTCGCAAGGATTTTTGGCCCCCTACCCATTCTAGCTTTATTGGTGGAGGGAGGGTACGAAAAGCTGGTTTCACTCACCCTAGTCCCATGTGACATGTCAGCCCTGCATTATTTTGTACCCCCCCCGCCCTCAATACCATATACCACTCCTACCCCACTCTGGAAACAATTTTCACCCCTCTCGCTATAATTTTAACTCCCGATTATGTCACCCTCCACTTCTGATGCACCTCCACTCCCATAATGCCACGTGTCTCCTCCCACCTGATCCTGCTCCCACTTACCGTTCCATTCCCACGCCTTCCTTTCACGTTCACATGTCAAATTTTTCTTCCAACCATGTGCCTCCACATCATTTCTCACCTCCATGTCACCTCCCGCCTCCATGTCATATGTTCGTTTCATGGTTAGTTAAAACTATGTTTTTTCCCTGTTGTATCTCAAGAAACAATCCCTTGGCTGTGGTAAGGAATCAGTGCTTAAGACATTTTGTAAATGTATGTCACAATTATAATATCAAATGGCCTCTACTTAACACCTTTGGAATCTAATTATTTAATACACTCAATAATCTGATATAATGAAATCCTTCACAATGCCATAAACTACTGATATCCAAATGAAATGAAAAGAAGATCTGTAAAGGAAACTTGAAGTGATATGCTAAGAAACATAATCTATCACTTCTAATTTTCAGAGGAAATTCATGGAGAGAGAGGAAATTCGAAATAATTTGTTGCAAACACAGAATCTATTAATTTAAAGTTTCATTAGGATTTTGTGAAGAAAGAAGAGATGAGGTGAAGGAGCACAAATTAAGGTTGTTTAACTCTTACTCACATATGTAATTAAGAGACCGGATGATACATTACTTCACTTAATTCAAAGAGGAATAAACACAAAGCGAAACTGGAAAGACATATCAACATCAACAGCTGTAGGAAGCTCGATCTTATTTCATTTATTTCTCAGAAAATTTAGTACCAAATTAAGAATCCTCCAGAGGTGAAAAACTCAGAACCTCTTTTCTTTATTTCTATCTACTTAAATACATCATAGTGGTTCATAACTCCTCAACTTCTTGAAACTATTTGACTACCTAAATTGTTAATATTACTTATTCAATAATACTTGAGAAAACAAATTAAAACTGGAAATATTGTTCGTTTTGTTGAATCTGATGTTGCTGCTGCATCCTCCAAAAGTGCCAAGGTGTCCTTTCTGGTTATGATGCAGCAATTGCATAACTCTTTAACAATGCGTTAGTGCCCAACTTGACCCAGTTGTCATGCTCCCAATAGAGCCACTATGCGCTCTTCTGCCCAACTTTGCCTATGCCCCTATGCTTCAAACGTTGTCAATAATATCCCCTGCTACTCGACTCTGCCTCTTCTCCTTTGATCTGCGTTGGGTCACTTAATCAAGTTTTTCTACCGCGTTCTGCCTATTTCTTCATAAAATGGCACATAACCGCATAAGCCCAGACTTGAAATCCTTTAGATTTCATCTTGGAACCACATCACATCTATGCCAAAATTGCACTTCGCATTTCACTGTCTTCAACTTTTCCTTAGCGTTTATCTTTTAAAACTTGCGATGTGAGCTATATGATCGGGTCCCACCTGGCATCGCACATCGCACTTCGGAAAAATTATCACTTACCTCCTGTGGTGATCCTTTAAAACTTGCGATTTTCGATTTGCAATCGGGCCCCACTACATTGCACATCGCACTTCGATGATTATAACACTTACCTCCCGCGCATATCCTTTGAAACTTACGATTTGCGGTTTGCAATTTAATATCTTCCATCTATCTCTCCGCTCTAGTTCTACGCTTTGATCCTGACCATCCATTTTTCCCTTTGCGCCTACTCCAAAACTCTTAAGTGTTTAAGGGAAATGCGCCATTTCTCCGCCTTTGGGAAATTAGTTTGTTTTCTCCACAGTGTAACCCTCCTGAGCTTATTTGGTGTTCTACCGTGCTGGTCCCTCCTTAGCTTGCGAATAAGAAAAAATCGACCATGTTCGGTGTGCAATGTTCTGAACGTGCCCATCGGTCCGTCTCTTAAACTGTTCTACACGTGAATGATCCCGACTCAACCCACCTTCACATCTTATCATGTAATGTTAATGTACTAATATATAAATCAAAATTCTTCTATGACACAATTTTTTTTACATTTTCTATCATATATGTTTTTTTGGTGTTTTGAAAAATATTTCAAAGGTAAATGAAAATGAGCCACAACATTTGGCTCCACCTGGGGATAGTGCTTTTTTCCACGGAAGCGCTAAGAACCGTAGATTAGTGCCTTATCCATTGGGCATGGAGTAAAATATTGCTTGGTGACATATGAACAATGAGAAATATGGTATTTACAATGGTGGAATGCTGACTTTTAATGTTGGAAATAATGATTTAGATACTTCCCGTTCACAGGAAGTTGTACTGTCTCTCCATCTAGATCTTCCAAAATGAATGTGTTATTTTACCTTGCCTCAGAGATCTTGTATGGACCATACCAGAGAGGGTAAAATTTACCATGCTTACCAGAGAGGGGCACATGAGATTTTCGATTGGCTTCTTACCTTTCTGGGGCAACAGGTTGCCTTCATATTCTTAGGTGGTTGGTGACAATGGGGGGGTAGGCCTTGTTACCGGTTGCCTATGTTATGGTAACTCAAAACCGACTACGTTCGGATGATTGGTGATGAATGAGAAAATGATATCTAGCATTATTCAAAATCATGGGACATATGGGCAATGTCGAGTGTGGTGATTATCTTGGAAAATTAGACAAGATTGGTGCTCTTTTTTTCCAATCCCTTTGTACCACTGGGGTGATTGGGTACCATTCTCGGAATGATACTAAATCTGGGCATTGAGTGATTAAATTTTTACGTTCATCACAGAATACGCAGGCTGGGACTAGGCATGGAGGGGGGTTGGGAGTGGGAAGCTATCCTTTTGGTGGATGCATCTCTTCAAATACATAGAGGATGGACCTAGTCGCTTCATCTTCCTAGGTTGTGGAACTTTCTACAGATTCTAAATCTGATCTATCTAAGTCAGTGATATTGGTTATGGCTAGGCGTAGCGAATCTAATGCTAAACTAAATCGGGGAACATATGAAAACTAACGAAGATGGTGGTTATCCTGAAATATCTGACAAGAATATTGATTGAGTCGTAACCCTATGAAGTACACCACATTGACCGAGTACAATTGTTGAAACAACTCTAATGATGCACATTGCACGATCAAATGACCATGTTCATCGCATAATGTGCAAAGATAGACTTGAGGCTGAGGATCGATATGGGTGAGAGGTGGTTGTTTTGGTGACTGTCTCTCTTCTAATATATGTAATATGGTCCTTGTTTCTTCAGTCCTTTGAGTTTTAGTGTTGTTCGTGGATTCAGTGTCCGAGCTTGCTAAACCAGGTTTTTTAGCGATGAAACATCAGATGAAATCAAATATTGATCAGAGGCGATGGAGGTTGGGACAATGGCACACATGATGGTTGCTCCAACATATGTGACATCAGTGTCTTTTGTGTCGAGATAATTTTCTTTGGGCAATGTGTGGTATTGGGTACCATTGGTTGAAAGCCCTTAATTCACTAGTGTATGGTGATATTTTCAACTGAAACTGGTATCTGGAAAGAGACTGGAGAAGGAAGCTTAGGGCCTACCTTTTCTAGATCGAAAATCATTAGGCGAGAATCTGACGGGTCGATTCTGCCTAAGGCGGAAAGTAAGGTTATCCATTATGTTGGGCATGATTGTAGGACTTCCAATGCTGACATGGATGCTGGAGATTGAGCCAATTCATCCACTATACTATAATTATGAGCAGCTTTGGAATGATGTCCTGCGTGCCTAGTTGGTCCTTTGATGGTTCTTGAAAGTGACTCAATAGGTACTATGGATATAGTTAACGATGCGGTAGGTATGCTCGTACTTTTTCCTGATAGGTTGGTATCCGGGGGAGTGTCGTAGTTCCTATTCCATGTTTGGAAGAACAATTATTCCCTAACCATATAGATTTCATGGTTTTTTCCTCCCATATCGTTTTGGGCTGGTTTTTGTTGTTTGGAATTAACCACTCCCTGATGGGGGAAAGGTTCCTACATCATTCTAGGTTGTTGCTTTTGTCCCGCTTGTCCTCGGTTACCCTGGAGTTTCTTCAAATCAGGAATTTCGGGATAGTGGTGAGTGTAATGACCTTACTACCCACATATAGCACAAGAATGGTTTGTGTGTATATTGGGTCTCTTGTTTTTCTCTTGGGAGTTATTACTTGGCTCCTAGTTCGAATTTCAGTTAGAGTTTCCCCTAGCCTTAGATAGCAGGCGTCGTTGTTGATTACTACCCCCCTGTCCAAATTCTCCCTCTTGCTTTTTTTTTTGGCTTATTCTTTTCAATGTTTGGAGGATTATTTTTATTCTCCTGGTCATAATATTGTCGCTGCTGAGCCTAGGAAAGTTGTACTAGATTCACCAATGCATTGTTTTGCGTCGGTGGTATATTTTGTATGGTGAAAGGGGAGTATTGGTTCCCTTGTCCCTGATTGGTTTATGAATATAGGGGTGACTCTCTTGTATCTTTATTTCTAGTTGAGTACAGTTTCCCTTGCAAGGGAGGATATGGGCCTCCCTATTGCTGATGGTGTGGCATTTCCCTATTTGTCAAGTTCTACCGAGGTGCAGGTTGATTTTGATGGTACCTGGGTTGTGATACGTTATGTGAAGAATCGTAAGAGTATCCTAGGTACTGATAACTACTATTTTTCTGAATTTGGGCTAAGGACTCTATCAAGCTATCAAAAGTGTTCGACGCACCTGTTCACTCCCTATAATTTTGCAAGCGCGGGGCATTTGGCATGACATTATAGATATATCCCTATTGGGTGTAAATGAGTTCAAGTTGCCGAGATTTTCTAATGGCATCATCCTCTAAGGTAGGTTTTTGCATTTCCAGGTCTTTTGAAATATCTGCAGTTAGCATTTTCAAAAATAATTCCAACAGAACTCTAGAGTCGAGTTTAGATTTGTACAAACTACAATGTCTCCACCATTCGTGGAGATGGCCCGATATATGAACGGTTGGTGTTTGTCTGAAATGTGTTAGAAGCTACATTTCCAAGTCATGGTGAATTGGGAGTTGGAAATATGTCAGGAATGTAGTTCAAGGGCTCTAAATATCCTGTGCGATGCAGATGGTTACTCGTGTTGGAAATATGATTCCTATGTCTTAATATGTTGTCCTTGATGGAAACTCTCTAATAAAAGATGGAGTATATGTCTTAAGTAGAAGCTCAGGAGTCCATCAGAAGAAATGGGTAATGTCCAGTAGAATATTTGGTAATATTCATATTGAAGATTCTATATGCGGGTTTGTTTAGGCCAAGTCACGTATACATGCAGATAAGAATGATCCAAGTCGCGTATGCCTTTTGCGCTCCAAAAAGATAATACCAATGGGCATTACCATGGTATTAGCCCACAATATTGAATGCCATGTCATCTATTTGATTTCTTCCAAGAATACCATTGGTAGTTGTGTGGTTTTGACTCATGGTATTGGTAAAGGCTAAATCCATATAAGGAGAAGAAGATCATAGTGCAAAGGCATGAAAGTGTAAGGGCTATCACTAAATACTTTTCTCTGAAGTATATCTGCATAAGATGAACTCTGTTTTATTGAAAAATCTGAATCTATGATGCAGCCTTGGATAGATTGATGGATCAGGACCTCTAGACCTGAAATGACTATGTTCTTGCATGATCCATTGAAGAGATGATTAGATCTGAGATTTGGCACATGTTTGCTGAAGTGGAGTGAAGAAATCTGGGTAAGTTTTATAGATATGAAACATTCTACATAATTAATATTTACATATCTATATGCTAGTTCGTCTCAGTAAAAGCAAGTATATACCTGGCTTTGTTTCAGAAAAGGTGCATATGGAAGTTAGGGTTTTCTGAAGCTTATTGCAGAGGTTTTCTATTACTGCTACTATTTTTCTGTTGTCTGTCAATAAAGTCTTCATGTATATCTGAGTTTCTTGATTATTTTATATGCTGCTAAGTTGATTATGTACAAATCTGACCAATGAGTGAGTAAATATGTGTTATGATGACTGATTGATCAAGGGTTTTGAAATTCTGAAAAGATATATGACTAAAAGCCTCAGATTTGGATCTGAGACTGATCATATTATGAAAAACAATATTCATAGATCTATATGAAGGTTGGTGTTAAGGAAAGCACGTATACACGTGGGTTCAGTGAAGCAAAGTAGTGTATGCTTTTTGAGATAATAATTGTTCAGGGTTGAATTTGATTCTGCATACTGATTCTGAAATCTGGTCATTACAGTGTTCTGATTACAATGATCTCACTATTCGTTTGATGTATTGGGTGAAGTTTATTATTGTTGATATTTATGAAGGTTTATGTTGAAGCTGTGTGATCTAGTATGAAAATTGATTAAATGTGGTCTGCAGTGATTCTGAGGGTTGAAGTATTCAGTGTGGAAGTAGAAGCTTCCTGCCAGTATAAATTGGTGTTCTGATCAGGGGGTTGAAGCTCCCTTCTAGTAGTGGCTGGTAAATAAGATCAGGGGGTTGTAGCTCCCTTCCAAGTTGTAGCTAGAAAATGAGAGAAGGTTGTAGCCTTCTGTAGGTAGATTCCTGCGTACTGATATGATTCTGCATTAGTACAATATTGTAAGTAGTTTTCCATACAATAAATATTGAAGACAAAGACAACAACAACGGTGGTTTTTCTCCCGAATTGGGTTTCCACCTTAAATCTTGGTGTTCATGTGTGTTTCTCTTGTGTGATGATTTATTCTATTGTTGCTATGCATATTTATAGCTTAACTAATAGATGCATAACTGATAAGCTGAGTTAAAGATTGTTTCTAAATTTTTTTATAATTATATCAGTATACGCAAGTTTCTTTTGGTATATGCACATGTATACACGAGTTGGGTTCATTAAATCCGCGTACAGAATTCAAAAAAGAAAAAGTTAAAATTGTCATTAAGCTCTAATACTGATTCACCCCCCCTCTCTCAGTATTTTTCCCAATAATTGGTATCAGATCAGGTCCTTCTGAAGAAGCTTAATCGCTAGAAGGAAGATCAACTAAGATAAGCAATCAAGATGGGACAACATCTATCAGGCCTCCTCTATGCAATGGAAACAAATTAATCTTCTAGAAGACAAGGACAAGATCTTGTCTGCAGTATCTTGGAGAAAATGTATGGGCTATAGTTGAAGGAGGTTATTAATATCAAACTTCAGTTCCTACAGATGCAGCAGCAAGAAAGAACTATGAAACCAATGTAAAGGCGATCAATGCACTATTGGGAAGTTTGACTGAATCAGAATTTGTCAAAGTCCTACAGTTGAACACAACAAAGGAGATATGGGACAAAATAATTCTAAGCTATGAAGGTGATGCCAAGGTAAAAAGTGTTAAACTCCAAACTCTTATAATTCAATATGAAAAACTCAGAATGCATAATGAGGAAAGAATTGCCAGTTTCTTTTTACGTCTAGATGATATTGTAAATGGTATGAGAAATCTAGGTGAAACCATATTTGAAACTACTCTGGTAGAAAAGGTTTTAAGATCTCTAACTCCCAAATTTGAGTAAAAAATGTGTTTGTTATTGAAGAGAAGCAGGATCTACAAACTATTACTATTGTTCAACTTCATGGGATTCTGACTACTTGTGAAATGAGAAAAGGAGGTCCATCTGAAGGCAAAGAAGTTGTTTTTAGAGCTGCTACAAAAGGAAAGGAGGTAGAAGAACAAGAAGGATCAAAGTATATTTCAAAAGAAGATGAGATAAATTTTGTAAAGAAGCTGCAACTTGGCACTAGAAGGTTTAGAGGTAAGTTTCCTTTTAAATTTTTTTCTTGTGGAAGAGTTGGTCATTATGCTGCTAAATGTCCACATAAAGATAGTCTTGAAAAGGGAAAGGAAGTGGTTAAAGTATATAATAAATGGTTTATCAATATAAAAATATATTATACTGATGAAGATAGTGATGGTCTATCAAATAATGAAGAAGGAGAATCTGATCAAGATGTTAGACTACTCATGGCTTTTGAAAGGACTATAGTGATACTTTTATGGATGCATTAGAAGAAAATGACTTTCTTGAAGAAACAAATCATCTCAAAATATGTTTGGAAGAAAACAAAATTGCCATAGATACTCTAAAAAATCATCTTATGGAAAAGGAGAAGCACAATGAGAAATTAGAATGTGAAATAGTAAGTCTAAGAAAGGAAATTGAGAAAGTGAAAACTTTAAATATTAGATTTGCTAAAGGATCTGAAATGTTAGATGAAATTATCAAGGTACAACGTTCTCTTCTTATAAAGATAGGTCTTGGATATATTGGAGAATCATCTCAGTCTTCAGCACTAAGTTATATAAATGCAGCTAAAGCCAGCCTGCAACATTCCGTCTCTCATCAAAAGAACAAAGAAACTAGTCAGGTAAAGCATGACCACTTTAATACAAGGAAGAAAAATAACAGAAATATCAATCAACAGGTAAACATAAATTGAAGGTTTCATGATCGCATAAATTTCTTCTTTAATGCACAATGTTTCTCATGTCATAATTTTGGTCATAAGGCTACTCAATGTGTTGCATACAAAACCATCATGACCAGAGAAGCAAGAAAGCAAATAAATGAGACTGGAATAAAGAAGAATACTTATAAAAACTTTTCTCCTCTTCAAAATGAAATTGAATGTGCTTATTGCAATAAATTTGGTCATGAAGAATATGAATGCAGGAGAAAACTTCAGCCAAAAGAGCATATACCTTCAAATTCCAAGGTTTGGAGAAAGAAGGACTTACAGGTTGAAAGCTGTGGAATAGCTATATTGGCAGAAGCGGAAGAGAATGAATGGTACATTGATAGTGGATGCTCAAAACACATGACAGGTGATAGAAATAAACTCCTTTCATACAATGCTTTAGAGAAATAAAAGAATGTTACTTTTGGAAATGACTCTCCTGTTGTCATTAAAGGAAAAGGTTATGTTTTTCTAAAAGAAAAGGTGAAAGCTAACACTGTTATGTATGTGTATGGATTAAAGCACAACCTTTTAAGTGTGAGTCAAATGTGTGATCAAGGAAATGAAGTTATCTTTAGTTCAAAATAATGTATAGTATGTGAACTCAAACACCAAGCAATCTGTATGTATTGAAAGGTGGCCAAGAACAATTCTACTTGGGTAAATCTTCATAAAATTGGTTATGGCACAGAAGGTTGGGACATTTGAGTGTCTCTTAAATAAGCAAATCCAGCAGACTCAAAGCGGTTCGTGATCTTCCCAGCATCACTCTCCCTGAAAGTACCATATACAAATCATGCCAGTTTGGTAAGAAAACCAGGGTGCAATTCAATGCTAAATAAGGATCAACAAGTAAGCCTCTTGAACTTATACATACTGATCTATGTGGTCCTGTAAGGAAAAAGTCACCTCGTGGAGAATAATACTATATTTTATTTATTGATGACTTCTCTAGAATGTGTTGGATCAGTTTTCTGAAACATGAAGATGAATAATTTGAAAATTTTAAGATCTTCAAAGCTTTGGTTGAAAATGAATTAGATCTAAAAATAAAATATCTTAGATATGACTGAGGAGGAGAATATATATCAGATTAATTCTTTGATTTATGTGAACATCATGACATAAAAGACAATTTTTTGTAGCTGGAACCCCACAACAAAATGGCGTGGCAAAAAGGATGAATAGAATAGTTCAACAAATGGCTCGGGCTATGCTTGATGAATCTGGAACTCCCAATACCTTTTGGGGAGAAGCAGCACATAATGCGGTAAATATACTGAACAAGGCTCATGTTCGGGTGAATAGTGATAAAAATCCTTATGAAATTTGGTATGGCAATCTTCCCACCGTAAAACATTTTAGAGTTTTTGGAAGAAAATGTTTTATCAAGAACAATGATGAAAAACTTGGTAAGTTTGAACCTAGAGCAGATGAAGGAATATTTCTTGGTTACTCTTCTAGAAGTAAAGCATATAAATGTTACAATAAAAGACATCGAAAGATATTTGAATGTATTGATGTTGTAATTGATGAGTCTCTCTCAGCTCCTAAAAGGGAAACACCAACAAAAAATGAATATGATCATGATGTATATCATCCTGCATCAAATAGTAACAATATAGAAGGTGAACCCAATGAGGCACCAGAAGAAGATATATCTGAAAAGGATCCATCTAGGTATGTTCAAAAGAATCATCCAGAATCTCAAATTTTTGGAGAAAAGGGATCAGGTGTCCAAACAAGAAGAACTCTTGTAGGATCTCCTAGCTATATGGAATTTCTATCCATTATTGAACCACAGAATGTCAATCAAGCTAGAAAAGATGAATGTTGG